>CAUDMG010001490.1:682500-1200000 GCA_958450375.1 Homarus gammarus
TGGGTGTGTGTGTGTGTGAGTGATGTGTGGGTGGGTGTGTGTGTGGGTGTGTGTGTGTGTGTGTGGGTGGGTGTGTGGGTGGGTGTGTGTGTGATCAAGAACAGCTAAATAGGGCCACGAACAGCAGAAGTGGGCCAGTAACAGCAGAATAAGGCCAGGAACAGCAGAAGTGGGCCAGTAACAGCAGAAGTGGGCCAGGAACAGCAGAAGAGGGCCAGCAACAGCAGAATAGGGCCAGGAACAGCAGAGTAGCAGACTCCGCCGGGTAAGTGTTCGCGATTAAGCGTAAACGTTGGATCAAGTGAACTGATCCGCGCAGACAGTGATTTATCTGCTGGGGGGGGGGGTGAGAGGGGAGGGATGGTGAGGGGGGCGAGAGGGGAGGGGGGTGAGAGGGGAGGGAGGGTGAGAGGGGCGAGAGGGGAGGGGGGGCGAGAGGGGAGGGATGGTGAGGGGGGCGAGAGGGGAGGGGGGTGAGAGAGGAGGGAGGGCGAGAGGGGAGGGATGGTGAGGGGGGCGAGAGGGGAGGGGGTGAGAGAGGAGGGAGGGTGGGAGGGGAGGGAAGGTGAGAGGGGAGGGAAGGTGAGAGGGGAGGGAAGGTGAGAGGGGAGGGAAGGTGAGGAAGAGGAAAGGGAATACCTGACGAGTGGGGAGGAAAGCGTGTGAGGGGAGGAGGGATGGAGACGGGTAAGAGGTGAGGGGAGATGAGGGGAGGGGAGGAAGAAGTAGTTGAGGGGTGAAGGAAAGGTGTGAGGTAAGGGGAGATGAAGAGGGGAGAGGTGAGGGAGGAGATAAAGGAGAGAGGAGGAAGAGGTGAAAGGGGAAATAAAAAAAAAAGGGAAAGACAAGTAGAATGAGGAAATGGAATAAGGGAGAAGGAGAGGCGAACTGGACGAAAGGGGAAGCAGGGAAAAGGAAGATAGGAACACGAGAAGGGTCCGATAAGAGGGCGTAGAATAGAGAAGAAAGAGAGGAAAAGAGATAGAAACAGAAGATAAAGAAGACGAAGACGAGTAGAATAAACATGAGAGAGAGAGAGAGAGAGAGAGAGAGAGAGAGAGAGAGAGAGAGAGAGAGAGAGAGAGAGAGAGCCAATGTAAACTAAGACAAGGCAAAAACAATAAAAAAAATGAAACAGGAAACTAAAAGAAGATAAGAAAGGGAGGAGGAGGAGGATGATAAAGATGAGAGAAAGAGATAGACTAAAAAAAACAAACAAGAAGGGTTACACACACAGAGGGGAAGAACGAAAAGATACGACACAGAGAATAAACGAAAATTTAAAAAAAAATGGTTAAAAGTATCGAGGGGAAGGGGGGAGAGGAATGAGGTGTGTTGTGATAAAGAAGAAAAACAGATAAAGGGGGAAGAAGGACGGGAAAAAACGGGGAGGGGGGAGAGGTAGAGATAAATGATGTGGAAAAAAACAGGGTGGCAGAGAGAGAGAGAGAGAGAGAGAGAGAGAGAGAGAGAGAGAGAGAGAGAGAGAGAAAACGAAATTACAAAATACGAAGTGAGAAGAGAAAACAAGAGGAAAGACAAGAAGATAAAGACACGAAATGGAGAAGAGGAGGAGGAGGAGGCATACGATAAGAGGGAGAGAGGAAGTGAGGGAGGAAGGGAGAAAGAAGAAGAGAGAGAGAGAGAGAGATTAAGACAGTAGGAAGAGCGTGAATCAGGAAGAGGAAACGGGAATGGCATAATGAAGGAGAAGAGAGGAGGAGGAGAAGAGTGGAATAAAGAAGGGAAGGAAGGAAGGAAGGAAGGATGGAAGGATGAACAAAGGTTAATAACAACGTAGACAGTAGTAGACAGGTAGAGAGAGACAGACAGGGAGGTGGAGAGGTAGACAGATAAATAGACAGACAGATAGACAGATAAAACGGTGACTGAGGGGGGTAGTGAGGCAGGGCTGGTGACTGAGGGGGGGGGGTGAGGCAGGGCTGGTGACTGGGGGGGTTGTGAGGCAGGGCAGGTGACTGAGGGGGATGTGAGGCAGGGCTGGTGACTGGGGGGTGGGATGGGTTGTGAGGCGGAGCTAATGGGTTGATGTGGTGGTTGTAGGGCGGGGCTGATGGATTGGGGGTGTGGCCGTGAGGCGGAGCTGACGGATGAGGGTCATTGTGCGACAGACTTGGTAGTGGATGAGGGGCTGGTGGGGGCTGGTGGGGGCTGGGGAGCTGTGTTGGGGAGTTCAGCCATGTCTTCTCCCTCTCCCCTGACAACTTCACGCCCCACTTGGCTCCCCTTCTCCTCTCTCTGTGTTTTTGACGAATTTGTGTAGGTTGTGGGGAGCTTATCCCAGAGGACAAAGCAGTGTGTGGGAGATGGGGAGGGGAAGGGAGAAGAGGAGAGACAGGGGAGGGAAAGGTACGATTGGGGGGGGGGAGAGAGAGAGAGAGAGAGAGAGAGAGAGAGAGAGAGAGAGAGAGAGAGAGAGAGAGAGAGAGAGAGAGAGAGAGAGAGAGAGAGAGAGAGAGAGAGAGAGAGAGAGAGAGGGCTAAGCTTACACTGGTGGAAGGGGAAGGGGGCGACACTTTCACTTGAGGAAAAGAAAAGCTTAACTCTCACTGGTGGAAGAGATGGGGGATTAACTTTCTTTGATGGAAAAGAAAGAGAGGGCTTAACTCTTACCGGTGAAGGAAGAGGAACATAAATGTTGCTAGGAGAAAGGAAAGGGAGGAAGGGAATGCTCAATAATCACTAGCAGAAGAGAAGAGGAGCTCAACTTTCACAGGCGGAAGAGAAAGAGTGCTAAGCTTTGATTGCTAGTAGAGAAGGGGAGCTTAACTTTCACCAGTGGATGGGGAGGCAGGGAGGGAAAGGGGGAGTGGTGGTAGGGCTCAACTTTCACTGGTGTGAGAGAGAGAGAGAGAGAGAGAGAGAGAGAGAGAGAGAGAGAGAGAGAGAGAGAGAGCTCTACACCACCTCCCCGGCAGCCACTCACAGATTTACGAGTACAACGCAGCGACCATTTACATTTAAAGTTCACTCTGGTCTAGTCGCCTCCCCAACTGATGCTGCGAGTCAGCTGGGGAGGAGGGGAACACGGGGAGGAGAACACGGGGAGGGGAACACGGGGAGGAGAACACGGGGAGGAGAACACGGGGAGGAGAACACGGTGAATGAACTCTCACTTTACAATAATTCATCAAAACATTCGAAAAAAAAACAGGAATAAATTAAAGAAAAAAAAATATATAAAAAAAAACACCAAAACGGATAAATATGTATGAAGGGAAAAATAAAATAAAAGAGACGGGAAGAAATACAGAGTTGAAGTATAAAAAAATATATCGTGTGTATGAAGAGAATTTCAATTAAATCTTGTAAAATAAAACACAAAATATTGAGTCTAGATTGAAAGAAGAACAAAAAATTTTAAGTAAATAAAATCGGGGTTACAATAATAAAATCTGGGTTACAATAATTAAATCGGGGTTACAATAATTAAATCGGGGTTACAATAATAAAATCTGGGTTACAATAATTAAATCGGGGTTACAATAATTAAATCGGGGTTACAATAATTAAATCGGGGTTACAATAATAAAATCTGGGTTACAATAATTAAATCGGGGTTACAATAATAAAATCTGGGTTACAATAATAAAATCTGGGTTACAATAATTAAATCGGGGTTACAATAATAAAATCTGGGTTACAATAATTAAATCGGGGTTACAATAATTAAATCGGGGTTACAAAAAAAATTGTTGATTATGATAAACCAATAAAATCGGATAAAATGAAGGGTTGAAAAGAAAAATCGTAAAAAAAAGTTGAATCTAAAAGGACCCAAAATTCTGTACATCGTCCGAAGACCAAACAGAAAGGGAAAGATGCAAGACTTTAACACTGCCTGGAAAAAAAATCGTGGAATAAAATCGGGCATCGGTTGGAAAAAAATCGGGAAGTAAGAATAAAAATCTGGGGAAAATCAACGGTGTCTGGGGAAAAAACTGGAGAAAATAAAAAAAAATCGGGGGAAAAATCGAAAATATTAATCATTGGTTGGAGAAAAATCGGGGATAAAATCTTCACCGACCCTTGCAATGTGAGGGCTGAGGGCTAAGGGCTAACTGCTGGGGGTTAAGGGCTTTATATAGTCGATTGCATTCGTATTAAAACAAGTCAAACGGCCCTTACAATATGAGAGCCAGGACTGAGGGCTGGGGGGCTGGGGCTGGGGGCTCTGGACTGGGGGCTGGGGCTGGGGGCTCTGGACTGGGGGCTGGGGGCTGGGGGCTTCATATCGTGGGGTAAAGCCAATAACACGAAAGGACCAGAAAATACCCCGAGAATTTTGGCGTGAGTTTGACGGCCTGAGGGGAAACGCCGAGCTGAGGGAGAGGGTGAGGGTGAGGGGAGGGAGAGGTGAGGGAGAGGGAGAGGGAGAGGTGAGGGAGAGGGAGAGGTGAGGGAGAGGGTGAGGGAGAGAGGAGGGAGAGGGTGAGGGAGAGAGGAGGGAGAGGGTGAGGGAGAGGGAGAGGTGAGGGAGGGAGGAATGGACAGGAAGGAGAGGTGAGGGAGAGCTGTGGTGAAGGAGAGGGCAGGTGAGGAGTGGTGAGAGAGAGAGAGAAAGAGAAAGAGAGAGAGAGAGAGAGAGAGAGAGAGAGAGAGAGAGGTGATAAATAAAAGCAGTGGCAATAGGGGGGAAGGGAAGCCTCACACTGTAGGGATGAAAACCAAACGCAAGTCACAAATTTTACCACGCCTGAGAACACGATTTCCAAAACAAAACAATTTAAAAAAACCCGAAATAGCCCACTAGAAAATTTAACATACGAGATAAAACATTAACAAACGGGAATATAAAGGCTAAAAAAAAGAAAAAAAGAACAAAAAAGACAAGTAAAATATTCGTTTTTAAAAAGTTGGGAATCATAAAAAACGGAAGGAAAAATATCCCAGCGGAGGGGAGACTAAAGTAAGTTGCAGTAGGTGGGGTCATTTTGGCGGAGCTGTGCATGTGATGAGGGAGGCGGTAAATACAGGGGTGAGGGCGCTATTATGAGGGGCCGGGGAGAGGGAGAAGCCATATTTACGACAGTAATGAATAGTACGATGAGGAGGAGGAAGGGGAGTGTGTGTGTGTGTGTGTGTGTACGTGAGTGTCTGTAGTGTTATGAGAGAGAGAGAGAGAGAGAGAGAGAGAGAGAGACCGTACCATTGGGCTCACACCATTAACTCTCCAGAAAAGGTTTTGTGGGAGAGGAAGGGAACTCGTCTCTCCCCTCCCCCCCCCTCCTCGTTCTCCTCCTTCGCCACAAAGAATTTCATCGCCCTCCACCAAATCTTCGGCGACTCACTATTTCGGTCGATCAAGCTTGTTTCCTCCTCGATAAAAACTATAATTCTTAGAGACTTCGAAAAAGATTATCCTTCATTTATGATTTTTTTTTTATTCGTGATCTAGTAATATTTTTCCTCAGTAAAAACTCTTACTACTATTAAAGTTATTGGTGTAATTACTACTATTATTAATATTAATTATAGTAATGGCTGTTTTAATACGATGATGATAACAGCAAAAACAATAATAATAATAATAATAATACAAACTGGGTGTCAGGTACAATTGGCTAATGTCTAATAGGCCCCAACCTAATAGACCCTTAGCCTCACATAACCTTCCATTAGGACCGGGTTGATCAAGTCTGGGGTCTGTGAGTCCTGGATTACATCACACGACTCCCAGCTTTATGAAGGCGTTACCACCATTCATTGTTTCGTCGACCAGGTGGTGTTGAGGCCTCTTTAATCGCTGCATAAGACGACCTATTGGGAGAGCAAAATACTAACCAAGAATGACACGAACTGATACTAGCAGATGGGGCAGTAACTAGCCACTAATAGCAACAGTAACTAGCCCAAGAATGACACGAAGAAATATAAATAAAAGACGGGGCAGTAACAAGCTAAGGCACTTTTCCCCCGCCATCAAAGGCCCATTGATCACAGCCTAACCCATATCAACCCACACCCATACAATAGTGTCGCCTGAAGGTAGGAAGAAGGGGTAGGGGGAAAAGGGGGGAGGAGGGGAAGGGGGGAGGAGGGGAAGGGGGAAGGAGGGGAAGGGGGGAGGAGAGGAAGAGAGGAGGGGGAGGATGAGGAAGCTTTTGCCGAGTTATTTCTGGTGAAAAAAAAAGCCACCACCTTCTACATCACGTCTCGTTCTACTGTAGGTGACGTTGACAAAGGCTACAGAAGGTGAGTCTAATGGGTTGATGGACTCTCCTTACGGGTCTCGCATCCCTAATTCACCCCCGTCGTCGTCTCTGCTGCTACCTCCTCCTTCTGCAGCATCATCTCCACCGGCAGTAGCAGCAGCAGAAAGGTCTTGAAGGAAAGAATGTAAGATGTTGCTGTTTTTGTTTTTTCTACTTCATTATTCTTGCGTCTCTGCTCGCTCTCTCTAACACACACACACACACACACACACACACACACCGTTCTACAGTCAGGGAAAGTTATAATAAAGTAAAGCCAACAGACTCATCTACACGCCCCGCTGGTCAAGGAGTGAGTGAGGGAGCGAGCGAGTGAGGAACAGGATATTAGAAACAAAGGGTAAAGAGAAATGGAAGGGAGAGAGAGAGAGCTGGAGTAGTCACGCTAACCCCCTACACTTGCCATGTCATTCCTACCTCACATTTGCACGCCCTCATTCCTCACCTCCTCCCTCACCACCACCTACACCTTCACCTGTTTCCTCCCTCACTCCTCACCACCTCCCTCACTCCTCACCTCCTCCCTCACCACCACCTACACCCTCACCTGCTTCCTCCCTCACTCCTCACCACCTCCCTCACTCCTCACCTCCTCCCTCACCACCACCTACACCCTCACCTGTTTCCTCCCTCACTCCTCCTCCTCCTCCCTCACTCCTCACCTCCTCCCTCACCACCACCTACACCCTCACCTGTTTCCTCCCTCACTCCTCACCTCCTCCCTCACCACCACCTACACCCTCACCTGTTTCCTCCCTCACTCCTCCTCCTCCTCCTCCCTCACTCCTCACCACCTCCCTCACTCCTCACCTCCTCCCTCACCACCACCTACACCCTCACCTGTTTCCTCCCTCACTCCTCCTCCTCCTCCCTCACTCCTCACCTCCTCCCTCACCACCACCTACACCCTCACCTGTTTCCTCCCTCACTCCTCACCACCTCCCTCACTCCTCACCTCCTCCCTCACCACCACCTACACCCTCACCTGTTTCCTCCCTCACTCCTCCTCCTCCTCCCTCACTCCTCACCTCCTCCCTCACCACCACCTACACCCTCACCTGTTTCCTCCCTCACTCCTCCTCCTCCTCCCTCACTCCTCACCTCCTCCCTCACCACCACCTACACCCTCACCTGTTTCCTCCCTCACTCCTCCTCCTCCTCCTCCCTCACTCCTCACCACCTCCCTCACTCCTCACCTCCTCCCTCACCACCACCTACACCCTCACCTGTTTCCTCCCTCACTCCTCCTCCTCCTCCCTCACTCCTCACCTCCTCCCTCACCACCACCTACACCCTCACCTGTTTCCTCCCTCACTCCTCACCACCTCCCTCACTCCTCACCTCCTCCCTCACCACCACCTACACCCTCACCTGTTTCCTCCCTCACTCCTCCTCCTCCTCCCTCACTCCTCACCTCCTCCCTCACCACCACCTACACCCTCACCTGTTTCCTCCCTCACTCCTCACCACCTCCCTCACTCCTCACCACCTCCCTCACTCCTCACCACCTCCCTCACCACCACCTACACCCTCACCTGTTTCCTCCCTCACTCCTCCTCCTCCTCCCTCACTCCTCACCTCCTCCCTCACCACCACCTACACCCTCACCTGTTTCCTCCCTCACTCCTCCTCCTCCTCCCTCACTCCTCACCTCCTCCCTCACCACCACCTACACCCTCACCTGTTTCCTCCCTCACTCCTCACCACCTCCCTCACTCCTCACCACCTCCCTCACTCCTCACCTCCTCCCTCACCACCACCTACACCCTCACCTGTTTCCTCCCTCACTCCTCACCACCTCCCTCACTCCTCACCACCTCCCTCACTCCTCACCTCCTCCCTCACCACCACCTACACCCTCACCTGTTTCCTCCCTCACTCCTCACCACCTCCCTCACTCCTCACCTCCTCCCTCACCACCACCTACACCCTCACCTGTTTCCTCCCTCACTCCTCCTCCACCTCCCTCACTCCTCACCTCCTCCCTCACCACCACCTACACCCTCACCTGTTTCCTCCCTCACTCCTCCTCCTCCTCCCTCACTCCTCACCCCCTCCCTCACCACCACCTACACCCTCACCTGTTTCCTCCCTCACTCCTCCTCCACCTCCCTCACTCCTCACCTCCTCCCTCACCACCACCAACACCCTCACCTGTTTCCTCCTCACTCCTCCTCCTCCTCCCTCACTCCTCACCTCCTCCCTCACCACCACCTACACCCTCACCTGTTTCCTCCCTCACTCCTCACCTCCTCCCTCACCACCACCTACACCCTCACCTGTTTCCTCCCTCACTCCTCACCACCTCCCTCACTCCTCACCTCCTCCCTCACCACCACCTACACCCTCACCTGTTTCCTCCCTCACTCCTCACCACCTCCCTCACTCCTCACCTCCTCCCTCACCACCTACGCTTCTCTGCGGGTTTTTCTTTGTCTCTTATAATTAGTTTTCCTTTTCCTGTTTCTTCTCATTCATCTTTTCTCTTCAGCTTCTCCCTTTGTTCCATTCTTCCTCATTTGCTTCATAATCTTCGTCTGCTTTTGCTTCTATTTCTGATTCTCTTTTTCTTCTCCTTCGATATTTTGTTTATGTTTGTCTCCTTTATTTGTTTTTATATCTTATGTCTTATTTGGTCCCAGTTCAGTATATTTCAACCCCTTACAGCCATATATAGATATATTTCTTCGGCCTCTTCGTCTCATTTACATCTCCCTATAGTTCAATATATTTCTTCTTGTAAATATTTCAGTATATTTACAATAAGTGATTTAAGAGACTCAAAACCTCTAAAAAAAACAAATGAAAATCAACTTGAAAACATAAAAGGAGTTGAATGACACTTGTGAAACTCTTGTTATATATTGAAACAAGTGAACATCGTCTATGAATCCCCTTTAGTACATGAAAGGAGTTGACTCACTTATGAACCCCTTGTAACGTATAGAGGAAAGTCTCTGAATCCCCTTTTCGTTATATAAAAGAAATGAACACCCTTTGTGGATCCCCTGGAGTTCATAAAAGGGTTCAATACCAGGTTTTTGTATCACACCTCCCGGGGTCGTGTCAGAGAGGCTACTGGTACACCCCGAACCTTTTTCCCACGCGACGGGAAATTCAACTATTTCCCAAACTGTCTCACAAAACTCAATATCTGTATTTCGCCATTTGGTCTTGGGCGGCCCAGCAGCGTCAAGCATAATAAATAAAGGCCAACCAAGCGTTCTATAACCAAACAGCGACTCAAAAGCAGCATTTATCCTCTGACTCTGAAAGCAAATTTCACCATTGTGCTCAACACCTCTCTAGTTTAGCAACGTTGAAAAAAACTTTTATATTTTATTTTCTCTTATCTTTTACTATAGGGAGATACTCACTCAAATACCTCGCAGTTATATTAAAAAAAGTACATCTTTATTTAGGTGGAATGATTATACATGATTATTGGTGATTAAAGGAAAATGGTTCTATGACAACACTATTTTTCACTACTTCACTCTCCCCTCCCCCTCCCCTCCCCCTACATCGATAGACTGCCTAATAAAACGTTGAATTAACCGAACTACACACCAGTGATGGTCGCCGCACCGAACTGAAACGACAGTTGTGTTATGGCTGTACTGGTAGGGGGGGGGGGGGGGAAGGGGGCGTGGGGTACAGCAGCTTAGATACAGGCCAGATACAGCATATAGGATAGGGGGAAACACATCTCTCTCTCTCTCTCTCTCTCTCTCTCTCTCTCTCTCTCTCTCTCTGTGTGTGGGGGCCGACTAGTCGCCATCTATACCTCTATTTCCACCCTCAGTCAATCTTCACCAATTGTCCCCGACTAAGAAACTCAATTTGCTCGGCAGAAACACCCGGCCCTACCTTCATCACGTCACCCTCTTCTTGCCCTTCCTCCTCCTCTTACCGTTCCTCCTCCTCTTCTTACCGTTCCTCCTCCTCTTCTAACCCTTCCTCATCTTCCTGTAACCCTTCCTCATCTTCTTGTCCCTCCTCCTGCTATTCTTACCCTTCTTACTGCTCTTCTTCCACTCCTTCAATTTCTTTCTTTTCACCACCATTAACACCTCTCAGTTAACACCCTTATATTAATATCCTCTTCATCTCTCTTCATTTACCCTCTTCAGAACCTTTTCACCAACAGTACCCCCCCAGCAGCCTTCTCTCATCAACACCCTCCTTCTGCCCCTTCAGTAGTTATCACCTTTAACAGCTCCTTCTCACTCACCAAGACACAAGCTGGTCCATATATACGTAGGATACACACGTAGGATACATCAGACCAGAGACACACGAAGGATACATCAGACCAGAGACACACGAAGGATACATCAGACCAGAGACACACGAAGGATACATCAGACCAGAGACACACGAAGGATACATCAGACCAGAGACACACGAAGGATACATCAGACCAGAGACACACGAAGGATACATCAGACCAGAGACACACGTAGGATACATCAGACCAGAGACACACGAAGGATACATCAGACCAGAGACACACGAAGGACACATCAGACCAGACCACCACCACCACTCTAGTAGCGACGTGCCCCACACCGTCGTCGGACACATGGAGAAAGACACACACACTTGAACCTTTTAGCTAAGGTAGAGAACGAGGCTTTTGATTACATTGCCGAAGACTAAAGACGGGGCCGCAACACACGAGTAATTCTGAACCTTAACTCAACTTGTGTTACCTGCCTTTTATTCTATGAAGGAAAATATATATATTCTATATAACCAACAAGACCAAAATGTCATTAAGTGTTGACCTAATGACGTATTTCCCCTCCTGGGACACTCGTCGTCCAGGACAGCGGAAATTAATTCCAGCTGGCTAATAGTTCCAGCGTCGGCCGCCAGAGGACCCCAGACACTTCAATAACTACCACCAGAGAGCAGCACACGTATATCTTGGCTCTTCATCCCTCTTCACAACACCCAGAGTTATTTACGGCAAAACAGCAAACAATATAATTACTCTTTGTTACTACAGATTCACCTTACTGAAGATAATCTACTAACCCCTTGTGTATGGTGTCGTCTCTAAAGTGAATAAAATCATCAAGAGTTAACCAAATAAAGTAATAAAAGTGGCGTCCCCGGAGTGAAGAGATAAATACAACTCACAACACTTCTCCCCGCGCGACCAACCAACTGAGGCCATTAGCTATTACCACCAAGTACCAAGAGTGTGTGACTATTCTTGAACAACACACAATAGAACATTAAGGTTAGGTTAGGTTCGCAAAGTTGTGCCCCCTGCGGCTCCCTCCACCACACTCGGCTGTTATTTGTATGAATTCCGGAAACCTGCCAGACTCCCTGACCTCCCTCCACCCTCCCTCATCAACCTCTCCCTACCTCATCGACCTCCCCCCACCCCTCCTCCCTCAATCGACCTCTCCCCTCCCTCCCCCTCGCTCCTCCTCCCGAATCGACCTCTCCCCTCCCTCCCCCTCCCGAATCGACCTCTCCCCTCCCGAATCGACCTCTCCCACCCCCCTCCTCCCTCAATCGACCTCTCCCCTCCCTCCCCCTCCCGAATCGACCTCTCCCCTCCCGAATCGACCTCCCCCTACCTCGGGTGTTCAAGGAAAAACACAATATGCACTTTTGGTCTAACAGTTTCTTATGAGGTGGTGCGTCAGAAGCAAAGGGGGGAGGGGTGGGGGGGGGGGCTGTTCGTGGGTATAGGGTGTGTATGGGGGTGGGGTGTTTATGAGGGGGAGGGGGAGGAGGGTGTTTATGAGGAGGTGGGAGGGGGGAGGAGGGTGTTTATGAGGAGGGAGAGGAGGGAGGGGGGGGAGTGGAATGTGTTATGGTTGTGGGTTAATTTGCAAGTCGAGAAATGGTTATGAGAATTTTATGCTAACCTTCTTGAATATAACGCTAGTGAGGTTATTACACACACACACACCATGTCGATAATCCTCAAATATTTATATAAAACTAAATATCACCTCATTAATTCTCTCTCTATACTGTATATCTTGTGATCTAACTCATACAATGGGAGAGAGAGAGAGAGAGAGAGAGAGAGAGACGTCCCCGGTATAATGAAGGATCTGCTGGAACCATTTCTCAGGTGAGTTAATTTCTGTGGGTGAGGTGTTAACAGCAGGTGGTTCATGCGGCTGTGATTTTAATGGGGCTCTCAGGAGGCTCTTTTTTACAGCAGGAGAGAGAGAGAGAGAAGGAGAGTCGGGGAATAGTTTTGGTCTCTCTCTCTCTCTCTCTCTCTCTCTCTCTCTCTCCTTCTTTCCCTCCCTTACCCCTTCTTCTTCTCCCTCCTTCCCTACGTTCCTTCCACCCTCCCCACCACCTTCTCTTTTCTTCCTTTCCTTAATTCCCATCTCTCCTCCTTCCCTCAGGGGCTGGGGGGTGTGACGTCAGAAGAGGGAGGGGATGAGGGGGGGTGAGAGGGGGAGGGAAGGAGGGAGGGACGGAGAGGGAGCTTATTGACTCCAGAGACGAAAGAGGGATTTAGGTGTTTTTCTGTACGTCCCTCCCTTTCTCCCTCCCTCCCTCTCTCTCTATCTCCCTCCCTCCCCCCATCTCCTTCCTCCTTCACCCCCCTCTCTCCCTAACTCTCTCTCTCTCTCTCTCCCTCCTTCATTTGTTGTCTGTCACTCTTTCGTCTATATCTGTCTCTCAGTCCAGGATGTACACTCACGGGTGAACCAGACACGTCAGCAGATAAGGACCCATCAGTGTGGTGACTCGCTGAACAACACCTTACCTGCAACGACAAAATAACGTAAGATTATTATTAGTTATATATAGGAGGTGTGTGTGTGTGTGTGTGTGTGTGTAAAAAATAAACACATCACCACCAGTTAATTTCTTTTTAACTTCCCCATCCAGCAGTATCATCTCTCTTCTGCTTACACACACACACACACACACACACACACACACACACACAGGTAAAGGCTATAAACAGGTGGAATAAGTTGGAGGTGCCACGCGGCGCTCTACTGTATTAAGAGGTTGACTTGTCCCACACAACGAGGAGAGAGAGAGAGAGAGAGAGAGAGAGAGAGAGAGAGAGAGAGAGAGAGAGAGAGAGAGAGAGAGAGAGAGAGAGAGGACCTCATGAGATTTGTTACTTTTTCGTGTTGTTGTCGAAATGGAAAGTTGACAGGTGGGGAGGAGTCGAGGAAGGGTGAGGAAGAAACGGGGGGGAGTGGAGGGGCTAGGAAGGGTGGGGAGGGGTGGGGAGGCGGGAGGGGGCGGAGGAGGAGGAGGATATGAGATGGATCACAGAGATTCTACGCGTCCCTCATAAAACACGTCTCCTCATTACGTCCTCACACCGCCAGGAGGCTACTGTAGGTGTGGTGCAGGGCGCGTCGCTGGTGTAGGTGGTGGTGTAGGTGCGGGTGTAGGAGGTGGTGGTGTAGGTGGTGGTGTAGATAATGTAGGTGGTGGTGTAGGTGGTGGTGTAGATAATGTAGGTGGTGGTGTAGATGGTGTAAGTGCCGGTGTAGGAGGTGGTGTAGGTAAAGAGACTATCGACTTAGTGAATCGGGCAGCCCCTGAACACTATTTGGAGAAGAGCATGGCACTTGAAGAACAAAGCGACAGTTGGAGAACAGAATTTAACTTGAGAAACATAATATCATTTGAAGAACAGACTAGCACACAGAGAACAACGTAGCAGATAGAGAACACTGAGAAAACCAAAATTTTTCAGAATCAATTAGTGAACATTAACTGAAGAACAACACTTAGAGAACAAAGTCACACTATAAACAGAGTGACACTTGGAAAATAACAGAGTGACTTTATTTGAAGAACAGGAACACGAAGAACACAATGGCAAATGAAACTCAACGCGACACCAGAAACTGAATGGAACTTGGAGAACAACACTCGTAGTACGGAGTAACACTTGAACAGGAGTAACACAAACAGAACAATGGCATGGAGAACAGAGTGGCACTTGAACAGAGTGACATATACAGAACAGTGACACGGCGAACAGTGGCACTAGAACAGAGAGCATCGTGGCACTTAAATAAACGTGGTAATTAAACAAGGTGACACATGAGGAACAGTGACACTTACAATAGAGTGCGCACTTGGAGGGCACCACTTGAGGAACTAAGTGGCACTCGTGGCACTGGGCCAGACAACAAAGAGGCCGGACCAGGGACGCTCGGGCCCGTAAGGGAAGCAACGAGAGGTAATTACCTGAAAAAAACTGTAATTGTGAGGAAATTGAGGAGAGGAGGAACCCGGAGAGAGACCTGGGCTAAAAGCTAGTTTGGCGGTGTGATGGATGGAGGGGGGGGGGAGGGGGAAGAGGGGGAAGAAGAGGAAGAGGAGGAGGAAGAGGGGGAAGAAGAGGAAGAGGAGGCAGAGGAGGGAGAGGAGAAAGAAGTAAAAGAGGAAGAAGCGAAGTCGTAGGAAAAGGAAGAAGGGGTAAAGGAAGAACCGGAAGAAGAGGAGGATGAGGAAGAAGTAGAAAAAGAAGAGAATGAAGAACTGAAGGAGGTAAAGGAAATGGAAAAGGCGATGAAAATTGAACGAGAAGGAGATGAAGGAGGAAGAAATGGAAGAGGAGTAGCAGGAGGGAAGAGGAGGGAGAAATTGTAAGAGGTGATAAAGGAAGAACACGGTGATAGAGGAGGAGGAAGGGAACATGTTATTGGAAGAACGTTATCCAGACAAAAATAACACGTAGAGAACTGAATGGGCCACACTCCTACTTGGGCCTGGCCTAACCTAACCTAACCATTATAATTGAGATATATTACGACTAGGTGCCAATTAGAACCGAGGTCTATTGAGTACTGGTTGCCAAACAGAACAAGGGTCCGTTTAAGAATAGGTGTCAATTAGGACTTGGAAGGGGGTGGGGGGAACAGAGGCCTCCATTAGCAGTGAGACTCGGCGGCTAAGGGAGGGAGAGGGACCATTAATACTGAGTATCCATTTAATCCATCAACGAGACATGGGAAAAAAGTACATTAGTTTACCCTAAAAAAAAAAGAAAGTGGGAATCAACTGCTACATAGAAAAAGGGGGAAATGGAATGGTATGCAGCTGAAGTGATTATAACCTCTCCCTCCCCTCCCTTCCCCTCCCATTCCCTTCCTCCAAAGCTATAGCTACTACCCTCCCTTGCATCGACCCCTCCCCCCTCCCTTACCCCACACAACGATCAATACAGACCTCACAACTCTACGCAGATTGCACACACATACACACACACGCACGCACACATACACACACGCACACGCACATATACATACACACGTACAGACCCCTTCAACATCAACCAGGCCAGACCCTCCATCCCATTCTCTTTCAGTTGCATTCCTATACTGCAGATGCAAATTCTCTTGTTCCAATTCACCTTCCGCCCTGTCTGCCTGTCTGCCTGTCTCCTCATTCATCATTGCCGATCTAACACAACACAGACAGACAGACATCCGCATCCATAAGCCCCCATCTGTCTCCTGTGATAGCTGACTGTCCATTTTTTAGCTTTCACTCCAGGTATTATAAAGCTTATTAGTGGACGTACGATTTAGTAGGAGACAGCTACCTGGTCATAAACTAATAGGTGTCAGTTATCATTGTTATCAGTACAGGTGTGTGGTTAGTGATAAGAGAATATAGTTCAGGATGATAACAGATTAAAACACTCAGTGAAGGTTTTAAATACCTGTGAAAAATACTCATACAAATTACTGTTTACATCGACATGACTTAAGCGATGTAGGACTCAGCCCATTATGTACTACAGTGACCTGACCTGACCTGTGGTGAGTCATTGTGACCTTGTTTACTGTCTGTGTGTGTGTGTGTGTGTGTGTGAGATTCAGCAGTGTCCTCACTTTACACCGCCACTGATTACGAGGCGAGGTGAAGTGAAGGGACACCTACATCTGTCCTGTTTCCATTTTTCCTCCTCCTCTCTGTTATACCCTTGTCCCTGCCTGTCACCCTACCAACCTGTCACTCAGTCTGCCAGAATACCTTCCTGCCTGTCTGTCTGCCTGCCTGTCTATCTGTCTGTCTGTCTGTTTTGTGCGTCTGTCTGTCTCGTATGCCAATCTGTCTGTCTCGGCAGTTGTTCCAATTAACGGAATTTGCCAAGTTGTATATCCAGAGAGCTTCCAGTGTGTGTGTGTGTGTGTGTGTGTGTCTCTCTCGTCCTCTTGACCCCAAAGACTCCGGCTGGTCTTACTACCTCCAGGCACTTGTTACGTCACACCAACGGCTCAGGACACCACCCCCTCCCAACACCCCCTCCTATGCACAGGACCATCAAATTTGAATGTCCTCTTTCTACTACGGACCCTGGAATGGCCCCAGGACTGGCACTGGACTGGCTCTTTAGACGTTTGGATGATAAATTCGAAGACTTTAGGAGATAAATTCTTATAGTTTCAGCGATAAAACTTTGGAAGAGGTGGATGAAATTATAAGCCGCTGTGGTCGTGTTTGGAGACGTGTTGCATTCTTCAAAGTTATTTATTTGGAGACGGTGGAGGTCAGCCAGACGAGGAACTGAATCTTGGAGGCTTAGCGGTAAGTCTTGGAGAGGTGTTTAACTTGGGCGACGCTGCGGTAACTTACGAAGGGATACTGAAATTTGCAAGTTTCGTTGTCAAAACTTGGGAGAGGGTCGAGCGTCTTGGAAGCTTACTGATAAAGCTTGAAGACGTTATGACCAAGATTTGGAAGCTTAAGTCAAAGTCACAAACTTTTAAAAAGAAACATTAATTAGTTGGCTGGAGGTTCAAGTAAAGGCTAACATAGAGATAAATGAAAGGATTTATTTTTTTCTAAAGACTTAAATGAAACGTAAATGAATCACCCAATTAAATATTATTGGAACATAAGTCTAGTGGCCCGCTCTTCAGTCCTTCACCCTCAACACCACCCCCTCCTTCACCCTCAACACCAAACCCCTCCTTCACCCTCAACACCACCCCCTCCTTCACCCTCAACACCACCCCTCCTTCACCCTCAACACCACCCCTCCTTCACCCTCAACACCAACCCCCTCCTTCACCCTCAACACCACCCCCTCCTTCACCCTCAACACAACCCCCCCTTCACCCTCAACACCACCCCCTCCCACCCTCAACACCACCCCTCCTTCACCCTCAACACAACCCCCTCCTTCACCCTCAACACCACCCCCTCCTCCCCTACCTCCACCCCCTCCCCTCCCCCTAGTCCACTATGGAATTCCAGTCGAGGGTCGAGCTTCCATCTTTTATGGAATCCCAATCCAATATCCAGCATCCGCCTTGTCGTCGAATCCAAATCCAGAGTCTTTCTCCATCTGCTGCGAGGCCTCAGTACCCGGTAGAAGCCCCCGTCCCTCCGTGTTAGTCCCCACCCTCAGTTAAGTCACCGTAGTCATCAGTCTTCCTCAGATAAGTCATTGTGAGTCATCAGTCTTCCTCAGTTAAGTCACAGTATGTCATCAGTCTTCCTCAGTCAAGTCACAGTATGTCATCAGTCTTCCTCAGTTAAGTCACAGTATGTCATCAGTCTTCCTCAGTCAAGTCACAGTATGTCATCAGTCTTCCTCAGTTAAGTCACCGAATTAAAAATGTTAATCAGTCGTCCTTGATAAGTCCTCCACCGCCCTAGCCTGCAGCAGCGTCTTCGTCAGGTCCTGTTTACTGTCTCGGGAGATTCTTGCCGTCCGAAATTATCCCGTCAGTACCTCACCAACACCCCTCCTCCCCCCGACCCCGGTGCGTCTTTGGCAGAGAGGTCTACTCCTCCTCCTCCTGCCCCTTCTCCTCTTCTTTCTACTACTCCTTCTTCTCCTCTTCCTTCTTCTCCTCTCCCTTCTCCTCCTCCTCCTCTTCCTTCTCCTCCTCCACCCCCCCCTGACCCAGCCTGGGGGATCATCAACTGGGGTGAAACACGACCTTCCTACCGACGTGGTTAAGAAGTCATGGCGCCTGTAATGTGCCTCGACGTAAGAAGGCTAATGGGCAAACTACTTAATGACCCAATATGCCGTGTTTTATGTGGAGTTCCTAACTACTGGCAACTAGAAGGGCAACACGCTGGGGGCAGGAGGAGGAGGAGGGAGAGGAGGAGGAGGAGGAGGAGGGAGAGGAGGAGGAGGAGGGAGAGGGAGAGGAGAAGGAGGAGGAGGAAGAAGGAGAAGAAGAAGAGGAGGAGGACGAGGAGGAGGAGAAAATAATTCTTATTTCATTCAAGGTTTACTGCCGGTAACTAGCAGTAGGTCTCACAGGACAGTGTTGACACAGTATACTAAGTCATCGACCCACAAGGTCATCACTTATCGGCACTGCACTCGATCACCTTCATTTCCTCAACTGCAAAACAAGGTGTCCTTTTTAACGGCTGGGTGGACTGAGTGCCTAAGGATCGAACCAGCGACTCTTGGGACAGGGAACGAGTATTATATCCACTCTGCCAGTTCATCCTGAAAATAAAAAGCAAAATCCTTTCTTGATTCCCAGCCAGCAGCGACCAGACCTGTCCTACTTAATCCCTTCATCAGTAATTGCACTCCTTCCCTCTTAGAGTCCTCCAAGTATCCTAACTACGGAGAAATCCTTAAATCTGGTCAATCCTAAACGCTCACAGCTGTACCGATCTGTAACGTCGTTTAATATCTGGGAAGAGTTAGTTGGGACCAGTTAATTGGTCCTGCATCCCTCACCCTAGGATCAGACTCTCTCTAAAGGGGGGGGGGGGGATTATCCCTTTTTCTCCCGCCCACTTAAGAGGTCAGTGATCCCAGGATAATAGTCCCTACACGCGTTCACTTCCTGATGGTGTTGTATTAGGTTAGGTTAGGTTAGGTTAGGTTCGGTTCGGTTAGGTTAGGTTAGGATAGGTTAGGTTATGGTAAGATTCTGATTTTGCAACTCTCTCGCTCTTTCTCTTTCTCATTAGTTGTACTGTATGCCTACAAATGTATGTATGTATGTATGTATGTATGTATGTATGTATGTATATATGTATGTATCGGTCTATGCTTCTGTTGCATGTACGTATGTTTGTGTGGTCGTGTTACAACATGTGTAGCGGGAAGCAATATGGCGGTAAGGAAGAATCTTTTCATGGGAAACTTTCGCTGTATTTCAAGAATGCAAAACACGTAACGACAAATGATATTCATAAAACAAGCGGAGAGGTAGAATGCATGCCTTACATTGTCCGCCCAGGTGCTCCAGTGTAATTACCAAGACACCTGAGCAACAATTCTTCTCTATTCGAGTTTTTTATGTAAATATGTCGCGGATATTAGTTTTGGCCAGGTGACAGGTAGCAATTATGTGGGAGAAACGGACAACTTTTTTTAATTAATCTTGGATATGGTGAAACAGTTTATGTAGGATCACCTGGATATGAGGCACCGCAGCTGATGATTGAACACCCTAACGCTACCTGGTGGGATTTAATTAGGTTAAGTTAGTGTTATTAATTTTAAGATGCAATAAACTAGAGGCTAATATTAAGTGAGACCTTGACTGAAAAATTCTGAAGACTTATTACTTGTATTTAAACACCTTCACCTCGTCACCCCCTGAGAACAGTCACTAGATCGTCCTGTACACATCAACAACAAAATACAGTGTCATCAAGTAGAGCTCCTCCATCTACGGCCTCCAGCCTTCAGTCTCCAGCAGCCAGCCTTCAGCCTCCAGCAGCCAGCCGCCAACAGCCAGCTTCCAGCAGCCAGCCTCCAGCAGCCAGCCATCAGCCTCCAGCCACCAAACAGCCGCCAGCCGCCAGCCTCCAGCCATCAGCCTTCAGCCGCCAGCAGACCCGCTGTTATCACCACGGCAAAAATCTCCAGAAAGGCAAAACACAAAGTCGATCAATCTCTCACACATCCCAAGTTGAGAGACGCAGAGATTCAGAAAGACACCGCCGGGTTTCTTGTAGTAGCAGTGAGCACCTGGGCCAGGCGGCGCTGATGGCTGGCCCAGATGTTGGCAGGGGAGGAGCTGGCCGAAATGTTGGCTGGGGAGGATTTGGTTAAGATGTTGACTCGGGCACCATGGATAGGGGAAGAGCTGGTTGTAATGTCGGCGGCAGGGGATGAACAGAGCTAGATACTGTCAAGAGATAATTATAAGTAGCAAAAAGTGGACAGTAACATGAAGTAGACAGAAAAAGAAACGGACAAATCACCGTTCAACACTCGACCAACATCTTTCTGTGTAACTGAATCTAAACTGTATGATATGTGATTCATGTTTCTCCTTTCCCTTCACTCACACGATACTCTCAGAACCAACACAGTGACCGTCTAGTGTTGGTAAGAGTTTAGTTCTTTACATCATGAATGATTTATTTTTACAAGGTCAATTCATTCGTAAATAAAACAACGGTCATCTAAATATTGTGTGAACTTTGCTGTTTCTTCGCCACGATCATATCAATCTCCCAAGAGTGAACAGGAGTTAACAGGCAATACATTTTCTTTAAGTATCCCATCAATGTCTCATCTCTTGAAGAAAACGAATAAGCGTATTACTGATCGTTTTCTTTGTCAACCTCATGGCTCACTATGTCAACCTCACGGATTTGAAGCTTTTAAAAATGTCACCACATAAACCTAACAGTTAGGCCTATGAACAACATATTTCCGATCGAATCAGAGTTGACAGCAAGAGGATGGAACTACATATAATTATCGTAAGGTAAAACCAACATATGGAGTACCTAGAGGAGGGAATACCATCTTATTGGACTGTAATACGATCACTTTAAGTTCTTACAAAGGTTCTTGAAAGACGCCATCAATCATTAACATGGTTTTGTGGATGGAGGGTTGTGTCTGACACATCTCCCCGCACTCCTTGAGGTAATGGCAGATTGCATAGGTCAAGTGTCCCAGTGGACCAAGCAAACCTATCTTGAAGTTAACGTAATTAAACACCACTTAAAAAAAAATCGGGCCTAAATCATCGACGCTACTACAAGACGCCATCTTGTGTGTCGTTGCCTACACGGGGGTCAGTTTTATGCCTCCCCAGCCAACACCTCTAGTTATGAGGAACAACTCAACCTACGAGCTTTGTAAAGAATCCATCTCCCGGACCGTCGCAAATCAGGATATGTGAGGAGGTTTACGAAGAGTCATGGCGGCGAGAACACAAATGAAAACACATCTCTCCCTCACGCCAGGGTAGTGTAGTACGCGGCGGGGCTCCCAGCACTCCTGGATATGTGGCGTCACTAAAAATATTCCAAGGTGACAACACTCTCCTATATCACCCTTTGTTGATGTTATGTTTTGAGAACGAATTCTGTCTATGAGCCTAACATTTATATAGTGTGTCCACAATGTCCTACTTCACTCTATGTTTATATAGGGTGTTCACTATGTCCTGTTGCCAATATGAGGACACCCTGTATATAACATGGGGAGGACAAGGACATAGCGAACACCCTGTATAAGGTAAGTATAACAGGGAGCAGCAGAACCTGTTTATTATGCTGATATATTGTGAAATGTTTATTAATGGAACGACGAAAAAAAGCAGGTGATGAAATGGTGTAATTATGACCCGGGGAAATAACAGTAAAAAAAATAAATGACCATCACTGTCATGTCACACAGAAGTCATAAAGTCATTAAAAAAAACTAATAAAACAGGTGATAACGAAACAGGGGTCAATTGACGAGCGTAAAGCGTATTTGTTAAAGTAATGATCAGAAAAAACCACCTCCACACAGCGCGCCAGAACCTGTTCCGAATATTTTAAAGGTTATATCACTGGAGTCCTGACGACCCGCCTTCATCTGTTACGTCTAAAAGTTAAATTGAATGAAACTGTGAACGACAAAACGGATTGGTGTTAAATAGTTCTAAATAATGAACAAAAAAATAATGTAATCAGTGTAATGGTGCGCGGCCGTCCATAAATATCCACCTAACAGATGTTCATTGTGTGTTTTTTAGGTAGTAATTAACGTTAGAATAATACATATGCATATTTACTGCCACACACACACACACACACACACACACACACACACACACACACAATATATATAAAGAACGCTCGCATAATAAGAACAAAAGACTGCGCCATAACAAAAGGACTCATGCAGGAGTATTTGCCAAGACACACAACATGTCGTCTGACTGCTGCCGCCTGTGTAGAGGAGCGCCCCGAGCCATGGTGGCCGAGGACAACACGAGGACGGGACCGAGGACAGAGACAAGACCGAGAACAGACATAAGAAGAAACGCGAAAGGAGTATATTCCTTTAAGTAACCAAATAATTATATTTTACAGGGAAATAATAATCAATGTGTTGCTTTGAGAAATTATCCCTAGATGTCTAAAGTTGGATGTCAATAACTTACTGACTATATATCGGGTGTTATCGGCGACTGGCTCCCAAATAAAACCCTGAGAGAGTGACCTTCCCGGTGTCTCAGAAATCCTTGGTCAGTGACGCAAAGTGAACGACAGGGTGACACGTGTACTACTCCTGCTAGTGACAAGTTATTAACGACCCAATTTCTCCTTACATTATGCGTTTTAGGATATATAAAATCAGAGCCACGTATTAAGGTGAGATGGACGTAGTCAGGATGTAACTAGTTTTTTTTTTTTACATCAAACTGGTTTTTGTTAAGACGAATGAAACCAATTAACGCCTTTGACCATGACTACACCTACTACCACCACAACCCTCTCGCCCCTTCACCACCACATTTCAAGTCCTCACCCCCTCCCAACACTTTTCTCCACCACCACTCCCTTCAACAAACCACCACTCCCTTCAACACACCCACCACCCTTTCGTCACACTAACACTACCACCACTACCATCACTACCATCGCCACCCCTACAACCATCCCTTCTGCTTTCCACATCCTCCCTTCCCCTGACATCATAACCACCACACTCACCACCCCTACGTCACACTACCACCATAACCAGCCCTCTCCACCACCACCACCCCAGGCCCCTCACCCCCGGCCAGTAGGAGGTCTTGGGGCGAGCGCTGGTGGAGCACTTAGGCACGTGCCCGCTGGCGAGTGGTCCACCTCACAAGGACTTCTCAACACCCTCACTCATCCTGGAGTACACCAGGTAGGTTCCTCACGCCCTAGATGGAGGGAGTCCTGTTATAACCAGTGAGAGATATACGTGTAGTCTAACAGCCTCGTTCACAGACCAAGAGATAAACTACTATTTGTACATTTGGATCACGTGAAGATTACCCCCCCCCCCTCTTGTTTCAGCTGGTGATTAAATATCCTTACATTACCCGGGGGGTTAGGTTAGCATCAGGGTGTTCAATCTTAAGGTGTAATAAGTTGAAGGGTAAGTCTTCACGTGGTCGGATTACTTTTACAGACAACTTTTAAGAGATTCTCCGACATTCATACACAGAAATTTAGTTGTACACTCACTCACTCACTCACTCACTCACTCACTCATACTTTCAGGCACAACCATACATATAAATACCACATTTTCACACACACAATACACACATATTCAACCTCACCCTGTCGAACACATACACACACCAGGACACACATTTAAACACACGTACACATCATAATATCACATAATGTCTTTACAATTGTCCACAGTCATCAGGGAGAGTTGGTACTACTTAATATTACAACTTCCAGAGACTAAAAATATGTACCAGGGGGAAGGTCGAGAAGCCAGCCAGCCAACTGAGCCTTGAGGTACAGCCTAATGCATCTGTCCACGTTCGTATTTCCGGATTCACGCCGGATTTAATTTCCCACGTCACCACGAACGCGACCGCCATGTCAAGTGCCTAGGGTAAGCGGCAATTCTTTGTAGGGTTTTTATACTTTTTTTTTGCCTTTTGTTTTTGGTGTTGTGGAGGTTCAGGATCTAGTTCTACAGTACATCACTAAGTTAACACGAGTCACCAGGCGCTTACCAGATTACTAAGTTACTTCAACATATTCTCGTCAGCTGATAAATTCCTAATAAATTGAACTAGAAAAATGGTTTATACAGTATTTAAATAAAGATACTACTACTACTAATAATAATACTCTCACCTTATAAACACAGGCAAAGAAACACTATTGAAGAACTAAAACCCGAAAACTACCTGAACACTCACACACAGTAGCCAGAAATAAGAGCGTAAACTAAAATTATTTCCGTCATAGCAGAAGCCTCGTTCCCTGTACCTACACTCGCAAGGAATCTAATTCGAAAAATAAACCCTTAAACCTTCTTGGTGAACGCCTGGACAGCAAACACTCGTGAATTCAACAGAATGGGGTAAAGTTTGCTAAGAGTTTTCCCGAGGGGGTAATAAAATGCATCAAATCTCAGCGAACTGCCGTCTGTAACTCCCAATCCTCTGACCAACCTGACGAAGTAGCAGCCACAGGAGGTGAGGAGGGTGAAGGTTCTCTCAATACGGCGTGTGAGTTGTCTTCATAACGATACACAAGTACCCAACACTGTTTTAAGTTTCTAACACACTGGTAAGGTCTATGTCAGTGTTACGGGAGGATTCTAACACTAGTAAGATCTATTTCAGTGTTACATAAGTATTCTAACACTAGTAAGATCTATTTCAATGTTATATGAATATTTTAACACTCAAGTAGGATTTATTTAAGTTACAAAGGTTTTCAGCCGCCACTATAGTCCGTTTAGAAGAATTTACAGCAGTCATGTCCACAGGAGCGACACTGACCCAGAGGTTGAGTGGACAGATTGAGTGAACCTTTATTGCCGTGTTGACACTCAGATTCACTGTTCGCTGCGCCGTAACTTAGGGTTTATATCGCCAGTTGTCGCTGATGTAAAGACCCGGTAATAGTGGCACCATGCAGCAGCCAAACCTATATTTGCCTCTAAATCGTACCAAATGGCATTACAGGATTAGAGTGTTTTGTCCAGAAATGTAACGAAACTTGCGCCAGACGAGGCACGGCGGGGAGCTTCTGGGATACCTTATCGCCGACAGTAACGGGACAGCATTTGTACCTCAATTTCATTTCAGATATATATGATAAAATTATGGATTTTTTGCACAGACATGTAATATTTTTGAGTAGAGTGGAGGAGAGGAGAGGAGAAACACTGATGTAAATGAGATCTGGGAGTGAAGGGATGACTTTCATTTATGTTATGGTATCTATACTGTTGTAACCAATCAGCAGTGACAAAACCTTACCCACGATAATAAATGCGTGAATGACTTGATCCTCATGATAGGTCTTCATCAAAACAAAACAAAAATAAGTAAACCTCTACAACACATAAACGACCATATAGGGAATGAACCAATCAGAGGTAAGCAATAAAGAGAAAGACAGAAAATAAGATGGAGAGACGTGGTTAAGAGAGACATTGAGCTGGAGGAGGAGGAGGAGGAGTAGGAGCCGATAAGCTGACCCTCAACACCTGAGACTCGCTGAGGGAAGAGGGCGTTGTCATACCTATCAAGACCTGCCTCAGAGTAAACGTTGATGAGCTAAGTCAAGAACGCCTCATAAACCTAAAAGAATGACAATAAGCTACTGGGAATTAGTTAACTTAAAGTAATAAAAAAAAACAGTGTAGGTTAGGTTAGGTAAAAATAAAATAACAGTGTAGGTTAGGTTAGGTTAGGGTTGAAACTAGAGAAAATAACAGTGTAGTTTATATAGAGGATTGTGAGAAATAGGGTTATATTCTATTATATAAAAAAATAACATGAATCGTCTGGTGTGAGATGTTATTAACGAAGAAATTAACATATCATTGTATACGAGTAGAGGATTCTTGGATAACTTACTGATAACAACAACAACAATTCTCTCTCTCTCTCTCTCTCTCTCTCTCTCTCTCTCAGTTGTTTCGCTAGGGCCGTTGGCAAGCTCCGGAAGCTTAGTTCAATGGTTCATTCTCAGCAGTCAGCTTAAGCTTCGACTCTCCTCCCCTTCCATTCCCCCCTTCCCTCACTTACCCCCCCCCCCCACCACCCCTCCCAACACTCATAAAGGCTCAGCTAAATCCGCCGGCCATCTTGGATATTGGATCACGTCCCCAAAATGACCGCACCAGTGATCGCTGACTCGGGCTTCATAACGATGACTCGAACTGACTCGATTTTTAACGTCGGGATGACACTGTGGGGGATGACTCGAGCTGTTTGTAATTGACTCGATACTGGAGATTCGGGTTGACAGTAATGATTCAGGTTGGTGAATATCCTGACAACAGACTGACACGCACGCACATCATTCAACCTACTTCCTTTCTTTCTTCCTTCCTTCCTTCCTTCCTTCCTTCCCCCAATCAACCGTTCCATCCTTCCTCTTTTCCTCCCCCTACAACCTCTTCCACCTTCCTATCATCTTTCTTACATCCCCCCTCCATTACCCCTCTCTCTCTGTCCCCCTCCCCCTCCATGCCCACCCCTTCCTTCCTGCCCCCTACTCCCCCTACCGCTGTCTACTCGGGTGATCCCATCTGATCCACCAATACATTCCAAGATCCGGAATTGCCGAGTAATTTGCTGTAAGATCCTTGGTGATCCTGGAAGACGGTTGCTGGCACATCCTGGAAGACGGTTGCTGGCACATCCTGGAAGACGGTTGCTGGAAGGTCCTGGAAGACGGTTGCTGGAAGGTCCTGGAAGACGGTTGCTGGCACATCCTGGAAGACGGTTGCTGGAGGGTCCTGGAAGACGGTTGCTGGAAGGTCCTGGAAGACGGTTGCTGGCACATCCTGGAAGGCGGTTGCTGGAAGGTCCTGGAAGACGGTTGCTGGCACATCCTGGAAGACGGTTGCTGGAAGGTCCTGGAAGACGGTTGCTGGCAGATCCTGGAAGACGGTTGCTGGCAGATCCTGGAAGACGGTTGCTGGAAGGTCCTGGAAGACGGTTGCTGGCAGATCCTGGAAGACGGTTGCTGGAAGGTCCTGGAAGACGATTGCCGGGAGATCATGGAAGACGATTATTGCAGATCCTGGAAGGCGGTTGCTGGAAGTAACGCTGAGTCCTGAAGACAAAGCCTTACGGTATATATACTCAGGGAATCCCCAGCACTCCTACGTCGGCTTCTGTATCATAAACAGGGAATAAAAAACCCAGAAGAAATTCCCCTAAAACCAAACAAAGAATAAACAATGCGAACCAGAGAAAAGAACAAACAAGAAAATCCCGGCAAAATCCCCAAAAAACACTAAATCCAATAAAATCCCACGAGTCCTATAGGCCTGGCGGGCAGTGTGGATACAGCTCACTTAACACTAATCCTTCGATACACAAGGTAAGTACAGCCAGGCACTACACTCGACCCCTCTCACATCCCCAGCTGTGAAGTAAGGTACCGCACCCATTCACAGGTGGGTGAGCTAAGGGTGCCCCGAGCGTGAACCAGCGACCGTGAGGGCAGGAGGTCAGTGTTGTATCCACGCGGCCGAAGACTCACTAAGAGATTCCTCGGGGAAGATTCGTAAGGTTAATAGATGGCGTAGGAAGGCATGAGTAGACGTAGGTAGGCGTAGATAGGCAAAGGTAGGAGTAGATAGGCATAGGTAGGAGTGGATAGGCATAGGTAGGTATGGGAAGGAGCGGGTAGGTGTAGATTGGCGTAGCTAAGCGTAGGTTGGCGTAGGTAAGCATAGGTTGGCGTAGGTAAGCGTAGAATGGCGTAGGTTGGCGTAGGTTGGCGTAGGTAATCGTGGGCAGGTGGGGAAAGGACCAAGCTGTGATTTCCCTGTGTGTGTGTTGGTGAGGGCCGGCCCAGGTCTCACACTGAATATTTTATTGAAGGCGAAACAAAACAGGTGATTCTGTGACCTGAGATGATAATGGAGGGGGGGGGGAGAGAGGGGAGAGGGAGGGAGGAGAGGGAGGGAGGGGGGAGAGGGGAGAGGGAGGGAGGAGAGGGAGGGAGACGAAATAAGTTTAAAATGAAAAACTGAGAGAGGGAAAGAGGAGGAAGTGGAGAAGGAAGGAGGAGGAGGAAGGAAAGTGGGAGGAAGGGGGAGAGTGGGAGGAAGAAAAAGACAGGAGGAGGAGAAAGAGAGAGGGGAAAGAAAAGGAGAGGGAGAGAGAGAGAGAGAGAGAGAGAGAGAGGTAGGAGGA
Source organism: Homarus gammarus (assembly GCA_958450375.1). NCBI lineage: Eukaryota > Metazoa > Arthropoda > Malacostraca > Decapoda > Nephropidae > Homarus > Homarus gammarus. The sequence goes on from CAUDMG010001490.1 coordinate 710,837, forward strand.
GATGTAAGAGATGGAAAGAAGAAAACGAGGAGGAGGGACAGAGAGAGAGAAGGAGGAGAGAGTGAGGGAGGAGCAGGAAGAGGGGGAGAGGGAGGGGGAGGATAACCTACTAATGTGTGGGGTTATATTTATCACTTTGTTTGTCTGTGGAATTCGATTTTTCCATTGAGGCGATTAAGGGGAGGAGGAGGAGGAGGAGGAGGAGGAGGAAATGGAGGAGGAACAGGAGGAGGAGGGAGAGGAAGGGGGGAGGAGGAGGAGGGGGGGGGGGGTTTGCTGGCAGACTGTGAAGAAGGTAAGGAGCGATAATAATAATAATAATAATAATAAAGACTTCCATAACTTTTAAACTGCGAAACAATAAAATCGACCATGAATGTTTGTTTGTTTGTGTGTGTGTGTGTGTGTGTGTTCTTCCTACTCTTCACCCTTCTCTCCCCTTCTTCATTCTTCCCCCCCCCCTCTTTCCTCCCCCTCCTTCTTCTTCCTCCCTCCCTTCCCCTTCCTCCCCCTCTTTCCTCCCCCTCCTTCTCCTTCCTCCCTCTCTTCTCCTTCCCCCCTCTTTCCTCCCCCTCCTTCTCCTTCCTCCCTCTCTTCTCCTTCCCCCCCCCTCTTTCCTCCCCCTCCTCTTCTTCCTCCCTCCCTTCTCCTTCCCTCCCCTCCTTCCTCCCTCCTCAACATCCCTTCTAAGTTTTAATGAGTTCTGAGACAAGTTGCCTTAAAGGAGATCCAACCGAGTAGATTCTTCCTCTTCTTCTTCTTCCTCTTCTTCCTCTTCTTCTTCCTCTTCTTCCTCTTCCTCAGATCATCAATTTCATTTCCAGATCATCACAACCCCTCCCCCCCCACCCCCACCCCCCCCCCCCCTACATACACACACACAAAAAAAAATCCTGGACCATAAAAGTGAAATTGACAAAAGCCACAAAAGTTGGGGGGTGGGGAGAGAGGAGGGGGGAGAGGGGGAGGGGAGGGGGGAGGGGAGGGGGGGAGGGAGATGGCGTCAGTCAATGATACTCGCTCAATAACACAATGGCTCGCTGTGTGATGGTGCTCTCTCTTTTTTTTAATGGTGCGTGTTGTGTTGGTAGACTACAGGTTGTTGTTTTTTTGTGCCTTTGTTTTAACAGGATACAAAAGGTGTGTGTGTGTGTTGATAGTTAATTAATGGGAAGGTTTTGAGTCATTACTGGGATTCACAACAATAATAATTTGATATATACACAAACATACATACATACATACATACATACTATACAGTGCCAAATGACTATGCACATGTACACAAACATAACACACAATAGCGCCAACAAAACCACTTCGTCCACAAGAGCAAACAAACAGGGAAAGGAAACACAAACAAACAAACAAACAAACAAAACACAAACATGTCTTTATCAAGTACACAGACGCCAACTTATTAAAATGGTGAAAAAAAAATATCTTCCTAATGAATAAAGTTTTAATTACCATTCACTAAAAATAATTACCTCGATTTCTTTTACAGCCAATTTGATCGTTAGTGAGAAAGACAAAGAGCAATTACACGAACCCAAACACCGTAATCTTTCTCACTTTCTCTAAAATAAAGAAAAAATTGAGAAATATTTTTTGACGAGTTGAGAATTTATTAATATTTTTGTGTTTCGTTTAATATCAAAAATGAAAATTAAAATGTCGTTTATTTTATCTCTTCAGCGTTAACACAATAATGGGACACACACACACACACACACACACACACACACCTCCCCCCCCCCCACACACACACATCCCCTCACACCTCCCCCCCCCCACACACACCTCCTCTGAGCACTAACAAGGAGAAACAGCTTAAAAAATTGAAAACTTCCCTTGAATGGAGTGAGGGGAGGCAGGTGAGGGGAGGCAGGTGAGGGGAGGCGGGTGAGGGGGCGGTGGGGGGGGGAGGGTGCCTCGCGTGCCACCTGCTCGTCCTCACCTGCCGCTTGACACTCGACACTTGACACTCACCTGTAAAGGGCAGAAAGGGCATGTAAAATACCGGGACAACAAGGGAGGGAGGGAGGGAGGGAGGGAGGGAGAGGGAGAGGGAGGGAGAGGGAGAGGGAGAGGGAGGGGGAGGGAGAGAGAGTCGCTTGGTATTCAACAGTGCCACACAACCCCCTCCCCCCCCCCACCAGATGGTATCAGTGCCACCTCCTCTTGACTCTCACATACAGTTTCATTTATCTTCTCCTCCTCTTCTCCCTCTTCCTCCTCTTCCTTCATAAATAAGGCCATAAAGAAACGTGACATGAGTAAACTAGAATAACAGGAGGAGGAAGAAGTAAGAGGGGGAAGGAGGAATCAGATAAGAAAAAGGAGGAAAAAGGAGTAAAAGACCAGAAAAATAAAGAGTAAGAAGGAAAGAAAAGGAAATTAGATTAAGGAGAGAAAAATAATGATTAATAAAGGAGAATCAGACAAGAATAAGACACAAAAATAAATTCGACAATTGATGGAAAGAAAAAAAAATATGATAAACAAAGTATTGTATATAAAAAACAAAAGAAGGAAAAACAAACACAATGATAAAGGAAGTCCACAGTCTAGAACACATACTTGTGTTTACAAATTAGGAATGTCAACACCACCCGACCGCCTCCAGAACAACGACAGATATTAAAAGTCGGTTCACCCTCCCCCTCCTTCCCTCTCCCTACCCACTCCCTCCCTCTCCCTGCCCACTCCTTCCCTCTCCCTGCCCACTCCCTCCCTGCCTGCCTTCCCCCTAAAAAACACTTATTTCATATTCCTTTCTTAAAAACGTAACACTTATGACAACAAGGATTCAGCAGATGGCTTATACGTAGTACAGTAGTAGTAGTAGTAGTAGTAGTAATGTGGTGGTATTAGTGACTACTACAACTAATACTACAACCACTACCATAAGACTACTACTACCACCAATACATTACTACTACTACCACTAATACCACCACCATCATACGAAGTAAGGGATCTCTCAACGAATATGCTGAAGGAAATCTGCCACGATGTCAGGGTAGACCCAACCCTCCTTCCATTGGACTGTGAGAACCTCCATTACAGGACTTCCAACACATCCAATGAAGCCCGTGTGGACGTCAGTGCTCGAGGATTCTGAACGCGGGGACAGCGAGTCTTCTTTGACATAAGGATTTTAGACCTCATGGCCGCATGTCACCGTAACCTAGCTCTAGAGGCTACTCACAGGAGGAACGAGAACGACAAGAACAGAAGGTAGCAAAGAGAATTCAGAACGTTGAACAAGGCAACTTCACTCCTCTGGTGTTCACAACCTTTGGCGGGATGGGACCAAGTACAAGATGCTTCTACGCCAGACTGGCCAAGGTGTTATCTGAAAAGAAGCAGCAGCTCAGACGTCACGTTGTAGCCTGGTTGAGATGTCGACTAATTATCTCTCTGCTAGGTCTGCATTGCTCTACCTCAGGGGAACGAGATCATCAGCCACAAAGCCGACAACAGTCGCAGAGAATGACTATGAGGCAACAGTCACTGAATGCCGCGTAGATCTGCGGCTTAACTAACTCAGCTAGTGTAGCTAATTTTGTATTAGGATATTTAATATTAAGGTAATAAAATGGTGGCGAAGGTGTGGCTATAAGGGGAGGCTGGAGGCCACGTGAAAAAAAAATAGTAGTGTGGTATTAACACCAACAGATACAATAATAAAGTATTAACGGTAGTTGCAACAGCCACACCAGTGATTATAACAGGAGCAATAACGGTAATAACACCACCAACAACAGTAATAACAGCAACAACGATAATAAGAGCACCAACAACAGAACGAGAGGCGGTGATGTGGTGAAGAGAGCCCAGCCGAGGTCTTAACAAGGAAGGACCGGGCCGAGTGTACAAAACTCTCGGGTCAACACACGCCTCGTTTTATTACTGCAGCCAGGGAGGAGGAGGAAGAGGGGTAGGAGGAGGGGAAGTAGGGACAAGAGGAGGAGGATAGGCAAGAGGATGGGTAGGGAAAGGGAGAGAAAAAGGAGGAACAAGAGGAGGATTAGGGATAGGAAGAGAGGCAAGGCAAGAGGAGGAGGGGTAGGGGTAGAAGAAAGAGGAAGAGGGAAGGAGGGTTAAGAGTAGGAACAGGGAGAGGAAGGCCAGGAGGAGGAGGGAGAGGAAGGCCAGGAGGAGGAGGGAGAGGAAGGCCAGGAGGAGGAAGAAGAGTAAACAGCAAGAGTGGTTGTACAGCTTTCGTGGCGTCCTGCGCCTTGAAGTGTGTATACAGAGTCATATTATTCAGCCTGGTTGCTTACGGCTTTGATTCTTGTTTTGATTCATGTGTATGTGTGTGTATGACGCTGTTTGTGTATACGTGTATGTGATATATACTCTATTAAGTGTATGTTATGGCAAGGTTTACATACTCGTATTAAATGAGGTTGTTAGGTGATATTAAATACTAGGGATTATATTGAGAGAACTAGGGATTATATTGAGAGAACTAGGGATTATTTTGAGAGAACTAGGGATTATTTTGAGAGAACTAGGGATCATTTTGAGAGAACTAGGGATTATTTTGAGAGAACTAGGGATCATTTTGAGAGAACTAGGGATCATTTTGAGAGAACTAGGGATTATTTTGAGAGAACTAGGGATCATTTTGAGAGAACTAGGGATTATTTTGAGAGAACTAGGGATCATTTTGAGAGAACTAGGGATTATTTTGAGAGAACTAGGGATTATTTTGAGAGAACTAGGGATTATTTTGAGAGAACTAGGGATTATTTTGAGAGAACTAGGGATTATTTTGAGAGAACTAGGGATTATTTTGAGAGAACTAGGGATAATTTTGAGAGAACTAGGGATTATTTTGAGAGAACTAGGGATCATTTTGAGAGAACTGGGGATTATATTTTGCTGTTTAGGGAGTTTCTGGAGTGTAGTGTTCGTTGTTCTTTTTGGGGCATAAAGTGTTCAGTGTTCTGTTGCCGGGTGTCGAGGAGGATCGCTGCCCCAAGGGACTCCTGAAGGATTTTTGGAGGTCCTACAGTTGGAGGAGGAGGAAGTGGCAGCCATGAGGTTGAGAGGGAAGAAAATGCAGATTATTGGAGGAAGAGGAGGAGGTGGAAGAGGGAAATACTGGAGGTTTTGAAAGAGGAGGGAGAAGAGGAAAAGGGGAAGGGGAAGAAGAGAGAAGGGGAAGGGGAGAGAAAGAGGAAGGGAAAGAATAGAGGGAGGGGGGGAAAGGAAAGGAGGAAGGGTGGGGGGAAGAATAGAGGAAAGGAGAGGAAGAGGAGGAAGAAGCAGAAGGTTCTGGAGAGGATGTAATATGCCTTTGTCCCGCGTCAGTGGCCCTTGGAGAGATGGGGGGGGGGGAGATCACGCCACCTCCCTCAGGGGCCAATTATAGGTATGGGGGTGAGGGAGGGGGGGTTGGGAGGGGAGGATAGCAGACGGAGAAATATATTGGAAGAGGAGGAGGAGGGGGTAGTGGTAGAGAGGTGATAAAGTAGGAAGAACTATGATAAAAGAAGGAAACAGAACGAGGTGATAGGAAAAGGAAAAGACAGGAAGGAGAGAAAAGGGAAGAGGAGGAAGAAATAATAACAGGGGAAGTATTTAAGAAAGATAAACAAAAAGAAACAGATAAGAATCAAGAGGAGGAATAAGAATCAGAGAGAAATAAGGAGATACATAAAGGAGATAAAACAATAAACTGATAAACGGGTGATAAAGGAAAGATCTGAATAACTATCATGACTCATCTATAACAAAGTCGACAGTAGTGAAGATTATAGACATAAGTGACACCTGATTATAGAAGCGTTTGGATGAATACTTGATAAAATGTGATATATCGAGAGAGAGAGAGAGAGAGAGAGAGAGAGAGAGAGAGAGAGAGGAGTGGAAAGGCTGGTGCTATATTCAATAAAATGTGGTGCCACGACCCGCTGTCACGACTCGCTGTCACGACCCTGCCTTACTGCCAGCTACCTACACGAGAGATGCTATGGGTACAGTCCTGACACACTGAAGCTGTTTATTGAGCCAGAAGACACCAAGTGAACAACAGTATTAACATGACTCAGATACCAAAGACAAAATAATAATGACCTTTTTTGACTAATTCTCAACCTAGTTAAGTATTTTGAGTGAGTGAGTGAGTGAGTGAGTGAGTGAGTGAGTGTGTAGAATAATTAACACACCAACATTAACCTTAATTATTCCTTATATGAGTATACAAAAATTAGTGTGATGGAGAGATTTTAGAAAGAGGGAAGGTAGAAGGGGAGGAGGACAAGAGAAGTGAGAGGGAAGAGGAGAAGGAGACATGATGAGAAGGGGAAGAGACAGGTAATGTGAGGGGAGAGGACACAGGTGATTGAGAGAGAGAGAGAGAGAGAGAGAGAGAGAGAGAGAGAGAGAGAGAGAGAGAGAGAGGAAAAATAAAGAAGTGAAGGAAGAAAGCGAGGAGAGGGAAAAGGAGGAAGAATTGGGAGAAAAGAAGATGAAGGAAGAGAAGGAGGAGAGGAAGAGTAGGAAGAAGAAGGTCCATCCATCCATTACTGGACGGCGGGGATATTTGAGGTAAATAAGGAGGAATCTGAGACGTGTGTGTCTTGTTGACTGAATTTTCTATAGGTGGTGAGGGGTGGTGAGGGGTGGTGAGGGGGTGGTGAGGGGGTGGTGAGGGGGTGGTGAGGGGTGGTGAGGGGTGGTGAGGGGGTGGTGAAGGGGTGGTGAGGGGGTGGTGAGACTCAGTGAGGGCAGAGATAGTGTTGTGAGGGAGGGTATACGCTCAAGAGGTGATGAGGGGTGAGGGAGGGGATGAGGGGTGAGGGAGGGGATGAGGGGTGAGGGAGGGGATGAGGGGTGAGGGAGGAGATGAGGGGAATGAGTGAGGAGGTTGAAAGGCGAGTGCCGAAGGAGACGAGGGCTCAGAGTGGAGATAACAAGACGTGGAAAGGGAAACGAGAGGTGAGGGGAAAGGCATGACAAGTGACGGGAGATGAGGTTGAGTGACGAGGCGTTGATGAAGGGAGAGGAGAGTGAAGGGTGAGGGGAAGGACGGAGAGAGAGAGAGAGAGAGAGGTTAATCTCGCAACACAATCCTCTTTGTGTTTTCTTAAAGGGGTCAAATTATTCTCTCTCTCTCTCTCTCTCTCTCTCTCTCTCTCTCTCTCACACACATTTAAAACATATCTTTCTAAATTCCTTCACATACTTTTTCCTAAACTTTGGCCCAAAAAGTAGACGACATAATGAATAAAAATATAACGTATATAAAACTCAATTGGCAGCATAAATACTTTGAAAGAAATAATAAAAAAAAAAACCCACATTAAAAACCAGAAAAACCCAGAATTAAAACCCAGAAAAACCCACAATTCCAAACTCAGAAAAACCCATAAACAAGTCCCAAAACCTCCAGCTGAGAGACTTGGGGGGAAACACTCAGAGTCCAGGAGAAACTCACTCGATTGTTTCCCCACGAGTGATGATGAATGGCTGGTCATTGTGGGTGCGGGGGCCTAACACCTCAGTCATGGCCCTCACTGACTGCACTAATGTGGTCTGATCTTATATACAGGCGAGTGTGTTGTCTCTACCTGCTGGGGCTTGGTTTGGTGTGAGTGGAGTGTGTCGTTTGGTTGATTGGGTGGGTGGAGTGTGTCGTTTGGTTGAGATTCTGGGTGTTAGCATATAGACACACACACACACACCAATACCACCATCATCACCACCACCATTACCACAACCACCGCCGCCATCATCACCACCACCACCATCATCACCACCACCACCACCAACATCACTACCATCACCACCACCACCACCACCACCACTTCCACCACCACCACCACCATCACCACCACCATCACTACCATCACCACCACCACCATCACTACCACCACCACCACCACTCACACCACCATCAACACCACCACCACCACCACTTACACCACCACCAACACCACTTCCACCACCATCAACACCACCACCACCACCTTCACCACCACCACCACCACCATCCCTGGCATGTCTTCTGCCTCATCTAACTTAAGAGTCGTTGAAAGAATCTGGAGAAAAAATAAAGTGTTTTCGTCGAAATAATGAAGGAATTTCTTTTTATCTGAAGAATTGCAAATTCGTTAAAATTCAAGATAAAAAAAATATTTCTATTTGATAATTTTTAAAGTGTTGACAGGATTTGGGACTTAAAAAGAGGATTTTATTTTTGATAATTTCTGAATGACACTGTAAGATATCAGAAGGATATTTTCGTTATTCAAATATGTAGTGTTGACAGATTACACGATACGAAAAAATAATTTCCTTTTTGATTATTATATTATATTTACAATTCCAGATATGCAAAAGAGTGTTTCTCATCTCAAATTCTAACAAAAAGCTGTTGAAGGAATTGAAATTCACACCAGAATTTCCTATCTCAGAATTTCATAAAAGGGTAACATAATTTGATGAAAAATGTGTTTTCTGAGAATAAAACTAAAAATGAGGGATTTCTATTTCAACCATTTCAAAAATTATAAAAGAAATTTTAAGAAAAAAAATGAATGAACAAATAATTAAAATGCTGTAGTGATCTTTGTTTTAATCCCGAGAGAGAGAGAGAGAGAGAGAGAGAGAGAGAGAGAGAGAGAGAGAGAGAGAGAGAGAGAGAGAGCTGGCGCGAAGAATGTAATCACACTACCTAGAAACAAGCAGTCAAGGCGAAGTGGTTGTTTGGTGTGGTACTTAATAACGGCAGTAGTAAATGGTTATCATTATGTGTACTTTATGTGAATTTATTTACCAACAAACAATATAAGTCGGGCAAATGTATCTTATAATTTAGATTAGTTTTAATATTTACGACTTTCACCCTCGCAAACTCTAAGGTTATGTACTGTAAGCTAGCCATCTTTTTGTCTCTTTTGGGTGCAAGTCTCACCACCAGAGGGCAGTTTAATCGACCATCAAGACATACCTGAACGTCTTTACGAGTTTACAGATAAAAATGAGAATTCTGAATTACAGCGATGATCATTATGATACGTAATAAAAGCGTAATTTTCGATGCTAATGAAGAAAGTATATTAGAAAACTCCAACAAACTGTGTGCGTCTGGAGAATGAAGGAGAAATTAATCTTTAAGAATCTGAACAACAAAGAACCAAGTCTCAGAGAATAATAAAAAATAATCAAAGAGAAGAAACAGACCAACAATGCCGCTGGTGTAAGAGAAAGGCGAAGAAAGAATCATTGGTTGCCTTAAAAGCTCAGGCCGAAATATATTTACCGCGTTATCTTTTTCTTCCTTTTTTTCTTTTACCATCGTCCAGTGTTGGCCTCGTGGACTAACCGACTTACTGTTTACGTGAGAATCAACAAGGTATATCGAGTTAATAATATAATAAAACGTGGCTGAACTTTTACATTTATTCCTGGACGTTATGCTAATCAGCAGCATTTTGGATAACTTCAGGTAACTCAGTTTTCAGAAGAATTAGCAGTGGAGTCGGCCAGGTCCTCAGCAGCCAGCGCTCACGGTTTTGTTTATATGAGGGTTGAATATATGAGACGGGGAGGCTATTTTACAGAGAATAAATCACCTGGTTGTAAGTTGTCCCAAAGTTTTAAAAGCCTTCGCATCCCAACTTTTCTTGAGAAAAATAAAATACAAGAAAATATTGGAACCATATCGCCCACACTTACCAGCCAACCAGAACTGTTCACACCAAACTGACCTGAGTATTGACAACACTCATTCTGAATTTCGGACATTTTAAATCCTTTTTTACTTTACCATCGCTGATAAGATAAGTAGCAGCCATTATTGGTCAACATATAAACAATGGGACGTTATTTTTATGTGAAACTGGAAAGAGGAGAATGCATCTATGTTTGATGGTCCCAATGTAATATATGTCATACTTGTTACCATGTTTGGTTCGTTCCTTACAAAGGCCAGTTAGATGTCTCCTTACATCTCTCGTTAGGGGGTAAATCTAACGAAGGAATCCAGCCCCTGGGTGGGTGTAGAGAACAACAAAGGCGCCGCCCTGCAGTGTACAGTATTACTCCCGCCAAAACAAACGACTCCACGTCATTCTCAAACGTTATTGATTCCTGAGCCTCACAAGGATCTCGCCACAAAAGTAGCTCGTTTGTTTGTCCTTGTCGATAAACAAACAAATAAACTTCACCAGAATGGGTCAATAATACGCTCATAAAGGAGGGAAATTTAAGTTTATTGAGAAAGGATCGAGGCAGTTGGAGGCCGGAATACTGTCAGTCTCTCTTGTGACCTGAAGACTTAAGATGAGTCGTCGGGGTTGTGATGATATAAGTTCAAGGGTTATTATTAGGGTTCACTGCGGCTACTGAGGTTCACTATGGCTACTGAGGTTCACTGCGGCTACTGAGGTTCACTGTGGCTACTGAGGTTCACTGCGGCTACTGAGGTTCACTGTGGCTACTGAGGTTCACTGCGGCTACTGAGGTTCACTGTGGCTACTGAGGTTCACTGTGGCTACTGAGGTTCACTGTTGGTGTCACGAAACTTCACTGGGATAACAAAACCACAAATCCGTCTCCAGACTTTCTTCCACCAAAAACACTCTGGAAGAATCATCAGTGCGTGAGAGGCATAAGTTGTTTGCTTGCCTCAGTCACCACTACGCCTGTCTTGCCTCAGCTTTTACACGTTTTTCTCCCCGATGTTGGCGACAGTTTGTCCAGTCGGCGGGAAGGTGCGGGAGACGACGCTACAGTGGGAGGAACAAAAGCCCGCCACTCACATGACACAGGGACAAAAGACTGCCGGGGTGACGAGGCGCCCAAGTAACCATCGTGTTTGTTTTTACCTCAGTCATCCTCGGTGTTGTCACAACCTTCTGTTTCTCTGCGACAACTGTCATCACTAATTATGACTTACGACCTCATCTGCTGCAACGACACGACCGAGATATTTATGTTCCGCTGTTACGTTGTTTTTGTCATGTACAGTAGTAAATACACACACACACACACACACACACACACACACGCACACACACACACACACAATAATGGAAGCCCCCTTGAAATCGAGGATGGCCGGCTCAAGGGCCACCTAGGCGTGAATTTGTTAAGGTGTAGAAGCAGTCTCCAACACAACAACCACACCCCAAGTTAACCAGTTGCATGACCCAGTTTCAAGGAATAGTCTGAGAAGACTGTACAACACGCCAACGGCATTGGCTAACCATTACCCTGGAATAAGATCCGCAAATCGATTAACATCCAGATCCCCAATTACTGCTGGGTAGACAGAGGCAAATGGTGCAAAGAAACTTGCCCATAGTTTCACCCTGCCCGAGGGTCGAACTCGGGTCCGCTCGCTTGCGAGGCGAGGATGCTGACCATTTCACACACACACACACACACACACACACACACGAACGAGAAATACCTAGAGACGGGCAAAGGTGAGTCAGCAAGTGTCTGCAGATGACGCTGTTGTGGTGGGTGTGTGGCTCACAAGTGTGTCTGGGAGAGCGTGCGGTAGATGAGAGAGAAGGATGAATATACAGTACAGAATCAGTAAATAAAACAAATGAATAAGTATTTGAACAACATTATAGGTGAGGTCAAAAACGAAAGAGTATATTGAGAGACGAAAGGAGAGAAATAATAAAAATAATGTCAAAGGAAGCAAAGATAAGAGGAAATCCTTGACTCTGGTCACCCTAAGCCAGACGGAAGATGTATTACTAGAGTGAACAAACAAAACACACATTAACTACAAGGTATCTCAGCCTCCTCCCCAGACAACACTACCTTTCTTCACAACAGCTGGGGAGTCAAAGAGAGTCTGTGTGTTTGTTGGTGTTCCAGAGAGACAAGTTATTATCGTAAGAGGAAGCACAAGGAGGCTGAAGATACTCCGATATGATCTATGGACGTGTGCTGCGAGCGGAATTATTTTGTCAATAGTGTTTCCTGCCCTTTGGAACTGCAGCAAAACTTATCTCTCTCTGTGGGAAGGAGGGAGAGAGGGGCAGGGAAGGGAGTGGGAGTAAGAGGAAGGGAAAGATGAGGGAGGGATGGGAAGAAGGGAAGGACAGGGAAGAGACTGGAAGGAAGGGAAGGATAGGAAAGGGGCTAAAAAAGGAAAGAATGCAAGAAGGGACGTTGGAAAGGAGAGAAAATCACGCAGATGGTATAGGGAGGGATGGATGGAACGAAGGAAAAGGAAGAGTGTAAGAAAAAGGAGTTAAAGAGATAAAAGGAAGGAGCTGAAGTAAGAGAAAGGAGAGAATGAGAGGAAAGGGACCTGGGAAATACGATAGAGGGAGTGGTGGGAGAGTGAAGGAGGAGGAGAAGGAATAAGAGAGGGAAAAGGAGAGGAGGATGAGGTAAGAGGTGTAAATAAAGAAGAGTAGTAGTAGGGGAGGCGAGGAGTGGGCGGGAGGCAAGTTGTGGGCGGGAGGGAAGGAGTGGGCGGGAGGCGAGTTGTGGGCGGGAGGCGAGTTGTAGGCGGGAGGGAAGGAGTGGGCGGGAGGCGAGTTGTAGGCGGGAGGGAAGGAGTGGGCGGGAGGCGAGTTGTGGGCGGGAGGCGAGGAGTGGGCGGGAGGCGAGGAGTGGGAGGGAGGCGAGGAGTGGGCGGGAGGCGAGGAGTGGGCGGGAGGCGAGGAATGGGCGGGAGGCGAGGAGTGGGCGGGAGGCGAGTTGTGGGCGGGAGGGAAGGCTAGTGGGAGAGAAAAGAAGGTAGAGAAGACGGTAGCCAAGATAAGAGTGATGGAAGAGGAGGGGGCCCAGTCATGTGGGATGGTCAGGGGGTGGTGGTCAGGGGGCGGTGGTCAGGGGGCGGTGGTCAGGGGGCGGTGGTCAGGGGGTGGTGGTCAGGGGGGGGTGGTGGTCAGGGGGGGGAGGTGGTCAGGGGACAGTTAAAATGGTTAAGGGATATCTTGAGGGTGATGGTGGATGTTGAAAGGGGGCGACAGGTGAAGGCAGGTGGAAGGGTGACCCAGTAATTAAGAGCAAGAGGAAAAACATAACAAGGGAGAAGAAATTATCTCGTTCAGATTTCCCAAAAGGTTCGTAAGTTACATTTTTCTCCCCATAACTGTAAGGATTTAAGAACATTTGAGAAGGCGAGACAAAGTTACGACTCTCAGATAACAAACAAAAATATCTTATAATTGTCTGTCTGTCTTAAGAGATTTTCCCACAACACGTTTTGTTATCAGCTTAACAACCACTGAGATTAGGCTGTAAGGGTTGGGTTGGGTTGGGTTGGGTTAATTTTCGCCCTAATGCGACTCGGGCCCATTTGACCTACAGCCGCCGGGGATGGTATTGTCAGTAGAGCTCCTACAAGGCTGCTTCTAAAGTTGCATAAGCCATAATAATTACATTAAAGAAAACGGTGATTGTTTCTCATGGTGTCACTGCTTAACACACACCAGCCGCCACTACCTCCAGACATCACCTTGCTCAGAGTCCCCTAAGAACAGCTGTTATCTTGAGCCAATACAATTTACTATTCTTACTCTGACGTGCACACATTCTTCCCTCCCATTCTTATCTTGAACACGTCACATCACCACCACAACTACCACAATCACTCCCATACCATACACACACTACCACCATCACCACACACACAGCATCAGCCAGGGCCACACCCGACCTCCTCTCTTTTTCAATTCAATAATAACACCTTCCTCACCTCTCCTCTCTCTTACATGTTTCCTCCATTAGCGTCCATTTCTCTCTTCCTCTCTCTCTCTCACTCCCTCTCATCTGTCTCTCTCTCATCTCTATTGTCTCCCTCTCAGAGCCCGTTCCCACTTCTCCCTGTTAATCTCCCTCATTTGTTCTCTTTTCTCCCGAAGTCTCCTCCCTTATAATCTCCCTCTTACCACCCCTCTCAGTCTCCCTTACCTCCTCCCCAGATCTATTTCCCTCTTATCTTCCTCTACCTTCTCACTCTACATCCATTGACCGTGAGACAAGGTGAGGGAAGCCCAGGGTGGCAGCGGTAAGGTTGTGGTAACACTTAACCTGTGTTTTGACGCCACACACACACACCTATACATCACCACTGTACTAACTCACTACGCTGGCTATGAGTTTCCTAACCTAACCTAACCTGCCCTAACCTAACTTAACCTGCCCTAACCTGCCCTAACCCCATGACCACAGTTGAGGCCAGCACCACGACTGACAGCCATCACACATGTTCCACTTTATAATGAGTAACAACATTCCTCACACGAAGCTGAACTCACTATCATTTAATATCTGAGTAAATTTATTGATGTTGGTGGATTATTTTAGGAAATGATGATAATATTTTGATAACCAGTTAAATATTTTCGGGTTATTTTGTGTGTGTGTGTGTGAGGTCATAATAGAGTGAGGGGTTAAGGGTGATGGGTAAAGGGTGAGGGGTTAAAGGTGAAGAGTTAAGAGTTAAGGGTGAAGGGTTAAGGGTGAAGGGTGAAGCGTTGGGCTGGGTTGTAAGGGTGTTATTACTGCAACAATACCTTGTTAGTGAGGGTCGCACCACCCATGACGTGTAATTACTTCGGGGGAATATAGTGTTGTTATTATCACCGTTATTATTATTATTATTATTATTATTATTACTGTTGCTGTAGTTGACGGTAATGCTGTTGTTTGTGCTATTGTTGTGATTGTTGTTATTATTAATAGTTATTGTTATTATCACACAGTTGCGTCTCACACCTTTCGTCTTCGTCTTATTTTCCTTCTGTTTGTTTGTTCTTCCTAATGACATTCTTACATCTCCGCCATCTCATTTTTGTCTCTCTCTCTCTCTTATCTTCCTTCATTTCTCTTTCTTTCCCTCTCTTTTCTCTTTGTGGTGCTCCTTCCCTCCCTCCCTCCCTCTGGCTCCCCCTTTACCCCCCCCGGCTCTCCCTAGTCCTCCCTCTCCCTAGTCCTCCCTCTCCCTGGTTCTCCCTAGTCCTCCCTCTCCCTGGCTCTCCCTAGTCCTCCCTCTCCCTGGTTCTCCCTAGTCCTCCCTCTCCCTGGTTCTTCCTCGTCCTCCCTCTCCCTGGTTCTCCCTGCGTGGTGAACTGGCCATGATGGAGGTCACACCAGGGAGAGATCTTTAACTCTCTTATGTTGTGGTGAAACATGACCCCTCACCTCCTCTCTTCCTCCCCCACTCCCTCCTCTCCTCCCACTCTTCCCTCACCTCCTCTCTTACCACTCTTCCTCCTCCTCCTCCACTCTTCCTCCCCCACTCCCTCCTCTCCTCCTTCTCTTCCCTCACCTCCTCTCTTACCACTCTTCCTCCTCCTCCTCGTCTCTTCCTCCCCCACTCCCTCCTCTCCTCCCACTCTTCCCTCACCTCCTCTCTTACCACTCTTCCTCCTCCTCCTTCCTCCTCCTCCACGTTTCTTTACACTCTTATTATTATCGTAACATTATGATAACTACCATCATCATAATTAATACCTACTAACATTACTCTATACCTTGGGAAGTGTTTGGTAGTTACTGTCTGTTTACCTGTCTTTATGATCTACCTGTCTGACTGTCACACCACACCACACACACTACACCACACCACATACACCACACCACACCATACCACACCACAGCTTCCAGCCATAATGAACTCTTAAAAACATAAGGTCAAAGGTCACGACGTTAATTACTCAGGATTAGTCGAGTCGAGTATTTTACCTGTCACGCTACCACTCTGTGTGTGTGTGTATCAATATCATCACTGTCCAAACATATCACCGGGGTTGGCTTACCTCTCCACCCCGTGTTGTGGTTAGGTTAGGTTTGGTTTTATTACTATATTATTCCTAAAACCTGTCTGCATTAGGAATTAAGACACGGTGAAAATAACGTTAACGGTTCAAACATCGTAAAGACAAAACAACAATAACATTATTCTCACCGTGTAAATATAACATCTTGGAAATTTCTCAGAAAAAGTAACAATATTTATCTTCCATTATTCTCAGTTTTATGACTGTAAAGGTGATCCTCGTCTCCTGAAGGTTACCTCACGAAAAGATGAATGCACACACACACACACACACACACACACGAGCAAAATTCCAGGTGTGCGTGTGGTGGAATAAATGTGGATTGAAAAGGATACTAAAGAAGTGATCACGTGTGGGTAGATGGATTGTGTTAGTGGATGCGTGAATAGTGACGTATCTAAGTAGGTCAATGAAACGTGTGACTGGTTTAGGGTCCGGGTGGCTAGGTGGGTGGAGGTGAGAGTCAAGGTGGGTGGGTGGGTGTAGGTGGGAGTCAGAGTGGGTAGGTGGGTGGTTACAGGAGTAGTTGGATGAGGGAGCCAAGGTGAGGGGGAGGGGAAGGGAAAGAGGCAAGCGGGTAGGGTAGAGGGAAGGAAATGTACAGTTGGGGACATTACCGACTGGTACACTCACCATTGTCAATCCACTCTCTCCGTGAGGCGTGAACCCTGGGAGTATTGACATGTGAATCTGTGGGTATGTTTGTTTTGTAAGTTACATTATATTAACAATCACACTCCCCCTCACCCTCTCACCCCTCCCCCCCTTCTTCCCCCTCACCCTCTTACCCCTCCCCCACCTTCTTCCCCCTCACCCAGTATAAGTAAGCGCCATTATTCCGTCGCCACACTGACTGTTCCTCCCCCATCCTCCACCCATCACCCTGTAATTTCCCCACCCATCACTTTACCCTCTCCCCCTTCCCTCCCCCTGAGCTAAGTACTTACAAAGGCGTCAGGAAGAGAAGAGAGGAGGGGGAAAAGATGATAGTAGTAGTAATAATTCTCCTACTACTACTACTACTACTACTACTACTACTAATAACAACAACTTCAGACGAGTTTCAGAATACAGAGAAATTAATCAGATACAAAAAATCAAATAAATAAGGAGACAAAAATAAAAAAAAAATAAAAAAAAAATAACAAGAGATAAAACAACTTTGCTCAAACTCGTTTAGTGAGAGAAACCGGATCTAGGAGGCCAGGGATACTCTTACAGCGAATGACGTCACGTAAATTCAACCAATAAACGCCCTTTGTACACTCAGATGCTCGTAAATGGACTTTTGTAATAAGACTCGGACAAATATTACGAAATGAAAGAGAAAAATACTGAAATAAACCAAAAAATCAAAATTACGCTATAAAATGAAACCTTATAGATCAGACATTAATAATCGTCTTTATTATTACAGTTAAATATCTCACACGGTGTTACATATTCTCTTTATATCTTCCTTCCTTTATTCTATCTTTATCTAAACTCTTATAGTGTTTCTCCAAGCTTCCTTCTTTACTGTTCTACACACACACACACACACACACACACACACACCTATTGACCTTCTCTGAATCCGCATTGCACTTATCGTTACCATGGACAATATCACATGTTGATCTTAGACTCATCAAATTCGGTGCATTTCCTCGAACCCGTCCTCGAGTTATCCCGAGGACAGACATACAGGAGAAAACAATACCCCGCCTCGCTGTAGCACGAGGAGTAATACTAATGAATAACAACAATAATAATAAATAACCCAGTAAGTATGATGCAGTGTATATAGCGGATGAAATGGAATTACTACATCCAGCATATAGAAAATAAAACGGCAACACTTGTTTTTAGCGACAATCGGTTTACAACGCACAATTTGCAAGTGGCACCAACGGCAGATTTAGGGTTTTGAGCAAATTGTGTTCAGCT
The DNA here is from genome assembly GCA_958450375.1 of Homarus gammarus. NCBI lineage: Eukaryota > Metazoa > Arthropoda > Malacostraca > Decapoda > Nephropidae > Homarus > Homarus gammarus. The sequence goes on from CAUDMG010001490.1 coordinate 728,551, forward strand.
GCAACAATAATTCCCGCCAGCACTGGACTTTTGTACCATTTGTCACCCTCGCCATCTGCCGGTCACGTGGACCCCAAAATGAATTATATACGACACGGCTTTCCATTGAAAGTGCAATTAGTCGCCGTGTCAAAATTTGCACTAATATGAATATTGTGAGGGCGGACAATTTTTGCTCGAGTGAATATCCATTTTATACTTCCATTAATACACTCAATTTATTAGTATTATTTATGTATATATCCTGTTTATTACTTTTGATTTGTCTAATATTTAGTTAGAATATTTTTACGTAAATTCGTTCACAGCCCCTCCCCCCCCCCCCCCAACACACACACCCACACCTCCCCCACACATACCCAACAACACCGCCCCACAGACCCCCTTCACCCACACACCTCACCCACACACAGAGCCACATCCCCCCTCACACATACAACAAATAAAAACAGGTGAGTAAAAGTGTCACTAACGCAGGTGTTGATAAATAATAATAATAATAAAAAATTACAATATGCAAATTCTTGGCTGGACTTAGTCACAGTGTTGGCCAAGTCTCGGTCGTCAGATAAAACTTGATAAAACTTAAACATGCATTATTAAACTTAAGGCGGGAAAAACACGCCAAGTTCCCGCGAAAAACGAGCAACGACGAGGCAGATAATTGAACCAAGAGGAAGAGGAAGAGTTAAAAGGGAGATGATAATAAAGGGAGATGATAATAAAGGGAGATGCTAATAAAGGGAGAGAGGAATAACACGGGGAGGAGGTGTGAGAGGTAGATAGTGGTGTGTGTGGTCTAATACTACCACCACCACCAACATATGGCACCATCACCTGGCACCACCACCACCTGGCACCATCTGGCACCACAACCACTGGAACCACCACCACCTGGCACCACCACCACCACCTGGCACCACCACCGCCACCTGGCACCACCACCACCACCTGGCCACCACCACCTACCATGATATATGTAACATGACCGCTATTGAATAAAAGACAGGGTCGGCCCCCACACAGCCGCTGACCTCTATAAAAACAATATATTTTATGGCCCAGCGAGGCAATGGCGCCTGTTGGTGCGGCGGACGATGGCACACACACACAACTATTGTATGGAGTAGTTGAGTGGCTCTATGTACTTTATGGCGCAGGTTAATGATTCTATATCTACTGTACACAATACTATATGTACTGTACACAATTAGTGGCACCAAATGTACTACACATAATTACTGGTTCACACTCTGTACCCTTACCTTTCCATACAGGTAATTACATCACGGTGATTTACCTGATTAATAACATTGTAACTTTATAACATTGTCGCATAACTGGAACGAATGTGACGTAGATGTGACGTGAGCATGAGTGAGTGTGACGTGGATGTGACGTGTGTATGAACGAATGTGACGTGAGATGTGACGTGAGCATGAGTGAGTGTGACGTGGATGTGACGTGAGTATGAACGAATGTGACGTGTGTATGAACGAATGTGACGTGAATATGACGTGAGTATGAATAAATGTGACGTGAATATGACATGAATGTGACATAACCACCATAGTTCTCACAATCTTAGCACCCAGTTTGTTTCTCTCTGGTGTATTAGTATTGCTGTTGTCTTGTCACTAATTAAAGACTACCAGTAATTAGTATATAATTATCTATTGTCTCTGAACTTCCCTAATTAGTATTTATTCCCTTCTTTAGATTTTCTTTCCACGTCTAATAATAATAATAATAATAACTCCAGCTCTCGTCACTACTCCAGCCAGGTGTTGATGACTAAACGTTCACACAACACTGGATCAATCATCTTCACTACACCTGAATAATCGACCTACTCAAAATATTACAACCGACTTATAATATAAATAATCAACAACGTAATGTAATCTTGTTGATTTAATTCCGGTTCATGTTATTTCCCTTAACAATTAACCGTAAAACCAGATTTCAATTTACGTCGATATAAAGGTGTGTGTGTGTGTGTGTTTAATAAGCTGGGGGTGCTAATCTTCATTTAGTCCGACTCTATAACTACATTATAACATCAACATGATCCACCACAACAGTCTAGGTGATGAGGTCATTGTGTGAGGTGTTGACATCATTGTATGAGGTGTTGACGTCACTGTAAGGTAACAATGTTGGGTAGAATATATAAGAGGTGAGTGACTAATGTTATAAGGAGAGCAGCGGGAGGTCTCTGAAGTTAACTGTACACACTACCACGGTCACCAGGTCAGAGTGAACCACAGCACTTCCCTTTTATTATTATTATTATCATTATTATCATTATTATTATTATTATTATTATCATTATTGTTTGTTTACATGTTTTATTGTTTATTATTTCTATGGTAATTATTGTTCGTTTTGTTCACAGTGTTAAACCATCATCATCAATCTCTATTCTTTATCTATTAACTATAAGAGAAACGACTTATTCTCATTTACAGGGACGCTATAACCTCTCTTAAGCACACGTCATTGGCTCCAGTGACTTATTTATGTGTCTGAGAGAGAGAGAAATAAGTCAATACAATACCATACACAGGCATAATAAATTACTAGAAATACATAGAAATAATAAAACAAAACCACACACTAATAATAATAATAATAATATACAAAATACTCAGGAAATAACAAGGTTTGAGATAAGAGTCAAATTTTGATAATGGCGAGGCGAGGTGGGCCAACACCCCGCACCAACACAACACCAATGCCAGACTGGTCACAGGGATTACGTTAATCACGCTTCATTTCGTTGTATAAAATCAATGAGAATTAGTTTTACGGGAAGGGTTAATGCTACGTTTATCCCGTCGCTTTTGTTTAACATAGAAATCACTTTTAATCACTACTAGTATTATAAACAGTTGAAGTGAGCAAGTCCACAGGTAAAATACTCGAGAAGTATTACCTGGTGAAGATTACAAGGAGGAGGAGCACGGTGGCTGGCAGCATCACTCTCCAGGTATTTCACACACAACGTAGAGTGACATTACTGAGCACACGTGGACTCGATATCGTTATCAGCTGTGTGTACTGCTCTAGATAAGGCAGATAACATGAGATAACTCGATCCGCTAATAACACACAAGTTTCTCAGCTCCACTTGGACGCATTGAGGTAAAGTTATTGGTAATCTGGTGTTAAGTTTTCGGTGTGTTATAGCGGGAGTGTAGGGTGACGTGCTGCAGGTGGATGATAGTGTCGTGAGGTGGATGATAGTGTCGTGAGGTGGATGATAGTGTCGTGAGGTGGAGGTCATGTACAGTAAATCATCCACGAGGTCTGGCAGGTGAGTGGAGTCCGATGCTTCTCTATGTTCATTAACTGATCGGTGAAAATAAGGTCTTGTTACCGCGTTCTGAGATACATGTACTGTGTTCCTGGCCAGCGTCGTCCATGACTGGTCCAGGTAACGAGGAAGTCAGCGATGACGTAGCGGATGAGTGGTGGTGCCCAGGAGAGGTGCCAGTATGTGTTGGTGACGCCCACACGTAACACACTACTCTCATCAGCCCACACCCTCACCCCTGGCCACGTTGCGTCTTGAAAGAATATTTGGCCCCTCTCATCACCCGCTCTGACACTCTATATTCTTTCTCTGAGAACTTAATGACACCACTGGTATTTTTTAACTGTCACGTGTGTCATTTTACCACCAGTCACCACAGCTTAAGAACATAAGAAAATAAGGAGTCTGCAATAGGCCGGTTGGTCTGTGTATGGCAGCCCCTGTCTAGACCACTCTCTCTCATCCATGAATCTATCTAGCCTCCCTTTAAAACTTTCCAACGTTCCCGCACTTACTACAAAATTGCTAAGCTTGTTCCACTCGTCTACCACCCTATTTGTGAACCAGTTCCTTCCTATCTCCCTCCTAAACTTAAGGTCGTGTGTTGGCGTGTACAGGGACAAATAATCACTTAAATGTATTTAGGTCAGAGGGAGGGGGCGGTGTTAGATGGTGGGGAGGAGGGAGTGGAGGTGAGAGCAGCATATCCCCCCCCCCCCTCCCCACCAACCAGGTGTAACAGGGTAGAGAGCTCCTCACTGATGTAAGAACACCTCGACCACTGTTGATTCTTCATAACCTAACAAATTTGACTTGGGTTAGGTAAGGTAAGAATTAAATTGCTTTGGTTAGGTTAGGTTAGGTAAGCGTTTTAGTGTGGTTAATATTCAAGGGCGAATCTTTAGATTATCTATGAAAAAAATATCCAGGGTTAAGTTATATAATTCCAAGTAGTCAGCTGGACGCCCCAAAACCTGTACTAGGAAGTGAACCCAACGATCCCTGGCCCACCACCACCACCCCGGGTAGTCCTTCAATCACACACACTTTCATCGACTGGTATGTGTCTCCTAGACTGACTGTGACTGTCTCTTAAAAGTTTAGTGTCTTGTGTGTGTGTGTGTGTGCTTGAGGAAGAACGTAAAATACATGAAGATATAATTATGACACAGGTAAGTCGGAGGAAGAGTGGACCCTTGAGGGCAACACAACTAACAACTCTCTCTCTCCGTCTCTCGTGTTTGTATTTACTTTTTCGTCTCGTGGATATATGACGTCATCGATAAACACTGTGATTGTAGTAGTGGTGATGACGACAACTGATAAGAGACGAGTAGGAGGGGTAAACAACACGATGTAAACCGCCCCTCTCTTATCTCAGGTTTACAGTACGTCCAGCAAGCAACGATCATGTACTAGCATCTCAGTACTACACGACACAACCAGGAGTTATTGTCGTTATTCTGGCCTTGTCTTTCTCGTTGCATCCTACAAACCTCCATTAACCCCACACAACATCCTACAAACCTACATCACCCTCACAGAACATCCTACACACTTTGTATCACCCCCACACAGCATCCTACACACCTACATCACCCTCACAGAACATCCTACACACGTTGTATCACCCCCACACAGCATCCCACCCAACCCTCCTAACCTACCTACATCAGCAACACACAGGGAGAATCAGGCTGCACCTCCCCGTACATTCAGCCAACTCTTCGTGTAAGTGGCCGTGATGTTAGTTGAAGCTCCCACGCTCGCTCAACGCCTCGGGAACGCCACTCGGAGGAAGGTATCGTCGCCCAGGGACACACACACACACACACACCTGGATCACTGTATTGTGGTACAAGGAGCCGGTGTTATCGTTTCTCTTGGGAGGAACAGTGCACCTGGGGTCTCTGAGAGGAGGAGGAGGAGGAGGTATGGTGATGCGTGATGGGGTGGCTGAAGGAGGCGAGGGAGGAAGAGGAGGAGGGGGAGAAAGAGAAGATGGAGGTAGGTGAGAAGGAAGGAAAGAGGAGGAAGAAAAGATGAAGGTGGTTAAGAAATGAGGAAAGAAAGAAAAGGAAGGAAGGCGCACACACACACACACACACCAAAACATATGGCACAGAGCAAGAGAGTTATGGCGATCCGTTTAGCATTTGACTACCAGTGGAAACGAATAAAGGCGAAGCGGCGAGCTGGTAGTGCCCTGGCGATACTGTGGTGGATGATAGAGCAACCTGGTGGATGATAGAGCTACCTGGTGGATGATTGAGCAACCTGGTGGATGATAGAGCAACCTGGTGGATGATAAAGCTACCTGGTGGATGATAGAGCAACCTGGTGGGTGATAGAACTACCTGGTGGATGACAAAGCTACCTGGTGGATGACAAAGCTACCTGGTGGGTGACAAGAGCTATTTGACATCATACGACACATCTCTCTCTCACTCTCTCTCTCTCTCTCCATATATAAGACTCCTCATCAAGGTAGACGGTACACGGGTGTTGACTAATAGTATGTGTTAGGTGGATCTGGTAACACAGTGGTCCTGGATTATGTGGGAGATGAAATGGTCGAGTCTAACCCAGTGTGTGTGTGGGGGGGGGGGGGGGTCACTAGTTCAGAGGGTGGTAGGTACTGGGGATAACCGCAAGATACAAAGACAGAAAAAACAGACAGGATGGACGGAAGCAAAGAGACCGAAAGGATGGGACAGACAGTCAAATCATATAGCCCGTGACGGTGTGAGGGAGTTAGGAAAGTGTTCGTGTTGAGGGAGACGGGGTAGGGCTTATGACGAGGCTCTCCCAGGTGCCCGAGGTGGATGGTCCGCTGAATGGCTGCGTGTGTAGGTACCATGAGACTCCCCGTTTACCGTTAAACGTTAAGTAGAAGGAATAATTTCATTGATTTTTTTTTCCTTATAGATCTTGAATCAATGGAGAAATGAAAGGGTTAAGTGTAATGACTTCCTTAATTATCTTATCTACCTTTGTAATTACCTCAGTACCTCCATTAATACCTCCCTCTTCCTTACCTCACAACTCTACCTCTCTCACACGACAGGTTGGAGGTCACCCCCACCCCCCCTCAGTCACGGTAATGTATGACAGATCGTTAACTGGGACATACACAATACCTTAACTACCAACAATGTTCAACTAAGGATAAATAGCGTCCAGAATATATACGAATAACAAAAAATACATCCCCATTACTAAATCTTTCATAAACTTAATAAAGAACACGTTATAACACTCCATATAAACTAGTTCTGTTACAGTGTATATATACAATGGGGTAAATATTTAAAACCTTCTTACATATTACATACTAAAATATCTTTATAAACTTTCCTTATAGTTTTAAAATCAAGGTTAAAAAAAAAAGTAGAAAATGAAGGTCCGTATTTTTTTCCACGACTGATGTAGATTGAGAGGAAAGCATTTAGTGACGGAACTACAGAATCCCTTGACTCCTGTAGGTGAAGCGAGGTGGCGTGTTACCTGATGTGGTAGTGATTCGGAACCTTTGGTGATACTTGATTCATTATAGTATTTAATCTTCTATATCGATTACAGGAATGATAGAGCCTTCATAACTCTCCTCTCCGCGTGTGTGTGTGTGTGAGTGTGTGTGTGTGTGTGTGAGAGAGTGTGTGTGTGTGTGTGTGTGAGAGAGTGTGTGTGTGTGTGTGTGAGAGAGTGTGTGTGTGTGTGTGTGTGTGTGTGTGTGTGTGTGCTCTATATGAAAACTCATAAGGACTAAGATGTTCTAATTTCTTAAGAATATTCTCATTAGAAACACCAAGAGCTTTTATGGGTGTAAATATTATCACTAACTTATAATATCACCCTATTTTACCTCTATTTACGAGGAAGAGGAGGAAGAGGAGGAGGAGCAAGAGGAGGAAAAGGAGGACTATTTCTCATTGGTCAGGAAGGAAGAGAAGAGAAACACAATCAGGAAGAAACAAATATAAAAGTAACGTAAATTGTAAAGGTAAACTATCGTAAGAGAGACAACGCGTGACCCTGCATATAGTGTTGTTCTCAGGTGACGCGTTACACAACTACAAGCATTTACTCCTCGTCATCTTGCAGGTCTCATCCATAACGTGATGACGAACAAACAAAAAAATCAGTGTCATTTTCTAATATTTTTCTTTAATTTATGACACGGATAAACACTTTGTCTGTCTGTCTGTCTGTGTTACCTGGACACTCTCTCTCGACACAGGTACAGTGAGACCTTCTCGTTCCTCATTTATTAAACTGTGACACAAATCTCTAAATATTTTCACGCCGGCTGTTACGTGTTAGTAAATAGTGAGTGTAAGGAAGGGAAAATAATTGACTGACAGGAGAGAGAGAGAGAGAGAGAGAGAGAGAGAGAGAGAGAGAGAGAGAGAGAGAGAACAAGACACAGGAAGCCTCATAAGGTACCGTCGACAGGGGGCAGTAAGTGACCCTGGACGTAACAAGGGCAGCAGTGTTGATCTTCGGCCGAAACAAGACACGACCCAGAGACGGCGACCGACTCAACACCGCCCGAACAAGTTACCAATGTGATACAATACATCCACACAACCTGTGGATATTGTAACGTTTTAAGCGTTAAAAACAAACAATAGACGTGGTATATACAGATAAACTATACTGTTTGTGTGTGTTTGTTGGTCACACCCCCATGACGCAATTAATGTTAAGCCTAGATTTTCAGTAGGGGGGAGGGAAGGGGATGTTGCACGCGCATGTAGAGAGGGGAGGGGGGGTTATTGCCATGACCTTCTGACCAGATTATCGTGTCATTTTACAGGTCGGCCGGAGCCACACGACTTCAGGTTTCACGCGACGCATCAAAAAGAAAAATAATAAAAGTAACGAATTAATAACGTGACCTATGTGGTTAAGGAAGACGCCAGACCAGTTCCTAGTGTCACTCGCTCGACCACCCCTACTGACAACCCTTACGTCAGAATCAGCTGAGTAGGGTTCCTGCCTCTTCTTGTTTACCCCCATTAAATCCTCGGCTAATCACCATAATAATTATCACCAAGAAACACTTACCAGGTTTTGTCCTTGAAGGATGATCTAAACATGTCACATGGCAACTGCGCACAGCAAAGAGCTTGAGAGGGTTGGATTACCAGACGATCGATGGAGCGACGACTCAACCTCACCACCTCCCAGATTACACTGCAGCAGACGACGCTCAGTCAGCTGTTTATCTGGCGGCGCGTTCCTGCCGCCAGGGGGCGCCAGGACACATGCGCGCCCACCTTATCTCTTGCCCTGAGCACCACTCTTATGACACGTTGATGGAAGCGCCTGCTGACGTGTCTATTGTCCTGTAATTGTTATTGTTGGCGCGGTAATGGTGGCAACAACCCAACTTCCTTTCACAGTAATGGTGCAACGAACTCGGCCACGTAGAATCTTTAGATAAATGGACATTATATGCACAGATACATACATACATCCATATACTGATTAAAACTATATTCCTTAAAGAGTTTTATGACCTGGAGAACTGTGGCAGAGAAACTAATCACTTGCAGAATAACACAAATATTCCCAACACAAAACCAGACAGCAAATGGCTTTCATGGACTCACTGATCCCCGGAGCCGAGACAGGAACCGAATCGAATGGAACCAAAACTGAACCAACCTAACAACCAAATCCTCAGTCGTATAAAAACATTCTTCTACGGTTCCAGGTTCGATATATTTTTTATTTTTAATTGCGTGTTGCTTAGAAACAGACGCAATACAAGAAACTATTGTTGATATTTCATGATTATTATAGTGCGTCTTTTTCAGCGGCCTGACTCGAAACCCACAAACGAAGCCCCGAACCCGGCACCACGTGAGGAAGGAATGAAGCCATATGCCATAGTAACCGACCTTAATTTTTCGAAGATTTTTTTATATTTATTTTAGTTATTATTATTATTATTATTATTATTATTATTATTATTATTATTATTATTATTATCCCATATAAAAAAATCAAGATATTTCACTTTTCTTCTATCTCTTTTATCTTCTATTCTCGTCTGTTTCTTTATGTGGTGGTTGAGAGGGAAGAGAGACACTAATAAAGGGAGAGGGAACAATGTGAGATGACAGGTGTAGAAGGGGACAAAAGATAATGTGTTCAGGTTTTAATGTGAAATAGTCAAGAAAAAACTAATCTGGTCCTCGGGTTCATTAGTTAATACTGAACACCCTTGAGGTACCTTTGTTCATGAGTCTTGAGGTCATTTTTTGTTCATAGGTGTTCATTGATTAAACCAGCGACCCTTAAGGCAGGAGCCGAGTAATATATTCACTCGGCCTGTGTAACTCGGCCTGAAGCACCACCTGGGTTGATGACAAATTGCTTATTGCACCTGCCACTGTCTCCCCTCCCGGCACCTGCACCTCAGTCTCCTCTTATTGTTCTTAATTGTTACCCATAGTCTGAGAGAGGTATGGACTCTCTCTCTCTCTCTCTCTCTCTCTCTCTCTCTCTCTACACACACACACACACACACATCACGCTCCCCATCGTCCCTCTTTCAGGATAAAAGGAATACAACATTCGTTTCTCAGATCCAATTATATACAGTTTAATAAATTACGCGGGTAAGATAGGGAGTGAATGTATACAACCTGACGAGTATATTTTTGTTTAACCTGAAGATTTTATGGTGTATAGTAATAATAATAATAATAATAATAATTAACGGTTTATTGAAAGAGCTTGGCAGCCAGAAGGCTGAAAATATACAGTTACATATTTGGGGAATGGGTTACGAATTACAAATAATATACAAGTAACATAAGTGACACAAATAAGACATATAATAACTTAGATGGGGAAAAGCTCAAACTACAGTTCAATTCAACGTAGTGACAGTGTCACAGTATTACAAGTTATTGATAATTTTTTCAATGGTTGGGACTGGGCTGTTCTTATAGCGATCAGTTCGTGCACGTATGGGCTGGATGCGGTTGTGGTGTCGAACAGCAATTCTCGGACAAGGGACCTCGGGTGGTAGTAGGAGCCGGTGTCGGGGATGGTGTAGAAGCTTCTTACCAAATTTGCAGATGAGGTCGTGGTGATGGTCAGTGAGAGTCGAAAGGGTCAGTGTGTTGAGCGCTTCTTGATATGTGGAGTAGGAGGAGGAGAGAATAATCTTGCATGCCCTCTTTTGCACTTTTTCTAGGTGTTTACGTTGTGTGGCATTTAGGGAGGAAGACCAGGTGGGGGAGGCATAGGTGAGCTTGGGAAGTATGAATGTTGTGTAAACACTGAGGAGCTCGTGTGTGTGTGTGTGTGTGTGTGTGTGTATGAAGAAACACGTAAATAGAAAAATAAAACATCGTGATTACCTTAGAACCCCAGAATTGTCCCTTCAGAAGGCCAAGAGGTCAGGTGGTCAGTGGAGGGCGTGGTTGAGCACCTAAGCCAAGTCACTCCTGCTGGGAGGTACTCGGAGAGGGCAGTAGGGTCACCGTCCAACGCTTCACTCAGGCCCGTGAGAAGACCACCAGCTGTTGTTTAATACACCAGTTTCCCAGGTGCCAAACTCTGCCACCTGTGACAATTGCTTTTAGGCGTAAGCTGCTTAAACCAGCTCCCTGTGTGCGCACCTCAACTTGGTGGACACTAAAGTTAGCGGACTCCTCGCCAGCTGATCAAAGACACAACGATCATCTTTTGCTGAAGCTGTTGTATAGTGAAGAGGGAGATGCACTGGGTGACGGTAGTGATGGCTAAAATTAAAGTACTGCTGTTGTGTTAAGATTTGGCGTGGTGATGGCAGTAACACCACTCTTATATTAAGCTGTAACATTTCCATTACTGCTTGCATAAATATACGCGTGTGTGTGTGTGTGTGTGCAGGTGTGTGTAGATAATGCCACAACATTGACAATTAACCATATAACATTTCGAATAATAAAATTAATTTATATTGGTTGTAAATATTCGAGTGTTTATGTTTAAAGTTTAACCTAACGACCACCATTACCACTACTACCACCACCACTACCACCATTACCACAACTACCACCACCACTACCACCATTACCACTACTACCACCACCACTACCACCAATACCACTACCACCACCACTACTACCACCACCACTACCACCATTACCACTACTACCACCACCACTACCACCATTACCACTACTACCACCACCACTACCACCATTACCACTACTACCAACCACCACTACCACCATTACCACTACCACCACCACTACTACCACCACCACTTCCACTATTACCACTACTACCACCACCACTTCCACTATTACCACTACTACCACCACCACTACCACCATTACCACTACCACCATTACCACTACTACCACCACCACTACCACCATTACCACTACTACCACCACCACTACCACCATTACCACTACCACCATTACCACTACTACCACCACCACTACCACCATTACCACTACTACCACCACCACTACCACCACCACTACTACCACCACCACTACTACCACCACCACTTTGGTATTGTGGAAGCAACATCACTTTTTTTTCCTTTCTGAAACTACAAACTAAAAATCACAACAAAGGTAAATGAATAAACAACGGACTGTACTTGAAAATACACACACACACACACACACACACACGTAAGCATGAATAGAATAAAAACACAACAATTTACAGGGAATAAACTTTAAAACAAATACTCACCAATATAACCTTGAATTATAAGGAGGAACAGCAATACGAACACAATGCAGAAGAGGCAACCAGGCGATTCAGTGCTGAGGGGTGTGTCGCCTGTAGTAGTGGTGTTGTGGTGGGTGTGAGTGGGTTTTGGAGGGTGTGAGTGGGTTGTGGTGGGTGTGAGTGGGTTGTGGTGGGTGTGAGTGTGTTGTGGTGGGTGTGAGTGGGTTGTGGTGGGTGTGAGTGGGTTGTGGTGGATGTGAGTGGGTTGTGGTGGGTGTGAGTGGGTTGTGGTGGGTGTGAGTGGGTTGTGGTGGGTGTGAGTGTGTTGTGGTGGGTGTGAGTGGGTTTTGGAGGGTGTGAGTGGGTTGTGGTGGGTGTGAGTGGGTTGTGGTGGGTGTGAGTGGGTTGTGGTGGGTGTGAGTGGGTTGTGGTGGGTGTGAGTGTGTTGTGGTGGGTGTGAGTGGGTTTTGGAGGGTGTGAGTGGGTTGTGGTGGGTGTGAGTGGGTTGTGGTGGGTGTGAGTGGGTTGTGGTGGATGTGAGTGGGTTGTGGTGGGTGTGAGTGGGTTGTGGTGGGTGTGAGTGGGTTTTGGAGGGTGTGAGTGGGTTGTGGTGGGTGTGAGTGGGTTGTGGTGGGTGTGAGTGGGTTGAGATGGGATCCAGTTGGGCGTAACGCAGGAGGCGGTGAAGGAAGAGCCACGCCCTCCCCAGCAAGTCTTGAAAGGGCTATAACTTTCACTGTTTGTTGCTTTACGAGAGACTGTTCAAAATACCTTCCTATTAATCTTAAGATTTAACAACCCTATATATATATATATATATATATATATATATATATATATATATATATATATATATATATATATATATATATATATATACAATCAACACCTCAACCCGCCAGGATTGGGTAATGACCCTACTAATTTTTAATTACCTAATACCTGATCATTGTGGACCTGGTCTCACCATCCTCTGTATATATACACCTTGTTTTGTACTTCTCCTTAGTCTGTACTCACCCCTGAAGATGTGAATTACACGAAAGCGCTTGGGAACTTCGTGTTTTCTTCTTTCCTGGTGGTTATCAGCATATACCTAGATCACGCGCACCTACCAGGGAAAGGATAATATTAATAATGATAATGATAATAATAATAATAATAATAATAATAATAATAATAATAGTAATAATAATAATGATACACTATTACTACTACTACTACTACACACACACACACACACACACACACACACATTTAAAAGAGTTACCAATATAATCCCACTTTCTATAATATTTCTTCTAGTAACAGAAAACGGTGTACAGTATTGGCATAACTCACACATATATACAGTACCCGTGTTACGTGTACTCAACAGGTGTGGCGACTGGCCAGTACAGTGATTTGTAACTTAAGTTAGAGTACTGTATAAGTAAACAACTAAAATAAATTATTTAAGTTATAGTAAAAGTAACTTTTATCAATTGTATGTAGGTACAGTATGTATGTATGTATGTATGTATGTAGGTACAGTATGTATGTACGTATGTGTATGTATGTATGCATGTATGTAGCGACCTGTGGTGTAATGGTCAGCATGCTCGTCTCGCAAGCGTGAAAGTTCTTTACGCCATTTGCCTCTGTCTACCCAGCAGTAATTGGGGACCTGGATGTTAATCGATTTGCGGATTGTATTCCAGGACAATAGTTAGCCTGTGCAGTGGCGAGTTATCCGGTCTTGTCGGACTATTCCTTGACACTGGGTCATACAACTCGTTAACTTAGGGTGTGGTTGTTGTGTTGGCGACAGCTTCTACATCCTAAACAAATTTACGCGTAGGTGGCCCTTGGGCCGGTCATCATCGTTACACGAGGGTCAACCATTATTATGTGTGTATGTATGTGGAACCAGCTGTACCTTCTGGTGTGTTGATCAAACCTTCCAAGTTTGGTGTAAAACCATAAACCCAGTTTCGAGTTATTTCACTCACACACACACACACACACACACACACACACGCACGCACACACGCACGCACGCACGCACGCACGCACGCACGCACGCACAGAGCAGCTGCAGACAGATAAATGATAACACGAGCAGATATAATATGCTAAAAGTATTTTTTTTTCTCTTTAATTTAGAAAGAGAGCGAGAGAATAAAATGATATACCGCTATAAAACACAAGTTTTCCCGACAACTATATTAATGTTCCTAGTAAGTGTCTCTACTCTCGGTAGTAGTGACGTCAGAGAATGATCAACAACTTTACATATAAAACTAATCAGTTCGATCAAGAATGACACTTAACATTATCTGTGTTGCACGAGCACTCCAGCGAGCCAGTTATAGGAAGCCGGGACTGTACTGTTTATTACACACACCATAAAGACTTGGCGTCAGCCTTAACTCAGTAAATACCAAAGTTAAGCCAACAATATTCTTAACCACGACGGAGGAATAATATCCTTTGTTTCGGGGTCCTCGTTTTCTGTCGTGGTATAATTGGGGTGAGTCAGTGGGGGGTGACCCTGACTGCCGCGGGGCTGGTTATGCCAGTTTCTCAGTAGCCATGGCCGGGTCAGGGAGCAGCGAGACAGCGACCTTCTTCCCTTCACTGTTGCTCGCCAACGTGCAGTCACTCAGAAACAAAGTCGAGGATCTGAAGAAGAGGCTTGAGGACAGAGACATCGACGTATGTGCCATCACCGATGCCAGGATCGTGGATGCTGCCCAGGCTGAGATACCAGGTTACACTCTGTGGGTGATGTCCCGTGAAGAACGAGCGAAAGGTGGTGTGGCTCTGTACGTCAGGGATGACATCACCTCCACTGTCCTACCCATACAAGTTCCCAACAAGTTAGAGGTGCTGTGGGTGAGGGTGGACCCCAGAGGTCTGCCAGGTGATGTGTCTTGCCTGGTGTTCTGCGTCGTGCACCACAATCAACCTCATACCAGCCACCTGAGGGAGCCACTCATCTCCCACCTGATGGACGTGGTGGGCGGCATCTACAGCCGAGAACCCGACACAGGGATCGTCATCCTCGGTGACTTCAGGGACTTCCCCGAGCACAAGATTCCCCCGGAACTGAACCTCCAGCAGGTGGTCAACAAGCCAACCAACAGAGACGTCATGGACATTATCATCACCAACTTGGCGCAGTATTATAAGAAGCCCAAACTCTTGCGACCTATCGCTGCCTCGTCCCATAAGAGCGTTTACTGGGTGCCCAAGTAACCACTAACACTGCAATCCTCCAAACGATGTCAAACACGTAATTAATATCCCCCGGAGCGCCCTCAGACCCCTAGTAAAAATACCACCTGGAACATATCTGTTTATTAAAAAACTCATCATAGCTCTTGGTGAGGCAGTTCTCCTCCTAAGTCCCAATTAAGTCCACCCACTTGTTAAGGAGCTATCGCGGACACAGACTCGGTGGCGAGCGCTAATGAGGGATACGATGAACAGGTGTGAGTGACGAGGTGAGGTGAGCTGGTGTGCCACGCTACACAGTATATTCTATTCTATATGACACTATTAAGACGCGTACTACTGTAATAGATAGGTAGGTAGATGTTTGTTCAGTAAAATCATCATATAAGTGCATATTGATTCATGATGTATACAGACAATATTTCCCAGATATTAAACGTGGCAAGATTAACATTACTTATAAATGTGTCTGTGTTAAGGAGATGATGAGAAGACATTATAAGTTATGAAGATTTACTCTTTCATCAAGATATTTATGATCAATATGTTTCTCAAGAATTCTCCGGATCACTAAACAAAAGAAAATAAATTACCCACAGGAGGAAACGACTATTAATCTTTCCTCCGCTGGGCTATTGTTTTATGAGGAGCCTGACTGAGGTCTTGTGTATCAACGCCCACATTCAATCCTTTGGAGAAAAGTTATACACAAGACACATACACACTGGTAATACTGTGTCTCTCTGTCTCAAGGTTTTAACTCTACACTGGTAATACTGTGTCTCTCTGTCTCAAGGTTTTAACTCTACACTGGTAATACTGTGTCTCTCTGTCTCAAGGTTTTGACTCTACACTGGTAATACTGTGTCTCTCTGTCTCAAGGTTATAACTCTACACTGGTAATACTGTGTGCCTCTGTCTCAAGGTTATAACTCTACACTGGTAATACTGTGTGCCTCTGTCTCAAGGTTTTAACTCTACACTGGTAATACTGTGTGTCTCTCTGTCTCAAGGTTTTAACTCTACACTGTGTGTCTCTCAGTCAGATAGACGAACATACAGAGAGCCACACACCTACCACTGTCTCTCTCTGTTGCCACTGGATAATATGACTTGATCTTATACATATATATACTCTGTAAACTTCTTTATAATACTATATTATAATAACCTAAGTAAGTTATAATAGCTCTATGATATTTGTAGATAATATAATCAACCATAATCTAAGTTACATTATAATTAATAATCAAAACTGTGATAATTTGAGAAAACTTTTGATTTTCAGAAAGATAAAATTATTAAGGGTTCATAAGGTTGTCAGGGCAACATCCAAATGCTGTACTGAACAAAGATCCTGTAGACTCATCCATAAGAACCCTGTTGCCTCTCCTCCCGAACCACGAGAGATTCAGACTCGTGAACCCGAAGCAGTCTGAATCTGAATCCCGCGGTGTTGGTGGTTCAGGAAGAGGGAACAGGACTGTGGTGTACACTGTGATGTTATTCTCATGTATTTAGTTATGAGTTTCCCTGTAAGTACGACCATCTTTAGCCAGGTACTGTACTGTTGCAGTGGAGATCCAATGTAACTTAATTGAATAAATATATTAAAGGTAATTAGTATTTGATTTTAAAACTTTGATTATAAACGACAGACAGACAGATACAGACAGACAGATACAGACAGGTACATACACTCTCTCTCTCTCACATCAAGAGGGGATGAATTAACACAGATAAAAACAAACACTTACACCTAATAGAAACCTACAACACATAACATAGTGGAGGCAAGAAAGTGTCTCACCTCTCAGTACCATAACAAACTCTAAGGAAACAACACGAAATAAAAGACCTCACTAAAAAATCAATAAAAAACAAGAAAATAATAAAACTAAAGATGTAATTTGTTGAGGTCAATGGATGCATAAACTAACAATTCACACTTAAAAAAAAAATTATTATAAAACCAATTGGAAAGTTTACGTCGGAAAAAAAACGAATTGCATAAAAATGGAATAATTCATCAGTGTATAATAATGATAATAATAATAATAATAATAATAAATAAATTAAAACTCACACGTCATTACAAGAATTTTCTATAAATCACCATTATCATTTATATTTATTTATTTTTTTACATTTTCTTATATATTGATGACAGTGACTCTGATATATAACAAAAATGTAAATTGGAATTTTACCTAGAAAAAACATTGAAATATTGACGTGACCTTTTTGTCCCAGGAGGCATTACACGTGTTGGAGAGAGAGAGAGAGAGAGAGAGAGAGAGAGAGAGAGAGAGAGAGAGAGAGAGAGAAAGAGAAGTTATTGGCAGTGACCTTGACCTCTTCTGCACTTTCATTACATGTAGTCATTTGTTAAGTTGGGAGGACGGACGTCAAAGGTGATATTCACATGGAAGTTTAATTAGAATTTCGTGGTTACTCTGTTGTGCTGATTTTTTGCTCTCTCTCTCTCTCGCTCTCTCTCTCTCTCTCTCTCTTCATTACAGACACTCTCCACCTCATACACACACACTCCCTTCACTCACAAAAAGTTCTCCACACACCCGTAATTACCCAACCAGGTGATTCGTGCCATAGTTCAACAACAAGGCTCCCTCCTCCCCCAAAAGGTAATCCCCTTACCTGTAGTATTTTAGCCAGTCCACAGGTAGCGTGCAAGTACCTAATGACTCAGGTAGCGTCACACAGTATGGGGTGCGGTAGGGGGGGGGGGGGGATTCTGTTATCGTTTTCGTGTTTTTCTTGGTTAGGTTAGGCTAGTTTAGGTTAGGTTAGGCTAGGGGTCTATTCATGCTGCCGCTCACCTGGACCACTAAAAGTAAGCCAGTGTTTACCTGCCTCAGAGGCTAATTAGCATAATGACCATGTAGGAAAACTGCTCGCCTACTGTGACTTCACATAAGAAAAAAATAATTACATATGTAAAAAAAAATATACAAAACAGCTTAACACGAATAGTTATTAAGAAAATCCTTCCTTCCTTCCCTCTCTCCTTCCTTCCCTCCCTCCTTCCCTCCCTCCCTCCCTCCTTCCCTTCCTCCCTCCCTTCCTCCTCCTCCTCACCCTCCTCCCCTTAAGCAGAAAAACAGGCAAAATCAGATTACGGTGAATAAAAGCAATAGACGGTAAGCTTATAATGATGTTGTGTTATTTTGCAGGTCGTCGATTAGTTGGGATTAATATACCTGATCGTCAGCTGGAGAACACGACAGCCTGGCGTGTGTGTGTGACTAGCGGTAACCAAATATAACAGACGTAGAACCAACACCCAGACCACAGTTCGCTATATACAGCAGAGTTTTACTTTGGAACTAGACAACATCACAAAATTCGCTAACTTTATCAAACGCTAAATTAATTCAATATATCATAGTATGTAATAACAAAAGTTGATTACAGAAAAAAGTTTGGCCACGGTTAATATTTATCTGTAATAAAACCTTGTGTCAGGATTTTTTTTTAAGTAATTTTATTTCCTTCATCTTAAATCAATACTTTGGCTACATAAAGACAAATAAACAAGCCTACAGGGGCATTTAACTATTTTACTTTGTTTATTCAGTAACAAGAACAGTAAAACAAGACCAATTAACAATAAAAACCGTAATGAACAATCGGAATCAACTTTTACAACACAAAAGGAAACAAAAATATTGATGAATAGTGTTTTTGGGGGGAAGCAGTTATGGCCGCCATCTCCTTCGTTGGGGCGTAGGTACAACAGATGTAGGTAAACAAGAGAAACAAACTTGCTCAAAAATACAACTGTAAACAAAAGAAAACACGTATGTAAACAAGCCCAGGTGACGTAGTATGGGGTGGTGGTGTATGCAAGCAAGCAGAAGGTGGTGCGTGTGTGAGTCTCCTGTTACGCTATGCTTTGAGGATGACATACAGACAGAAACTCAGGATTATGGAAATAAAAAATAACACGAACTGAGGTTAATAACAAATACAGCAGTAAAAATACAGTTATGAGGGCGCAGGCTGTAACTCTCTCTCTCTAGATTACAGCACCTCATAATAAATAATACAGTATTCTAGAGGATTTTTACAGAGAATATAAGTGATTGTATCTCTTCATGGAAGGTATTTGACTACGTTGGTGTGTCTAGGAGTGTGAGGGGTGATGGGGTGGGGGGTGAGGGGGGAGGGGGAGAGGTGAGGGGTGAAGTGAGGGGGGTCAGGGGGGGGGAGGGGTGAGTGGGGTGAGAGAGGGGGGGGGGGGTGATAATTTGTTGTTCAAAGTCTGCATGACCTTCACAGTCGGGTCCTCAGGGAAAAAAGTAAACACGTTGGATTATTTCTGTGTCAGGAATGGAAGCACACAGACGAGGGATAGGTGGGAAGGGGCGATAGAGATGGAAGAAGAATTGCACACACACACACACACAGACACACACACACACACAGACACAGACACACACACACACACACATACATACACAAATTACGTAGTTCCTCATGAGTGTCACCCACAAGCTCCAGGTATAGTAAGTGAAGACAGCGGTACACTCCTCCCTCTGTGGTCGACCTTACTATTACAGGGTGGTGATGGCCGGCACCTACCTCACGCTGACACACACGCTGAAGTATACGTCGACCTGGGGGTTTCATTAGCCATTAAACTCGTAAAATATCATGTTTTAAAATGAAGTGAATATTTTTGTAATTTAAAATATATTTTTTATTCTACGCTTTAACTAAGCATTCAGGAGGAAGTGAGGGGGTTAGCGGGGGTTAGGGGGCGGGGGTTAGGGGGCGGGGGTTAGGGGGGCGTGGGTTGGGGGGGGCGGGAGTGAGTGGGGGTTATATTGATCTGAGGGTTTACAAGTTCATTCGTTAGACTCAAGGTTGGAGCTACGCAGAAAGTGTCCAGGCTAGTGGAATGATAATTAATTTACGTGTATATTTATGACCATTCTTGGGATTACATGATCAAATCGTTAATCTATTTGGGGTTTAGAGGTGTCAAGTCTTCCAAAATGCGATTTCATTCCATCCGTTTAAAATAAAAGCCTTAAGAAACACCAGTGAAATCTATAAACAACCTGAGGCTCCTATGATATATACCAACACACGTCTTCTGCCTCTCGTCAAACACGCCACAACATGAATCAATACAAAAAAGTCTTCTTAAATCTAAAAAAAAAGAAAATCAATTCTCCCATCAACAAAACATAAAACAATGATGGAGTAGCTGACTAACAAACACCGAGTCAAAAAAGAAAACCTTGAAAACACACGATTATGCTTGCATTGAACCGCCTGTCATCTCTAATTTGGCACAATAAGCTCCGGTTGACCTATCACGCAAGCTCCAGGAGCAGGTGACCCTCCCCTCCCCCACACACACACACACCTCAAACCTCTGGAAATCAACATTAATCAGCGACGATAAGAATAATCTCAGGATACCTGCTCTGTTGTCACGCAGGTTTATGTTTATGCATCTACCTGGATGTTTACTGGAGTGTTACACGGGTTCGATGTTTGGTGAAGGTTTATTGTGGTGGTGATGTTATGTATGATCAATGTTTTGTTTTTAATGGGAATCAACCCACCCGGGCACAGGTCACCGACCCATATTGGTGCCTGGGGGCGAAGAGGAAAAATAAAAAAGACACAAATTGCATAAAAATACAGAAATGAAAACAAAAAACATAAGAATAAGAAACAATATATGTGTGTTGTGTTGTCAGTAGTAAGAGAAACAATTGAGACCCTGCAACTGTGTGTAAATGAGGCAGAAAGTCAGATCAGCAACCTGGGACTTGGTCACATATGGCAGCAGAGTCTACCATTAGACATCACATAATGCTTCCAAATCTTTCCAGTCGGTAGTACCTCCCTGTTTGATAGCTGCCTACTACCTACTTATGTGTCACCTGGATGCTTGAGGTGTCATGCAGGTAAAGTTTGTGCGTCACCTGGATGTTTACTACAACTATATACAAGTTTAATGTTTACTTGTCCTATAAATGTTTCCTGTGGTATCTTACACGAGACTACAGTACTGGTAAGTCAATTTATGAGAAAAGTTGCATTTCCTATTTAATAATAAGTAATAATAATAATAATAATAATAATAATAATAATAATAATAATAATAATAATAATAATAATAACAATAATAATAATAATAATAATAATAATAATAATAATAATAATAATAATAATAACAACAATAATAATAATAATAATAATAATAATAATAATAATAATAATAATAATAATAATAATAACAACAATAATAATAATGATAATAATAATAATAATAATAATAATAATAATAATAATAATAATAATAATAACAACAATAATAATAATGATAATAATAATAATGATAATAATAATAATAATAATAATAATAATAATAATAATAATAATAATAATAATAATAATAATAATCATCTGTTTACTACACACTCTCCTTTGTTTATATAACCAGAGACCATGACGTCATACATGGACTCCAGCTGCGCTACTATAAATAACAAGTATCCTTAAGGTCGCGTGTTGCTTGCTAATCCTCCAAGTGATAGCCTAGAGGGTGTGGTTCTTGAGCCCTCCTTGTTAATCACTTTGGCAAATTTTCTCCTGCTATGGTGGTGGACGGCTGGAATCAACAGGGAACGGTAAGCTCTTCACTCGCTATCATCCCATTACGTGTATAAGTGCTATACAATCCCTAACAAACTCCTGATCTAGGGATATATTACTGCTTTTACTTGCCATGGACTCAGGTTCTAGGGGATATCGGGTTATATCGTCATGTGTCAAAATTGTACAAGTTACCCCAGTAAAGAGCCAATAATGAAGTGTTGTGTACAGAAAATAAGGGTTTGGCATTTTTACAGGAGAGACTATGATAATCTGAGAAATTAAGCCTCTCTGTCTCTCTCTGTCTCTCTCTCTCTCTCTCTCTCTCTCTCTCGTAAGAAATTAGCCAAAAAAAAAATCGCAATTGATCATTCTACAACTAAATGATGTAAACTCTAAACAAATTGTTCTTTTTCTAACTCAGGAAGATGATCGGTGTCACACTACCCAAGTGAGGGGTCGTAGCTCGGAGACATGGAATGAGAATAACCAACTTTCAACCTACATATTCGTCAACTGAAACCACGAGTCAAATTGTAGTTTAATTTACGAAGTCTTTCTTAAATTTACGAAAGAACACGACATTTTGTACTTACGGTCAGACAATCTTTCTCCCATCTTTCTCCCCGTCCTACCCTTACCTCCCCCAACACTACCCTCTCCTCCCCACCCCAACTCCCCCAACACTACCCTCTTCTCCCCACACCCTGCCCCATCCTTCCCCCCTATACACTTTGTTGTGAGGAATATCAATAAGTATCTCGTGATAAATATATGTAATACCATAATGTTTAGCTTTAATAATATAATGTACATGTTTAATGCTCTAATGATCAAGTAATCTCTACCGAGGACCCAATTCGACTTAAGAAATGAACAGAGACAATCGTCACCTGGTGTGGGTTGAGCACTAACTCTGATCAACAAGATTTGGAATTATGCAGAGGTATGATGCGGCGATGACGTCACAGTAATCCTAGCTACTTGGGAGTGGCAATACGGCCCATGTCGGGAGATTACCAAGAACAACACAACAAAGACGTGGATTTATTTTCTTAATCAGACGTCTTGACCCTAAACCAACCTGGTATCACCTAAGGATTCCAGCTCGGTTAAGTTTGGTTTAATTGACGAGTCTACCATCTAGAATAAAAGGAATTAGTAGCCTGGTCGTCGGACTTTTTTTAACATCGATCAATTTACATGATGGTCGGGGGCGCAGTTCAGGTCCAGTCTCACGGGCCAGTCAGCTGCCTCACTCGACACAAGTTCAGCCTCATAACGCCTTTACATAAGCAGGATATACGAGCTATTGTGTAGGTCTGTAAGAGACTTGAACCTAATGGACGAGAAGCTTGTCTTGTGGCGCAGGACCAGCAACTACACTCATTAGATCTTGGCTCTAGGCCGCAACGTCTCTGCACTATAAAACAACATTCGTCTCATTACATTATTTTGTCTTTATTTAACTTTGGTTTCTTTTGTGTCGTTCAGTCAAACAACTCCTTCACCTCTCTCCACTTAGCACATCCTATGTCTTCCTGTCTCACGTCTCCACAAACACCTGTAGTATAATACCTCTCTCTATCTCTCTCTCTCTCTCCTTCCCATTTACATAATCATTCTCCTTGTTAATCCATCTACATTCATCTTTTATTTTTATTAACTTCATCTCACACGACCAACATTCATGTCCTTAAACCAAACCTTTCTCTGCGTCACGTTTCTGGAGCCATGTATCCAAAACACACTTATCCAATGTTTACATAATGTTACGGGGGGCAGGGGTGGATACTTCGCGTGGGGCAGGGAACTTACCAGTCATTTTCCACAAATACAATTATTTACTTATGTCAGGCAATTAGAACCAAGTTAAACAGAATAATTAAACATGCAGACAAGACTATGAGTTACTGGGTATACAGCTGATGTTATACTCGGCCATGCTTCATTAATAACTCAGCCATACTTCATTAATAACTCAGCCATACTTCATTTGTTGATAGACCTAACAAGAATATCACCTGGATATTTATTTGTTTATCTTGTTCCTCCAAGGTAATATTAATAAAGACATTTGACTGGATTATGGCTGTGGGAAAAACAAATATTTACAAATAAATGATGGGGACTCCACCTGACGTTAGTAAACAATCCATCAGCTGATCTATGACGTCACGTGTAACTTAATTGACGTCATGTGTAATCTATATGACGTCACGTGTAACTTCTCCGTAATGTTAATTCTTCTCTTCCACATTTAATAAAAGGTTTCAAAATCATCCTCACTTGCATTCTTTTCGTCATTCTATTCTTACACACTCACTTATCACTCCCAGACAAGAGAGTGGGTTGAATCTTAAAATTATACCTCCCAATTGACCATAAATTCACATTCTTCTACCTCGTTACTTTCCAGGGGGGCGCCACCAGTTCGCTTCGCCTGACTCGCTGCACATTCTACCACGTCCCGAGTTTAAGTTCCTGGGAAGACTCAGCTCCTCGGGGTATACTTACATACAAACATTCATACATAAGAACATAAGAAAATACGGAGTCTGCAATAGGCTGGTTGGCCTGTGCATGGCAGCTCCTGTCGAGAGTTACTGCCACTCTCTATCATCCATGAATCTATTTAGCCTCCTTTTGAAACTTTCCAGAGTTCCCGCACTTACTACAAAGGTTCCCTCACTTACTACAAAAAGTTCCCGCACTTACTACAAAAGTTCCCGCACTTACTACAAAAAGTTCCCGCACTTACTACAAAGTTCCCGCACTTACTACAAAAAGTTCCCACACTTACTACAAAAAGTTTCCGCACTTACTACAAAGTTCCCGCACTTACTACAAAAAGTTCCCGCACTTACTACAAAAGTTCCCGCACTTACTACAAAGTTCCCGCACTTACTACAAAGTTCCCGCACTTACTACAAAAGTTCCCGCACTTACTACAAAAGTTCCCGCACTTACTACAAAAGTTCCCGCACTTACTACAAAATTTCCCGCACTTACTACAAAGTTCCCGCACTTACTACAAAAAGTTCCCGCACTTACTACAAAAAGTTCCCGCACTTACTACAAAGTTCCCGCACTTACTACAAAAGTTCCCGCACTTACTACAAAGTTCCCGCACTTACTACAAAAAGTTCCCGCACTTACTACAAAAAGTTCCCGCACTTACTACAAAGTTCCCGCACTTACTACAAAAAGTTCCCGCACTTACTACAAAAGTTCCCGCACTTACTACAAAGTTCCCGCACTTACTACAAAAACTTCCCGCACTTACTACAAAAGTTCCCGCACTTACTACAAAAAGTTCCCGCACTTACTACAAAAAGTTCCCGCACTTACTACAAAAGTTCCCTCACTTACTACATATCATACATATCATACATCCCATACATACATATATACAAACACAAACATGTATGCAGATAAATACAAAAAAATTATACACAATTATACAAACCGGATAAAATACAGTTCATCTTGCAATTACAGAAATTTGCATCAATAAAAATAGATCGCCTTGGCCTCATTAAAGTGAAATTATTCTCATGAAGTAAATCAACGTAAAATATTAAACAAGTATTTTACACGAACATACAATAGGTCAAGCACTAACGGGACCCATTGACCTTACCTAACCCTGAGTCTGACATAATCTTATCCCTTAACTTGTCCCTTATATTAACCTAACCTCTTTTAACTACTCGAACTTATCCTTGTTTGATCGTCACGTCATCTCACCTCACGTCACCTCACGTCACCTAATCCGTGTGAAATAACATAAAATAATCTGGTCCGGTTTTGAGGTCAGTATAAAAACACACTCTCCCCTCCCTCCCTGCCCCCCCCCCCCCTCCTATCCCCTCCGCCCCCACCTCACCCCCCCCTCCCCTCCCAGTAGTCATACACAGCCAACGGATTAATGACTCTCAATATGGATAAACACCGTAAACACTTATTCACATTATCCAAGGTCAGTAGGGGCGGAGTTGACTGTATTTCTCAACACGAATATGACTTTAATATCACAACATTTCCCTGAAGTGTGAGTTTTCCGAAATCCACTCATATTACCCATAATTTCTCGAACTTGAGCGGGTTATATTTCGAGGCTCTCAAACTATGTATTTCTCAACATAATTACTGATTTAAATAACATTGACATATATAACATAACATATGGTATTGCAAAGAGACTTATAAATAAATAAATCACTTAAAACTGATATTAATTGTAAGAAAATACCTACACAGGAAACTACGGATTCATTGTAAAAAAAATTTGCCCCACATTCAGCGGTCAATCACTGTAAACCGATATCCAATGAAAACAATAACCCGTTATAAACAAGCTGCCATTATAAAGAGACCCCGAGTATAAACAAATCCCGAGTGTAAACAAACCCCTAATGTAAACAGACATCCCAGGATAAAACAAAACAAAAACGTAATAATAATAATAATAATAAATAAATAATCCAGTGAACAATAAAGCAAAGAAACGAAAATACTGAATTCTCTCCTCGACAATCCCAAGACGGTGAGTAATCGGGTTCGCGTGTGGACTAAAGGAAGGAGTGGAGGGATGGATGGAGGGTTGGAGGAAGGGATGGAAGGTTGGAGGAAGGGATGGAAGGTTGGAGGAAGGGATGGAGGGTTGGAGGAAGGGATGGAGCGAGGGAGGAAGGGATGGAGGGAGGGAAGAGATCCAGGAGGAACAGTAACTCCGTGGTGTACCGTAGCAATATGTCATAGGTTCCTGCTTGAGGTGTAAGTAGTGTGTGAACGCTTATTTGTTCATTAGATCAACAAAACATATATTTTTAAAATAAGTACTTGAACAGTGTTAATACAAGCGACCTCATAATACTGTAGTCCTAAAAATGTGGGAGTGTGTAACCCCTGAGACAGAGGATGACATATACCCAGAAATACCAGGATTATGTCATGATTTGTGAAGCAGAGTCACCTAATTTGACCCCTAATATGTGGTGTTTGAGACCTCATAAACCATCTACATAATGTGTTTGGATGTCATTCTTCGTGTTATAAATAGTTACCTACACACATAGAGAGCGTCGCGCGAGGGAGGTGTCAGTGTCTGTACATCAACATTAAGTAGAATATTTGATGATGTTCGCAGCATAACTGAGAAGTGAAAAGAGATGTAATATTTATACTCCTGATGTTGATGTTTTGTGTGTGTGTGTGTGTGTGTGTGTGTTGTGTGTGTGTGTGTGTTGTGTGTGTGTGTGTGTGTGTGTGTGTTGATAGTTCGGCAACTGACTTGTAAATCAAGCGTTAGGTCATATTATAATCATCAGGTAAAATAAGCTGGAGTTTCCAAAGCTTCACCAGATCCCTAAAATTAGCGTAAATGTAGATATTTTTCATGTACTTACAGCGAGTCAGCAAGTAGAAGCCGTGTCGACCCGTTAGCGGTAATGTAGGTCCAGAGTTCGACCGCTTTTATTTGTACCCGCTTTTATGTAAATCTGATCCTGTTATATAAACTAATGTAACCCAAGTGTACATGTAATCTTAATGTACTGTATAATATGCAATAAAGTCATGTACAGCATCTCTAGGTTGATGTTGTTAAGGCTGTATACATTGACAGTATTTGTTCTTCCAATATTAAGTACGCTGCACTTGCTGGTGTTGAATATCATTTGCCAATTTTCAGACCACCCCTGCAGTTTATTTAGATCCTCCTGTAATGCATTTTCATCCTGCCCTGAATTAATCTGCCGCCCTATTTTGGTGCGTAATATACATCAAGCATGCATAAGTAGGCTACATGGAATTTGAGAAGTTATTGATTTTACGTAATTCCCGATGCGTTAGGTTAGGCTAAGTTGTTTAAGTTTGCTGAAGTAAACAAGTGGATGAAATTACTGGACACACTGCATCACTTATCATAATCCAGTTTGGCTTTATTTTTCCATTTTGAGTTTAACCTTTTAGCATTATCTCGCGCGCCTTGATAACTTGGCTGTTGCGACGCTAAGATAACATTCATTATTCATTGATCACCAGTTATAACATCTTTACACCTGTTATAACATCTTTACACCAGTTATAACATCTTTACACCTGTTATAACATCTTTACACCTGTTATAACATCTTTACACCTGTTATAACATCTTTACACCTGTTATAACATCTTTACACCTGTTTTCTCTCCTAATACAGATGTTCTTCAGGTGTTATCTCTACCTATTCATAGCGGGGAAGAAAACTGAGGAGGTCAGTCAGTTTGGCCAGCTTGAGAAATATAAATAAAGTGATTCCATAAGACAGCGAGGCGCTTAGGGGCAGGGTGGACACAGTCAACTCCCCTACACTACTCTCAAGGGTTGTGTTCTTGCTAACATAACCTAATCTAACCTTCCCCTGATACCACTGTCTTGTTTTTGTTCTCCGTACGTAATCTCCCACACATAGTAAGAGCCTCCCCTACACTCCCTCACATAGTAAGAGCCTCCCCTACACTCCCTCACATAGTAAGAGCCTCCCCTACACTCCCTCACATAGTAAGAGCCTCCCCTCCACTCCCACACATAGTAAGCGCCTCCCCTACACTCCCTCACATAGTAAGAGCCTCCCCTACACTCCCACACATAGTAAGAGCCTCCCCTACACTCCCTCACATAGTAAGAGCCTCCCCTACACTCCATCACATAGTAAGAGCCTCCCCTACACTCCCACACATAGTAAGAGCCTCCCCTACACTCCCACACATAGTAAAAGCCTCCCCTACACTCCCTCACATAGTAAGAGCTTCCCGTACACTCCCTCACATAGTAAGAGCCTCCCCTACACTCCCACACATAGTAAGAGCCTCCCCTACACTCCCACACATAGTAAGAGCCTCCCCTACACTCCCACACATAGTAAGAGCCTCCCCTACACTCCCATACACAGTAAGAGCCTCCCATACATTCTCACACATAGTAAGAGCCTTCCATACACTTCCATACAAAGTAAGAGCCTCCCATACATTCTCACACATAGTAAGAGCCTCCCCTACACTCCCACACATAGTAAGAGCCTCCCATACACTTCCATACACAGTAAGAGCCTCCCCTACATTTTCACCTACTTCAACATTTACCTTTCTGAACGTGCGGGGCAGTGAGGAGGATGGTGGGGGTGGGTGGGTGGGAGTAACATAATGGGGAGAGGGAGGAGCAGCACCAGGTAGTCAACGCAACAGGTGTCAGTATCATCCTGGACACAGTGGAGGGAGGGTGTGCGTCGCTTCGTCTGGCTCCCGGCGTGACAGAACCAATCCTTTTGAAGAACGTGAATGGAAACCACTCAAAACTATAACCTACATTAGTCTATAATCTATTAACATACACAAAAAAATGACGTTTATATATTGGAAAAAAAGTGTGTTATTGTCGTAAAGTGTGGACTAAGAGTGTGTTGAATAGTGAGTGTATCAAGGAACTGAGGAGGACCGCTGTGGGATTGTATCGTCTGGTAGGAAGTGTCAAGGAGATTGCCCGTAGTGTGACAAACGCCGTCCAGTAGAAGTGTGTCACTACCATAATACCGGCCACCACCAGCCAGTTATAATACCCCTATAACCGGCCACTACCACCATCACACTCACACACACACACACACACACACACACACACCATCATCACAACATTTACCGCGAACCACAGTAATATAACACCGACTACCACCACCACCACCACCACCATAACACGTGCACAATACAACACCACCACAACACCTGCACCACACAACAGTACCACAACACCTGCACCACACAACACCACCACAACACCTGCACCACACAACACCTGCACAACACGACACCTGCACCACACAACACCTGCACAACACGACACCTGCACCACACAACACTTGCACAACACGACACCTGCACCACACTACAACACCATAACACCTGCACCACACAAAACCACCACAACACCTGCACCACACAACAGTACCACAACACCTGCATCACACAGCACCTGCACAACACAACACCTGCACCACAACACCATAACACCTGCACCACACAACATCACCAAAACACTTGCCCCACCATAACTCCTGCACCACACTACAACACCACAACACCTGCACTATACAAAACCACCACAACACAGCACCACCATAACACCTGCACCACACACCACCACCATAACACCTGCACAGCGTAACACCACAACACCTGCACTACACAACACCACCACAACACACGCATATCGCCGCACCACCACAACACCACCACCATAACACCTGCTCAACACAACCCCAGAACACCTGCACATCAACACACCATCACACCTGCACAACAAAACACCATCACACCTGCACCACACATCACCATCACACCTGCACCACACAACACCACCATAACAACTGCACAACACAAAACCACAACACCTGTACAACACAACGCCACCACACCTTCACCTCACCACCACAATATAAACATCTTGCCGGTTTTTACAACACACTCGGTCATGGACTGAGAGAGGAGAAGAAGAGGAACAGCCAAGGTAAAGTATTTTATGTCACGTACAGCAGGTGTGATCAACAGGTTGCTGGCTGTCATGCATGGTGGTGTAGGTTAGGTTAGGTTAAGGTGAGGTTAGTGGGTCCTGGTGGCGCTTGACCTATTGTATGTTCGTGTAAGGAGACTGCTAGAGCTGCATTTATCTTACTGTTAGCGCGAGTTGAA
This sequence comes from Homarus gammarus, assembly GCA_958450375.1. NCBI lineage: Eukaryota > Metazoa > Arthropoda > Malacostraca > Decapoda > Nephropidae > Homarus > Homarus gammarus. The sequence continues at coordinate 759,155 of CAUDMG010001490.1, forward strand.
AGAGAAATATGCGTCGTCTCCAGAATGTGGTATAACAAGCTCCCGAAATATACGGAAATATACCTGAAATAAATTAACATACTACATCTAAGAGGGTGGTGGTATGACGGTCTAAGAGGGTGATATAAAAGAGGAGTATGCGATATATATTGCCACTATAACATACTGTATGCTGCCACTATAGAATATACCATCCAGATTGGCTGAGGAAAATGAAGCAACTCGTGGGGTAGAGAAGACCAGAAGAGGTAAGAGAGAGGTGGCCGGTAATAAAGTCACAGGAAAAAAGTCACAATTTTGGCTAGGAAAAAAAGTCACAGGAAAAAAGTCACAATTAATTTATGGTGGCCGGTAATAAAGGTTAGGTTAGGTTAGGTTACTGAAACTGATTGACATATTAACCTTAAAAAATGTGAGAATTCGATAGTTAACTTTTCTTTTTTTCCTGTGACTTTTTTTCCTGTGACTTTTTTACCTGGATTCGAGAGAGAGACGGGGGGGGGGATCACCTGAAGATTAGTCCCCCTTAGCTTAAGATTAACTACCCTAACGCTAACCTAACCTAATCCCAGTCCCCAAGGTAGCGATGGGGTGTTTAATTAATCATCAGGTGATAAAATAGCCACCAGGTGTAGATATCAACCTGTGGAGCCTCAACCTGGGATTTGGTTAACATGTAACAGTTGAGATCTGATTCGGCTCTTGAAACACAGTAAGAGAGTTTAAAAGCCACCACCACCATCATCATCATCATCATTATCATTATCATCAATCATCATCGCTACGTGTTCTTATTTTATTTATTTCTGAAGGTAAAAGATTGTGCGGGTGTCTTACACGATTGGACTTGGAATGTTTATAAAATCCATCTGGTACCTGGATGTGTTTGATGAAGGACTGAAGGACTGACTGTGTCTCTGAACCACAGGTGATTCACATGTGTCGTCTTATCGAAGCTTCAATGTTTGTGTTAAACTATATTTTTTAACTATTTTCCGGGACCATCATTGTTGTTTCCCCGCGACCGATAATATAATTAATTCACTGAGTACGATGTTTTAACCCCCTGAGTACGTCTTAACCCCCTGAGTACGTCTTAACCCCCTGAGTACGATGTCTTAATAATGGTACCTCTCCCTTGCCACTATCACCACCCAAAGGCATCACCATCACCAAGGAAGCCTCCACCATTAACACCACCTGTACGTAATGGTGGCAGCCCCATAATCGACCATCTGCTGTGGTAGCTGACACACCTTCCCTATTAACCTCTCTCTCTCTCTCTCTCAGTTCTGTCGTCGACTTCGTATTCCATTTCTTCTTCTTCATGTTGAGAATAAACACGACTCTTATTATGTGTGTGTGTGTGTGTGACTTTTTTACTAACACACATATATAGATCAGTTGCTATAAGACAATGTAAATAAACAATGTAAATATGTTCACGGCATTGTGTGTGTGGGGGGGGGGGGGAGGGGGGTACATACAGTGGTCATGAGTCCTTACCTGGCCTGATGAGTGCTTATTAATATATAGATGCACTGTTTGTAGCCCAAGCTGGGATCGAACCCAGAGAGAAAGGATTCAGACGCAATAAGAACATAAGAATGGAGGAAACTGCAGCGGGCCTATTGGCCCATACTGGGCAGTCCCGTTTACACCCAACCCCTATTGCTCATATAAGCATCCAACCTATATTTGAAGCTATTCAGCGTATTCGAGTTAATGATGATATTTGGTAACTTGTTCCATTCATCCACTACTCTGTTTCCAAACCAGTGTTTACCTATTTCACGCCTAAATCTAAATTTGTCCAACTTAAAATCATTGTTACGAGTTCGCTCCTGGTTGGATAGTTTGAGTACCTTTGTAATGTCCCCTTTGCTTAGCCCTGACTTCCACTTATACACCTCTATCAGGTCGCCCCTCACTCTACGTCTCTCAAGGGAGTGCAAATTAAGATGCTTTAACCTGTCTCTGTACTCAAGGTTCCTAATGCCCGGGATTAGTCTTGTCATTCTCCTCTGAATTCTTTCCAATGATTCTATATCCATTCTGTAATACGGTGACCAGAACTGAACTGTGTAATCCAGGTGTGGTCTCACAAGAGCAAGATACAGTTTTAGGGTGACCTCGCTAGTCTTGTAACTAACACTCCTTTGTATGAACCCGTGACGTCTTTTGTTTAACTCCCCTACACTTGGCCTCTCGTGCTGGAGACCCGGGTTCAATCCCAGCCTAGACTATTATATAAACGAATTTTAACGTAGGATATTAACTAATCTATATTAAAATGTATTTCTGGTATGTGGAAAAATAAAATATAATTGGTTTAGTTTGGAGAATGTTGCCACCAAGAGTTGTTGAGTTGAAACACCCTGAAGGACCGCGGGGGCATCTTGTACCGTTCGTCACAATCTTTATTACTGTACATTATAACCAAGCCACAATGTTTATTACTGTACATTATAACCAAGCCACAATCTTTATGACTGTACATTATAACCAAGCCACAATGTTTATTACTGTACAATATAACTAAGCCACAATGTTTATTACTGTACATTATAACCAAGCCACAGTAATACGGCGACCAGGATACTCATACCTAACATCAGGGCTCGTACTGGTGTCATGGCTGGTGCAGGTGTCATGGCTCGTACTGGTGTCATGGCTGGAGCAGGTGTCATGTGTGGTGCAGGTGTCATGGCTGGTGCAGGTGTCATGTGTGGTGCAGGTGTCATAGCTGGTGCAGGTGTCATGGCTCGTACTGGTGTCATGGCTGGAGCAGGTGTCATGTGTGGTGCAGGTGTCATGTGTGGTGCAGGTGTCATAGCTGGTGCAGGTGTCATGTGTGGTGCAGGTGTCATGGCTGGTGCAGGTGTCATGGCTGGTGCAGGTGTCATGGCTAGTGCAGGTGTCATGACTGGTGCAGGTGTCATGTGAGGTGCAGGTGTCATGGCTAGTGCAGGTGTCATGACTGGTGCAGGTGTCATATGTGGTGCAGGTGTCATGGCTGGTGCAGGTGTCATGTGTGGTGCAGGTGTCATGGCTGGTGCAGATAGTGTGACACAGGAGGTGACTGGAGGAAACGGTGTAGGGGTCGTTAAGGATAATTAACCAATGAGAGAGCAACAGACGCCAGCCAGCCAGCCTCTCTGTACCTCCTCTAGTGATCCGCAACAACCACCCGCAGCTGTCGACACCCCCCTCCCCCCCCCCACCCTTTGTACGATGATACGGTAACCACAGGGTAAAAAAGTCATCGTATTCTAACAATCATCTTCTTAACCCGAACAACACAACAGTCGCTGCACCATCACCACTCTCACCTCCATCACCACTCTCACCACTATCACCACAGAAGCTTTAAAAGAAGACCCCCCCTCCCACACAACACCTGTATAAGACCCTGATACCTGGCAAAAACCTTACTGAAGCCATGGAGACACCAGGAGGAGGGAGAGAGGGGGAATGGGAGGGAGGAAGGGGGATGGGGAGGAAGGGGGATGGGAAGGAAGGGGGAGCAGCGCTATAAGGACCACCAACACCTACCGGGTGGAGGGGGGGGGTGGGGTCAGGGTCACGGCTGAGGTCACAGGCTGAGAGAGAGAGACCCACGGCTGAGTACACGAGCGCCACCCATACACACTATTCATCGCATCATTAGGTTCCTTCACCCTACACCCGCCTCTACTATAATTGTCAACCCTCTGTGGCGTCACCCTACCACCATACCCAATTATATAGTTGATAGATAGTTAGGTAAGACAGGTAGTTAGTAATAAAAGTTCACATTGGCTCAGTTTATATACACATAGAGTACCGGTATACAAACAATGGTAAGCAGTTAGGTGATTCAACTCGGTAACCTCCTGACACACACCAGTGGCCATACTGTACACCACCTTGGCTGGTCAGCAATATTCAGTGTCATCAACAACACATGGCACTAAACCATATTTCCATGACACTAATAACCGCAATAGTCACACGGCTACGGTACTGACCGCCGCACCAGAACGTAAACAAGTGATGTACAGTGCAAGTTCATGGTCGTAGAAAGCCCGGAGTAGTACCAGATGGCTCCTGAAGGTGCACCATATGTGTGACGTGTATCTTGCGTGTGGTGGTGCACCATATGTGTAACTGTGTGTGTGATAGTGGTGCACCATATTGTACCTTGTATTACATGTGTAAGCATATATATAGATTACGAAATATGATAAAAGAACTTTCTAAAATATAAATAAGAGGAAACACGTAAATAACCATCCGCCATGACACAGCCGCTCTGTACCCAAACACTCCTGTGGCATAACTCAGGCTCCGTAGTTCTCTCCCGGTCCTTCCGCCATGACACACCCGCTCTGTACCCAAACACTCCTGGGCATAACTCAGGCTCCGTAGTTCTCTCCCGGTCCTTCCGCCATGACACACCCGCTCTGTACCCAAACACTCCTGTGGCATAACTCAGGCTCCGTACTTCTCTCCCGGTCCTTCCGCCATGACACACCCGCTCTGTACCCAAACACTCCTGGGCATAACTCAGGCTCCGTAGTTCTCTCCCGGTCCTTCCGCCATGACACACCCGCTCTGTACCCAAACACTCCTGTGGCATAACTCAGGCTCCGTACTTCTCTCCCGGTCCTTCCGCCATGACACACCCGCTCTGTACCCAAACACTCCTGTGGCATAACTCAGGCTCCGTAGTTCTCTCCCGGTCCTTCCGCCATGACACACCCGCTCTGTACCCAAACACTCCTGGGCATAACTCAGGCTCCGTAGTTCTCTCCCGGTCCTTCCACCATGACACACCCGCTCTGTACCCAAACACTCCTGTGGCATAACTCAGGCTCCGTAGTTCTCTCCCGGTCCTTCCGCCATGACACACCCGCTCTGTACCCAAACACTCCTGTGGCATAACTCAGGCTCCGTAGTTCTCTCCCGGTCCTTCCGCCATGACACACCCGCTCTGTACCCAAACACTCCTGTGGCATAACTCAGGCTCCGTAGTTCTCTCCCGGTCCTTCCGCCATGACATACCCGCTCTGTACCCAAACACTCCTGTGGCATAACTCAGGCTCCGTAGTTCTCTCCCGGTCCTTCCGCCATGACATACCCGCTCTGTACCCAAACACTCCTGTGGCATAACTCAGGCTCCGTACTTCTCTCCCGGTCCTTCCGCCATGACACACCCGCTCTGTACCCAAACACTCCTGGGCATAACTCAGGCTCCGTAGTTCTCTCCCGGTCCTTCCGCCATGACATACCCGCTCTGTACCCAAACACTCCTGGGCATAACTCAGGCTCCGTAGTTCTCTCCCGGTCCTTCCGCCATGACACACCCGCTCTGTACCCAAACACTCCTGGGCATAACTCAGGCTCCGTAGTTCTCTCCCGGTCCTTCCGCCATGACATACCCGCTCTGTACCCAAACACTCCTGGGCATAACTCAGGCTCCGTAGTTCTCTCCCGGTCCTTCCGCCATGACACACCCGCTCTGTACCCAAACACTCCTGCGGCATAACTCAGGCTCCGTAGTTCTCTCCCGGTCCTTCAAAACACAGGAAGAGTAGTACTAGTATCATTGTGGTCATTGTACTCACACTATTATGAAATGTAAGACAAAAAATCTCAAACTTTATTCCCCACTATTAGTAACATGAGGGTCGTTGTGTTAGTGGTTCACCTGACCGAGCCTGGTGTATATGTAAGCAACGCGCTAAACTCTCCCACGCTCACCACAATTTTCCCACGGGGTTAACGGAGAGAGATAGAGAGATTCACTGTTAGTACGATAAACCTAACACTTTCATGGAGTGAGAAAAAGTGAGAAAATGATGAGAAAGTGACAATTTGAGAATACTTTAATTCCTCTTTGTTGTAATGTCAAATTGGTGTGATTTATGACGTATTTTCTCTCTCATGATGGCGTGTGCTGAGCTGATGTAGTGGTCGTGATGACAGCCTTATGGGGACAATACCAGGTAATAATAACGGTACCAGTGATGAAGACAGCTTTATAGTGGTGACAGTGATGAAGACAGCTATATAGTACATCGTGGTGGTGACAGTGATGAAGACAGCTATATAGTACATCGTGGTGGTGGTGACAGTGATGAAGACAGCTATATAGTACATCGTGGTGGTGACAGTGATGAAGACAGCTATATCCTTGTGATAGTGCCCAGGGTGGTAAGAAATTACAGTGACAACACAACACTGAGACTGACACACACACAACAATAACGTCACCATCACTAACACACAATACCGACTGTGGATTACTAACAAGACGCACACAAAAAGAAACACCTTTAAAAAACACACACGACTATTACAGACACAAGGCACTAATGCATCACACACAACAACTACCATCTTTATAATGACCCTCCTGGCACTGTCCCCCACTGGCACTATTACCACCCTGGATGTCAGTAATCATCAACCAATGCTAGATGTAATTTGGGTTAAACTACTCCTCCATCTTGGCTTGACCTCAGTGTGGGTTTGGGGTAATAATCTTCTTCTGGTCAAGGAATTGATCGTGTCTCAGGTTAGGGTCGACGTCTGTTGTTGAATGAAATAATGTCCAGGACAGTCTCAATACACTCTACACGCAAGCACTGTCTGGAAGCTTGTGTGATTAAGAAGGAGGGGGAGGGGGAGGAGGAAACTCTCTCTCTCTCTCTCTCTCTCTCTCTCTCTCTCTCTCTCTCTCTCTCTCTCTCTCTCTCTCTCTCCTACTTCTAAATTACATACGAATAACATTACACACGCAAACACAGACAGACAGTGAAACATAAGCAACTCTTAACAGCTATCATATACACAACACAAGACAGTCAGATTTGGACAGTGGATATCAACTAAGCCAACAGTCAACTACAGATCGGTAAATAATTTTAACATTAATATTAAAGTACTAACGAGGTGCTGCAAGAGATGAGTCGACCATGACAGACGATCAACACTAAATAAACCTGTTATGTGCTGACGAGATACTGATGCCATTAACCACTTATATTTAGCCGATATTTTATTCCTTTGCTACATTATTAAATTATCTAATATCAATTTATTTACTTTATTCAATACTTTAGTGAATATTGAGTCTAGTTATAGCCATTATTATAGTTTGAGTTAGTTATTATTGTATTTGAGTTGGTGTTAAAGTCATATACATTATATAAAGGAGGATTTTCTTACGTCTGTGTGTGAGACTTGGGAATATTTGGACGACTTCTCCACATAAATAGATAATGATGATGTGAGAGAGAGAGAGAGAGAGAGATAATAAAGAGAGAGATAATAAAAGAGAGAGTAAAGAGAGACAATCACACCTGTACAGCCGCCCAAGAGAGGCTCCCAGGTAAGAGGTCTCACAGGTAATGCGCCAGTAATGATCAGGTGACGGGAGACCACGACTGGCTGAGACACTGTGAGCAGACGACTCCGGTATTTTCCCGCGAGTCAGAAGATGTTCCCTAACCATCGACAAGTTTCTCAAGTGCACGCTTCCTATCACCGCTATAATCTGGTGTGCACGCTTCCTATCACCGCTATAATCTGGTGTGCACGCTTCCTAGCATTAGAGGGGAGAGGGTAGATGACACACACACACACAATTGGTCAAAGAGTGAGAGGAGTGACAGTAGTGGTTACGAGTCTTGAGGACAAAGGTGATTGGTCAAACGACTCCCAGTCCTAAAGAGGTGATTGGTCAAACGATTCCTAATCCTAATAACCTTACGAGACCATTGGGCCCCTAATCCTAATGGGAACCAATCCTAATTAGTGCAACAGGTAAACTTTGGGAATCACCTGCAGAATAGACACCCTAACTTCACCTTGGGATTAACCTTCTAAATATTAATAAATATTATGGTTAAAATTACACCATAAGAACACTACACGACACAAGAAGTTGTTGATAAAGCCACACAATCCCACCACACCACACCGCACCACACCACACCGCACCACAACACACCACGACACACCGCACCACAACACACCACGACACACCACACCACACCGCACCACAACACACCACACCACGACACACCACACCGCACCACAACACACCACAACACACCGCACCACAACACACCACACCACACCACAACACGACACACCACACCGCACCACACCGCACCACAACACACCACACCACACCACGACACACCACAACACACCACACCACAACACACCGCACCACAACACACCGCACCACAACACACCGCACCACAACACACCACACCACACCGCACCACGACACACCGCACCACAACACACTAAGGTAATAAGAAGTGGTAGAATCGACAGAGGTGGGACGGACACATTCATCAACATTGTTCCCCGTAGTTGATGGTCTTATCGAGGAGACGCCATTGTTTACGTGCAAGATGGGAGAGTTATCACCATCTGTTCGTCAGGTCATGAACACAACAGTGCCATCCTGTGAGTGCCATCCTGTGAGTGCCATCTTATGAGTGCCATCCTGTGAGTGCCTTCCTCGCCCGGAGTTACAAATTACCAGGTCATCATCAACTTTCTACCGAGTGTATTTTTGATTAACTTCTTTTTTTAAGTCTCTAGGAGGAGGAAATAGTGAATCAGCTGAGAGAGAGAGAGACAGAGAGAGAGAGAGAGAGATCAAACACTACATTTCACTCTACTCTTAATAATCACTGAATCGTTTATTTGAGAATTATAATAATATTGTAAGTCATCAATTAAAATAAAAACAAATTGAAACAAAAGAATTTACCAGTTTGTTTGTTGATTAATTCACCCTGAAATTGGTGATGATTTTTCTAGTAGTGTTGATACGACCACGAACTGCCGAGTGTTGTGGGATGTGTTGTGTGGTAACAAAACAAGTAACCTAACCTAACCACCGCAACACTGGAAGACAAATAGGTATACCTGTTCATGTGTCAGTATAAAACTCGACTTAAAACACATAATTCGTCTAAAAATATGAAAGTGCAGTTTTAATTATAATCCAAAATATATCTGTGTGTGTGGAGAGGCGTCAGCTGTTGTGTCTTGTTTTACATTATAATTAAGTATTCGAGATGTGGCCATTACCTGCACGTACAGAGGCACCCCACCTTGTGCCATCTGCCGCTGCTTCATGACACTGGTAAATATTGGTGATGACAGCTGGCATCTGTGATTACACCGTCGCTCTAACGTTATCACCACCTTGGCACCACCTGTCATCACCTCTCGGTCATACCTTGGCACCACCTGTCATCACCTCTCGGTCATACCTTGGCACCACCTGTCATCACCTCTCGGTCATCTCAATAGGTTTTTGTCCCACAGTAAACAAAATATCTTAAGTTGTAAACCAAATACATTTTTTAACACCTCGGAAATGAACGAATATCTGTTAACAAGTACCGTTTGTGTGGTGCAGCTTGGGCGAGTGTGGCCAGGAGGTCTGTGGCTCCAACAACGTCGCCCGTAAACCTGAGTAGCAAGAACACGGGTGGCATATGCCGTCTGTGTTCTCTCTCTCTTTTGCTATACTTGTCACGCTTATATTACACTGTTAATGCATCAAATATTTACTCTACAATATGTGAACGGTTATTCCAGGGATTCAGTGTGTGTGTGTGTGTGTGTGTGTGTTTTAACCTCATCTACCGTCTACCTGAACATACAACTTGGCTATCAACTATGTAACACCTTCAATCACTAATGCTTATTTTAACTTCTTATTCCTAAAAATTACATAAACACATCACTTACTTGTCAACAAAGAAAGTGTGACTCTCTACTGAACTGTTTCATAAGTGTACCAAGTGTCGAGAGCTATTTCCCCCCCCCCCCCCCTCCTCCCTTCCCACTAGCCTCTCCCACATTTACGATTCGTCAAGGAAGTTTTCGCCTTAACTTACAGGTACGCAGCTAGTCTAATGGCGGCAGGTGAGTGTCTTCCACCAAACAGATGGAAGTAAGTTTCTCCCTGGCTCTCTACTATCGGTTATGTAGTTCACGGGTGCATATGTTTCTGGTTTTACGCTTCGGAATTCTTAACGCTCAGTCGTGGTCTTTTCTTTCCCTGATCTCTCAACCTCCACTACCGCAGGGACCACCAGAACACGTCAGGGGCGGCAGAGGGTAAGGGGGACGGAGGGCGTAGAGATTATCAGGGCAGGGGGTGTAGTAGCCTAATTAAGGGCGTGTAACAGGGGGTATTAGCCCCGGGTCAAGTAAAGGCTGGTATCTTATAAACAAACTGAACAGGAACCTCGGATGGCTGGCACTAAGCTGCTCTGGGTGTTATATTTTTTTTTTCAGTAGAGTTCGAGAATCATCCTTTGTATTTCCTTGTTTTAGTTGTCCTGTTCCCCGTGTGTCCATCTGTGAAAGTTGTGACTAATAAGTTCCCAGAGATTTTGTTGAGACTTAATAAAGGGATTATGACCTAGGAAAAAAGTTAGATAAGTATTTTCTCTTCATTGTGTGCAGGTGTGGGTTAGCGAGATTAGCAGTCATGGCGGTGGGGGTCCTGGATCGACTGAATATTGTATTACACTGTTTCAATCAATACCCCAGACGTTTTATGACTATGTTTACGTAGCATCACGAGAATAAATCAGCTGTTATTCTATTTCATGTAAGTAATCTTAAACGAAGGTCAACATAATCATAGGCATGTCACTTTTATGAAGTTGTTTAATGACAATTTACGAGTATAAAGGCAATACAAGCCAGGGTACGTCAAGACATCAAGATTCAGTGGATCCTGGTCCCTTGCGAAACAGGTAAACAAAAAGTGGTCATGACTAAACTACGGTGGAAATATAGTGATTATTAAATTCCTCCAAGATGTACACGTAAGATAATACCATAGATCACAGGCCAACTTCATGATCAGCTCGAGATGGTATAAATTTTTGGTACACTTTCCTCTATACAGAAATATTTTAGACTTTAAGGAGTGTTGTGCATGCTAAGGTCTATATGGCACGCTAAGGTAATACACTGTAGTGAAATTAATCACACACACACACACACACACACACCACCTGTCAGGGGACGCCGGAAACTGTCTGCCCTACATCCCAGGGAACACCCGGTGGGAGGGGGGGGGATGAGGGGGAGGGTGGAGGTGAGGGGGTGATGGTGGAGGGAGGAGGAGTGGGGGTGATGGTGGAGGAGGGGTAGTGCGTCAGTGGCAGGGGGAAGGGAGTGTATTGGTGGAGGAGGAGGGAGAAGCGGAAGAGAAGGTGAGAGAAAAGGGAGGAAAGATGTACAAGGAAAAGGAATAACAAAATGGAAGTGAATGGAACAGGGAATGAACACGCATGGAGGTACAAGAAGATGGAAAGGAGAGAATGGAGGCATGTGATTGGTCGAGCCTATACGAAGATCATACATTCCTTTAAAGTCGAATTTTCATTGGTTAATGAATTTTCTCACATGATATAGAAAATATATATCAACCGCTAATCCTGCCACCCACAGACAGACAGACAACGCGACCTATACGTCAAGACAGAGTTCTAGACGTGGTAAAAATAACAACAGTGCGGTTAATTTAGTTCCGGCAGGTGTACGGTTCTCACCTAACTGTTGGCTGGACACGCCCCCCCCCCTCTCCCACCTCCATCCTCTAGAGTCTATACGGTCACTAGTCAAATGGGCCCCAGTCCTAATGGGTCATCCCAAATTTAAAATAAAAGTTAGTTTAGATCTAGGCCTATTAGGACTGGGGCCTATTAGACCCTAAACAATGCATACAGTCCTTCATTGCCTTTATTGTCTTCTTCTTCAATTATCTCTTCTCCTATTTACTGCTTCATTTTATTTTACCTTCTCTTCTATCTTCCCTCCTCCTCCTCCTCTTTGCTTCATCTCCCTCCTACTTGGCTCATCTCTTACACCTCTTTATCTCTCCTCCCTTTATTCACCTCCTCTTCCTTCCCCCTTCTTTCTTTTTACTCTCCTCTTCTTTGTCTCCTTTTACTTCCTCTTTGTGTCTCGGTTCCCCTTTCACTCATATCCTGTCTCTAACCCTCCTTCCGTCCTCTCCGCCCCTCCCTCCGTCCTCTCCGCCCCTCCTTCCGTCCTCTCCGCCCCTCCCTCCGTCCACTCCCTTCCTCCCAACACTGTCCCAAGGGCTTCCTCTTCCTGTCCCGGGACGGTTTAGCTATGGCAGATGCTGTGTGGTGAGGGCGAGAGAGATGCGATGTTTACACACACACACACACACACACACACACACACACACACACACACACACTTTACAGATGAGTGAGTGACCTTCGCCTTTGAGATCGACCTTGGCACTGTAAATGAGGTAAGAGGATACAGTGCAGTACTTTCTTAACACATATGACTATCCTTCCCTCACCCTCCTCCTTCCTTCTCTCTCCTCCTTCTCTTACCCTCCTCCTTCTCTCACCCTTCTCCTCCTTCTCTCACCCTTCTCATCCTTCCTCGCTCTTCCTGGTAATTTAAGAAACAGAGAAAAATAATGAATCAAAGAAACTGATAAACACATTCATGGTTAGGTTAAGTTCAGTGCCTCGTGAATGATGTAAGGAATTTGTACACTCAAGGAACAAGAGAGAGAGAGAGAGAGAGAGAGAGTCTTTCATACAGCCTTTTTTCGATTCTTTGCGCAGGTGAGGAGGAAGAAGAGGGGGAGGAGGAAGAAGGAGAGGAGGAGTAAGCGGAAGAGGAAGAAGAACAAAGAGAGATAAAATAGAAGATAACTGGAAAATAGAAGAGAAACAGAAGGGAAGGGAGATGTAGTTATAATTATTAAGGAAACAGATGATAAAGGAAGGTTAAGAAATAATGGTGAATAATAACGAAGCAGACCAGAAGAAAGGGAGAAGAGGGAAAATATGTTCACCCCACTCAAGCTCTATCCACCCCACTCAAGCTCTTTCTACCCCACCAACAAGCCCTTTCCACTCCCACTCAAGCCCTCACCATCCTCCTCCTCTCCCACAAGCCCTCACAAGCCCCCTCTCCTTCCACTCAAGCCCTCACCAGCCCCCTCTCCTCCCACTCAAGCCCTCACCAGCCCCCTCTCCTCCCACTCAAGCCCTCACCAGCCCCCTCCCCTCCCACTCAAGCCCTCACCAGCCCCCTTCAGACAACAACAGCAACAAATTCGGTCTACAGGTCCTCCGTCTCATGACAAGCAGCGGACCCGTTAGTCTGTCACCTACAAACCGTGTGGTACCTGGCCGCCAGCTGCTACTGCTCCCCCTCCCCCTCCTCCTTCTGCTGTTCTTTCGTTAACGCTATATTTCTTTTCTTTGTTACTTGGTGCTGTCTTTAGTGCTAACGTCTCTGTTACTGTTACTTGGAGGCATTAAAATGTATTTGGAGAGCCTGATTATGGCTTGTCGATCATTAGGTCAAATGACTGTGTTACTGTGTATGTATAACTGTGTGTGTGTGTGTGTGCGAATGTTTATTGCGTATATGTACTGTGTATAAGTACGAACGTGTATATAAGTGAGAATGTGCATGTGCATATGTATATCCGCATGTGTATGTACGTGGATGAGTAGGTGTGTGTGTGTGTGTGTGTGTAGGTAAACAACATATGTGTAACGACTCATCCACCACATGTGTCGGGGTCAGGAAGGACCGGGTAACACTGTGTGACGGGGTGCTAGGAACCTACGTAACTGGAGCAGGTGAGTGTGTTCCCCCCACCCCTCATTCGCCCCCCCTCGCCCCTCACGCCCCCCTCGCCCCTCACGCCCCTCACTCTCACCTGAAGGTCTCTATGTTGGTGCTGTGGGGAAGAGGTGATGAGATATTAAGAAAGGAAATGTGTGTGTGCGTGTGCGTGTGTGTATGTGTGTGTGTGTGTGTGTGTGTGCGTGTGCGTGTGTGTATGTGCGTGCGTGCGTGTGTGTGTGTGTGTGTGTGTGCTGGTACCCTCATTGTCGCTCATCCCCTGAAGCATGATGTATCAGAGAAGTATTATCCACTTATCGTTACTATTACACACACTAAGTATTTTCCTTACCTGAATTACACCACACTACTGGATCTGCTTACTGCTGGGAGTTTGGTAATACACATAGCCACACCTCCCTTCCACACCCCTCCCTCCTCCATCTGCCCAAACTCCCTCCCTTTACCTTCCCTTTCCCATCCCCCCTCACTACCCCCTCCTCCCCCTACTCTACCCCCCTTCTTACAGAACTCTCCTCCTTCTTCCCCCTCCTCCTACCCTCCCTCCACCCCCCCTCCCCACACTCCTCCTCCTCTCTGTGTGTCATATGTTGGCAGTGGTGGTGTTGGTAGTGGTGGTGGTAGTGGTGGGGACAGGGTTAGTGGGGAAGACCGCATCTTTCTCTGTCTGTCTCTCTGTCTGTCTGTCTGTCTGTCTGTCTGTGGGATAAACATATATCTGTGTGTCTGTTGAAGGTTATCTTTATCTGTTTGTGTGTTGTTCCCCTTCTTTCTCTTCCTCTTCTCCCTAGTTATCCCTCTTCACCTTCTTCCCCCCTTTTCTCTCCTTCCACCTCTTCCTCTACTTCCTGTTTTATCTTCTCCTCTTCCCTTTCTCTTCTTTAGTACACCTCCTCCTCTTCCCAGTATTTACTATAATAACTCCAGAAACTCCTTGGGAGGTATAATTAAACTAATGACACTAATTATGCCTCTCGCTATAATGATGGGGTATAATTAGTCTCAGGATGGCGGGGATGAGACTAATTGTGTGGCGGAGAGAGAGTGATGATGACGGGAAAGGAGGAAGTATTATGACAGGAGGCAAGTTAAGTAGACCCTAGTCCTAATAGACCCCAGTCCTAGTAGACCCTAGTCCTAATAGACCCCAGTCCTAATAGACCCTAGTCCTAGTAGACCCCAGTCCTAGTAGATCCCAGTACTAATAGGCCCCAATAATAAGGGACCCTGTAATTTCCCTAATTCTAATGGTTACTTTATATTACGCTTGGTTACGTTGGGGCCCAGTAGGATAGGGATATTTTAAGACTGGGGCCTATTAAGACTGATGTCTATTGGGACGGGAATCTGTTGGGATTGGGGTCTATTAGAGCTGGGGCCTATTAGAACTGGGGCCCATTAAACCTAAAGTTCTCTGTCAGTGGCATCGGTTCTATTGTTATCGTCAAGTAAACCTTCAGTGTTGTGAAAGTCGGCCGAAATTACTTACCAGTCGAACGCCAAATGAAAGCCAGGCGAAAGTTAACGCCAGATGAGCACCAATTGAACGCCTGATGAGCTTCAAATGAAAGCCAGATGAACACCAAATGCACGCCAGGCGAAAGTGAACGCCAGATGAACACCAAGCGAACGCCAGGTGAAGACTAGGATCGTAAACTCCCAGGAGGAACTTTCACGGTATGAACAGTCTTCCTTCAGAGTTTACTAAGGTCTCCAGCCTCCTGACGAAGTAGCTGACACACAGACGCCCTGGAAAAGTTTCTCTCTAAAACCCACGAAGAAACAGGACAGAATTACTTAAAGATCCTGAAGTAAAAAACAGAAATAAATTGTACCATTAATAAAAACAAACATCCACAACTGACGAGGGAAGAGCATGTATACTGAAGAGGCGTTAATCTATCTGACGAAGAGTATAAGACAAGACACCTCGCAAGAGTTCATTAATATTCAGGTGAAATAAGGTGGGGGGCGATTATCAAGGTGATCCAAAATATCAAATCCTGTAATTATTTCCTTTAAAAACACCAAAAATAAAAGATATGCTTGGGGTATTTTGAGCCTTTAGAAAAATCAACTATTAACCTAATCTACATCAGTACTCACAATTAAGCCGAGTACACCTGCAGTACCTCCAGATATTTGACGACAATGTAAAGATGACTAAGACCTTGAGAGATTCTTATTCAGAGTTCATGACGAAGCATAGAATACAAAACAGTGACCAAACCATCTGTTGAAGAGCTAGTGAGGGACGCCGCCGCCTGTGAGCAACCCACCTCAGAGTTCACGAAGGTGCGAGATGTGCTTAAAGAATACCTGAAGGGTGCCTGAGGTGTACCCGAAGAACACCTCAAGAATACCTGAAGAGTACCTGAGGTGTACCGGAAGGTCGTGCAGCATGGCGTCGTGGGACCCTCTTAGGTATGGTGGTGAGGAGGCAGCAGGGGATCACCGCTACACCGTCGAGGGTTTTGGTAGAACGGTTCACTAACGGAGGTGCCAGATGCTTCACCTTCTGACCCCTCCAACCTACCGACAGCTGCTTTCCTGAGAGGTGTGAGCTGGGGAGGTGTGGGCAAGAGAGGAAAGGAAGTGGGCAGGAGGAGGAGTGAGCAAAAGAGAATGGGGAGTGGGCATTGGGCAAGCGAGGATGAAGTGATGGCCAGGGGAAGGTTTGACCAAGAGAGGATGGGGGAGTGGGCAGGGGGAGATGTGAGTGGGAATGAAGGGAGAGGGAAGGAGGGGTAAGAGAAGACGACACACCATCAAGACTAAACAACAACTAGCCAATATTTCCCCTAACTTACTGAACCTTCCTCATAACCATCGTCAAATATTATCGGTTTCTTCCCTGACACGTTATTCCTACACTCCCTCAGTCGAATCCTTGAGCTGTGTGTGGGTTTCGGCAACGTTTGAGTACTACACGTGAGGACATGTGTAGTATTTTGAGACACTTACTGTTTTAAAATACAAATCATCGGCTCAGTTGTTCTGTTTTTTTACCTGTGGCTTCAGACCAAAGATATATATTCCTAGTGTGAATAATCTAATACCTTTTTAAGAGATTTTTCAATACAGTGATTCAACAGGAAGTTATTGTTTTCACGGTGATTTAAGAAGAAAAAACATTATATTGTAATTTCTCAGCCAATATCGTTCCTTATAAGCGAGCGTGAAGGCCAGAGAAGACGTATTGAACCACTGCCTTACAGGGTCCCCGGCGCAAAGTTTAGGACACCATGATAATTCTTACGTTAGTGTCGATAACAGTATGAGTAAATATTAACCATTCAGGCTGTGGGGATTTACTGCTTATGTTAATCCCACAGTAGCAGTGACCAGGAACAGTAACAGTAGCAGTGACCAGGAACAGTTACAGTGACCGAGAACAGTAGTAGTATAGCAGTGACCAGGAACAACCAAGGAGTATTGTTTGACTTTCATTGCTCCAGAAACGCTAAAAAAACTATTATCTTAAGGCAAACAATTCTCATAGCTCGCAAGTAACCTTCATAGCAGAGCAAACAACCCTCATAGCAGAGCAAACAACCCTCATAGCACAGCAAACAACCCTCATAGCAGAGCAAACAACCCTCATAGCAGAGCAAACAACCCTCATAGCAGAGCAAACAGCACTCATAGCAGAGCAAACAACCCTCATAGCAGAGCAAACAACCCTCATAGCAGAGCAAACAACCCTCATAGCAGAGCAAACAGCACTCATAGCAGAGCAAACAACCCTCATAGCAGAGCAAACAACCCTCATAGCAGAGCAAACAACCCTCATAGCAGAGCAAACAACCCTCATAGCAGAGCAAACAACCCTCATAGCAGAGCAAACAACCCTCATAGCACAGCAAACAGCACTCATAGCAGAGCAAACAACCCTCATAGCAGAGCAAACAGCACTCACAGTATGGCAAACAACTTTTCTATAACCAAACAAACATTTCCACTATAACAAACAAACCTTTTATACACTATTAGAACAAACAATATTTTTCATTTCAGTAAAAATCCTTCATCACTATAACAATTTATTTAAAACAAAATAACTTAATCATTACACCAAACTACAGTAAACAACCTGATTATCACAAGGAGAGAGGTAAACAATGTTATTTAAAAATATAAACAAACAAGAAGAGTTTCCCTGGCTCCCGTTACCCGCAAAACCAGAGTTAACACACACACACACACACACACAAACACACACAAACACACACACACACACACGAGAGAGAGAGAGAGAGAGAGAGAGAGAGAGAGAGATATATATACCAGGTAACAGCAGGAGCCGACAGGTAATTAAACTAAGACACAACAACAGCCTCCTCCACCACACCTGTTGGTCGGCCGAGGGAAGGTAAGACCAGAAGAGAAAAGCTCCTGGTTTAAAAAAAAAAAAAAAGTAAGTTAAAGGAGAAAACATCATTAACTAAGAAATTCTGGTTAAAAGTCCTACTGTAACTTTCACGGGAGATTAGTATTATGACGTCATGTTGGTTATTTGTCAAACTCCTTTCCACCTCATACCGAAAGTGAGAGAGGAGGAAGAATGAGAAGAGAGACAGGAAGTTAGTTTTAATTATCAACTTCACGAATGATAAAAAATGATTATTATTCTATATTTTTCTTCTTGTGATTCTTCCTTGTTCCTCACCATACCGAGAGAGAGAGAGAGAGAGAGAGAGAGGAAGATAAATAATAATGATATATATATATAGATAAGTTCATCATCATTATCTCATTGTGTTATAATGATAGTGACAGTGGTGCTGATGGTGACAGTAAGGTGTGGTGACTTTCTACACATGTTACTTCACCACTGTGCTTCTGTGTCCAGTATTTTCTTATTACTCAAAGACCACACTCCAAGATTTTCTCCGGTGGATGATGGTGGTGGAGGAGTGATGGTGGAGATGGTGATGAAGGGTGGAGGAGTGTTGGTGGAGATGGTGGCGAAGGGTGGAGGAGGGTTGTTGGAGATGGTGGTGAAGGGTGGAGGAGTGTTGGTGGAGATGGTGATGAAGGGTGGAGGAGTGTTGGTGGTGAAGGTTATGAAGTACTGGTGATGACGATGCCTCTAATATTAAAAGGCTGTGAGCTATAAAACAGGGAGCTATAAAGTAGGTCACTGTGAGCTATAAAGTAGGTCACTGTGAGCTATAAAGTAGGTTACCAGGGAGCTATAAAGTAGGTCACTGTGAGCAATATGGTAGGGCATAGTGTGATCGGGGTAAAGTGTGTTTTATATTTTTACTTCATTCTAGTTTTTGTAAATATCTGGTGGGTGACCTTTGTGTTCAGTGAGTCGAGCTCGACACGTAAAGAGGACAGTTTATTTACTCTACTCTCTCTCTCTCTCTCTCTCTCTCTCTCTCTCTCTCTCTCTCTCTCTCTATTTCATTTATCCTACGGTGTAAATGTCTGTCTCTCCTTTAATATTTTTCTTCTTGTACTGAGAGACAAGGAAGGATCCTGACTGTCTCCTACGTGTAATCCACCTCTTCATAATTTATTGGTAAGCTGCTTCACTATTACCGTAAGAAGCATTACTTTAATTAAATTCTGTATAATTAACAACCAAGAGTCAATTACTGTGAACACCTGTAAAATATATTGTCGTTGAGTTTATTTGATATTTTATACGATGTTTGAGTCCCTAGAGTACCGGGAGGATAAGTTCATCAGTCACACCTATGTCATCCTTGTCATTTTTACTCTTGTGTGAGGATTAACGTAGGCATAAAGACATGAAGGTAGGGAGATAATTTTAGAAGAAAGTGGTGGAAGAGATATTTGTTTAGCGTCAAGAAATGGTCAAAAATACAACTATATTGTACACTTTATCTTCAACTTGTACACACAGTAAAAAAAATCATTCTCTAAATTTCACGTTCATTTATAAAGCTGAAAGTAAGAAGATATTATGACATTAGCTGAGGTAGGGAGAGGGAGGAGGGGCTTTGTGAAGGAGAGTAGTGACTGGTTCAAGATGTGTAAACAGTAGCGATAATGGTTAGATCCCACGGTGTTGTGACGCTGTACACTTGTAATCGAGGCTATTTCACACACCTCTTTTCTCTTACGCGATGAAATGATTCTTGACAAAGCTCTCACAAGTTTTCCAATCGTTACCTCCTTTCACTACCGCCGCCATCTTTCTTGTCTCATTCTACTCTAAATTGATATTGTTTTGTCACTTTCAGCTGCAACGTTTAGTGGACTGGTTCTTATCTGTTGTTACAAGGAAGTAATCTAAGGCAATGGTGGCAGTTAATATTCTCTCTCTCTCTCTCTCTCTCTCTCAATTATCTGTATACCAGTCAAACAAACACCGTTATTTATATTACAGCTTCAGAACAATACCTCAAGAGATGGTAAAATAGCCCAGGTGTGTGGGGCAGGTGCGGCTCCCTGCAGTATCACCACTTAGCCTGCGTCACTAGCTGGGCAAAATGTACTCGATGACTTTTATCTAACTTAAATCAGTGTTCTGCTTCACCGCACCGTCGAGCAGAGAACACGTGCAGCTTAGAGACGTCGCCCAAGCAGGAATTTCTAACGTGTTACCTACTGAGAACAGAAACCACATTATGTACAGTTTATCACATATCTTTACTTGATGAGTGGGAAAATACTCATCTTATATAATTTATTTCCTGAATATCACAGAGGAATATATCGAGTCACAGTGGCTTACAGAATGTTACCTCGGTCATCTCGCTTCAGTACACCGACACATTGACCGCCTCTAGCCAGCCACCAGGGTAGTGTGTGACGGGAGAAAATGTTTAAGTGTTCCCTGATAAGTGTTCTCTCCCCTCAACTCCACACCATTATGATGATGTCACACAATCATGTCCATGTCGCCACGTCTCCTATCACCACCATAATCATACTTCCATCGTTACAGTTAAGTAGGCGTTGTGTGTGTCTGTTGGTGACCGTTTAAACAGATCTAACCAACCTAACCTAACCAAACCTAACCAACCTAACCTAACCTAACCTAACCATTAAGATAAAGGTCCCAGGTGGGCCTCCATTCATGTGTTATTGGTTGATCTACCTGGCATCCTCATCCTAATTATTGCCATTGTCTCTCTTGTCTCTCGTCGGGTACCAAAGCAAAGTCTTCATGTCACCTCCGCTACAACACAACATTTTAACCATTGACCGGAGCACGAGTCAAAATTAACGAAACCTGATACTAATTGGTAAGTAAACGTGTCTAGTTAACAAAGAGTTTCATTATAATTTTGATACCATTTTGGGTGATTTTCGTTTTGGTTGAACGGCTCCTACAAGACTCCCCCCCTTCCCCCCCCCCCCCCCAACATCTACACCAGCAAGAGTACCAGCCGCTGAGGTAGAAAGAACAGCCATGCTTATAATAATAAAGTTATATAGACGGTAGCGATAACAATATGACCAGGAGGGTAGTAATGGTGGTAACAGGAAGATGATGGCTGTAAGTGTGGCAGAAAGCGTGAACATTAATTTTAGGTGGATGTGTAGTGGTTAAGAGTGTGAGTGATACTGCTAAACAATATGGTCGAGATACACACAGAGGCAGGTAATAGGAAAGCCAACACACCTGGTCTCCTCTTCTTGCAGGGGACCACAACCAACCACAGCTGCCAAGGTCGACACACAGTAAACTCAAGGATGTTCCGGATGATAGTTTATAATGTCCTACAACCCGACATATACTGTGTTGAACCACTTCCTTACCAGAGTTTTAACCAGAACATTAATCCCTATCCACCATTATCCTTCATCAGGAGGTTAATACATTTCGGGGGCCATTTATGTTAAGGTGACTCACGGAATATAGCATCATCGGTATAATTTGATTTTTTTTATATATATATAAATGAATTATGTTTAGTCTCATGTTCCTACGATCTCAATTTTGTTTTAATTTATTGTAGTTAAAGTTGTCGTCCCAGTGTAGTAAACAAAACACACAAATCTTCTGAATAAAAACAACTAATTATTACACCAACAATATATCTCTTACATATAAATACACGTCCAGTATTCTTATCGTGACAACAATTATTATCTACACCTTACCTCCTCAGCTGTGATAGGCATAAGTAGGTGTGTAATATGAGGCAATAATTAAGCCACTCATTACCTGCCACAAGGTGCGTCTAGTGTTTGGGTAGAGCAGTAATTACCATACCTGTGTGGTCTCATTACCTGCCCGCCTTGTTATTATACTACACGATTGGATCACCGTCAGCTGATTATTATGAGAACAAGGGAGGTCTAGGGTGGTAGACCTTCCTCCCTCCTGATGTGGGAAGTTTTTTGGGACGCCATTAACTGCTTACAATGTTCTAGGTGACGCCATTAACCACTAGGTGACTTAGAACCGGTGGGATTCTCAGTGGTTAAAGTTTAGGTCGAGTCTCAGTGCAAATTTGATAACATATTTAGATGTTGTTTGTGTCACCTGTAGTGTGGTCGTCCATTCTCCCTATACCTGCTCCTCTCCCTAGATAATTAAGGGAGATGGAGGGCATTATGGCGGCACCTAACCTAACCATAACTACTGATGGGGAAGATCTACTAGACTGTCTCCTTTATCAATTAAGTTCCGTCAAGAGAGAGAGAGAGAGAGAGAGAGAGAGAGATGGCTTGACCCTGTACTCTCAGTTCATGCTCTCTCCACACCCTCTCCCTCCTCCTCCTCCTTCTTCCTTCGAACTTTCCTTACAGCCTCCCTTTCTTTTCCTTACCCTCCTCCTTTTTCTCATTTTTCTCCTCCTTCCCAAACTCTCTCTCTTCCTTCGAAACCTTCCTCTTCTTCCTTCACACCCGTCTCCTCCTTTCCAAGTGTCCCTCTCCCTTCCACGCCCTCCCTGTGTCTGTCTCAAACGTCTACTAACGTACAATGAACTCAACTTAACCTAACGAAATTAAACTAAACCTCCACTACCTGTGCTGTGGCTCCTCCTCACCTCCACTACCTGTGCTGTGGCCCCTCCTCACCTCCACTACCTGTGCTGTGGCCTCTCCTCACCTCCACTACCTGTGCTGTGGCTCCTCCTCACCTCCACTACCTGTGCTGTGGCTCCTCCTCACCTCCACTACCTGTGCTGTGGCCCCTCCTCACCTCCACTACCTGTGCTGTGGCTCCTCCTCACCTCCACTACCTGTGCTGTGGCTCCTCCTCACCTCCACTACCTGTGCTGTGGCTCCTCCTCACCTCCACTACCTGTGCTGTGGCCCCTCCCTTCTCACCTCCACTACCTGTGCTGTGGCTCCTCCTCACCTCCACTACCTGTGCTGTGGCCCCTCCCTTCTCACCTCCGCCTCGCTTCGCTATTCTCATTTATCCCGACTCGCCTCGCGGCCTCTCACTTTACATAATGTTTATCACCAGCACTGGTTGCAACGTTTGGCTTTTCAGAGGAGTAGTTAAGCCAGTGACCTTATCGACAGTGAGTTAATAACAAAAGATTCTCCAAAGTAGACTCAAGAGAAGAGGTAGCGTATGTCGACACCACCGCCTTGACCTCCCTCGTCCTCACTCGACCTCACTCGACCTCCCTCGTCCTCACTCGTCCTTCACGTTTCTCCTGAGTGTCAACCAAGACCCGCAACACACAATCTCTTGAGCTCAGACCGACGATCATACTTCTGTGAGAGTGATTCTTATAACTTGTTCCCTAAAACTGATACATGGAGTCACTTGTGTTCTCTTTCTCTGTTATTGTTCTAGTTCATCAAAATTTAACGAGACTCCTCCTTCTCGTCACATGATAAAACACCAAACAAAAATCCTGGGTTAACTGTCGCTCGTGTTGAACCAAACAGAGTAGTTCAAGGCTTCACCTCCACTACCTGTGCTGTGGCCCCTCCCTTCTCACCTCCACTACCAGAGCCTCACCTGACAACGGGCCTCACGCAGTAAACACACGGTCAGGATTCCAGTGTGTAGGGGCCTGAGGGAGCAGCGTGCCCAGCCGACCGTAGAGTCCTGAAGGAGGGAGGAGGAGGAGGAGGCAGAAGTACAAGTCCACTGACCTCTCCGTACCGTACCATAAAAGAGATGCGAATAGTTTATTAGATTTTTTCCTTGTGTATCTATGACGCTCTAGATGTTAGGTTTCCTCGGCTAACACTCTTTAACACCATCTAACACTCTTTAACACCATTTAACACTCTTTAACACCATCTAACACTCTTTAACACCATTTAACACTCTTTAACACCATCTAACACTCTTTAACATTATCTAACACTCTTTAACACCATCTAACACTCTTTAACACCATCTAACACTCTTTAACACCATCTAACACTCTTTAACACCATCTAACACTCTTTAACACCATCTAACACTCTTTAACACCATCTAACACTCTTTTAACACCCTCTAACGCTCTCAACACCTCCCGCGACCCTCAGCTTGGCCTATCCTCCTCCTCTCTCTTCAACTCCCAACATCCAGCTTTTTTCCTACCATGCTGTACGTCACCTTAACCAACCTCCCTTGTTCATCCTACACTACATATTATTACCGCCTTATAATACCTGACACACTCCAATCACCTGCACGAGTATTAGCACTGTGCAGTCTTCTTGTCAAGGCCGTTCTCCACACCTGCCTATTACACCTTTACCAGTTATTATTATTATTATTATTATTATTTTATGAACAACTTTGACACACCTGCACATAGACAGATATATTGAAGGAAAATAGTGCAGTACACCAGAGAGAGAGAGAGAGAGAGAGAGAGAGAGAGAGAGAGAGAGAGAGAGATGTACCGTGTTCTAATCTTATTCAGGTGATAAATGAGTGACCCCCAGCGACAGGTAACGACGCGATGGTGTGTGTGTGTGTGTGTGTGTGCGTGTGTGTTTATCTTTTGATGATCTCTCACCCAACTCAGACTATCTCCCTCCTTCCTTCCCGGCATTGTCATAATGCAGGTAGTTTTACACACACACACACACACACACACACACACACACACACTACACCACGTGAACACCACACCACACCATGACCAGTCCCGGCCCGGGCCATTAACTGTAAACTAATAATTTGTATGTTCAATTCATGTTCCTTCTTCTTTCAGTAATGAAAGCTCTTGTTAAACGACCCCCCCCCCCCCATGTCTTTGTATGTAACAAGTCAATTTTGTCCAATGTATATTTTCAGCCTTCTGGCTGCCGACTTTTTCAATAAACCGTTGATTATTATTATACATTACACACGCACAGCTAAACGCCCCCAGCAAAGTTCAAGAAGCTAAATGAAAAAGACTTTACAAAGCCTTACAATAAAGAGGCTCAGAGGGTAACAGTCGTAGGTTACATGAGGAAACAAAGTTCAATATATACTGTGTGTACAATACGTCTTCCGCCCTTAAGTGTTTATGTTGGTTAGCGTTTCTTCATCCTACCTGATGAATGGTTGGGCATGTCACTACTGGTGTGTTAGAAGACATGTTTACTGTGTGTGTGTGTGGAGAGAGAGAGAGAGAGAGCCAACATCATACACCAGCATGATCGATGACTCCAACTACAGGTGTCATCCCCCCCCCTCCACACACATCATCACGCGTCACAGTAACTATC
This sequence comes from Homarus gammarus, assembly GCA_958450375.1. Lineage (NCBI taxonomy): Eukaryota > Metazoa > Arthropoda > Malacostraca > Decapoda > Nephropidae > Homarus > Homarus gammarus. The sequence goes on from CAUDMG010001490.1 coordinate 784,463, forward strand.
AGGAGGACAGAAGACGCCTCATCTAAACTAATAATCTTTATTGATGGCCAATTTGAGGGTCTTTTATGTGTGGTGGAGTAACTATCTGTCTGTCTGTTTTACGGTTTGCCTGTCTGTTTATCTGGTTGTGGTTTTGGGTTAAGGTAACCTAACCTAACCTAACCCCCTCAAACAGCGTCAAGGTGTTTAATCATCAGATGAAATAAACCTGAGAGTGCAGCACAAGGCAGCCAAGTCGTCTTACTCGGGTCTCACCAATATGTATTACCAACAGTCATTAGATCTTTGCGTCACCTGTGTCGCCTCGTTCACACATCCAGGTGCTCGGCTGTGACGGCTGGTGGACAGGGTTAGATATACGGACGTCAAGTAATGTAAGATAACACGAGAGATGTGAAGAAGGTCAGTGATGTGGAGAGGGAAGACGTCGATGGGTGTGGCTGATGGTAAGTGTCATGAGAATGTGACCAATAAGACAGAAGAAGGGTGTGGTATAGGGTGTGGCTGATGGTAAGTGTTATGAGAATGTGACCAATAAGACAGAAGAAGGGTGTGGTATAGGGTGTGGCTGATGGTAAGTGTCATGAGAATGTGACCAATAAGACAGAAGAAGGGTGTGGTATAGGGTGTGGCAGGTTTGAGAAGTTATAAAAATGTTGAAGGAAAACATGTGTTAAAAGTTAATTCATAAAGATTCCACTAAATGAAGATAAATGATAAAAACATTAAAAAATGGAGGTGTGTCTGTTGTGGTGAGCGAAATATTGTGTTTTGGTCTTGTTATCACAGCGTGGAGTGAGGTAAGTGATATAATTGCATTCACTGAAACATGGATCAACCTAGACACACGTGAATTACCAGTCGAATACCAAATTGCGGGTTACAAACTGTTCCATACCGATAGGCAGACCAGGAAAGGAGGCGGAGTAGCAATCTATGTTAGGGATAATCTGAAGTGTGAAATAAATAAGGAAATAAAAACTGAGAGGAATACAGAAACAATTTGGATAGAATTAAGCGACGGTCGGGAAAAATTAATCACAGGAGTAATATATAGACCCCCCAATCTTGACAGAGTCAATGAGCGACTTATCTGGGATGAAATGCGCAGGGCTTCCATACACAACAAAGTCTGTATAGTAGGCGACTTTAACCTTGGCCAAATAGATTGGACCGACCTTACGGGAAACTCAGAATCAGAGGATTTTCTCGAGACGATCCAGGACTGTTTCCTAAGTCAACATATAACCGAACCCACACGGGGTAATAATATATTGGATTTAGTTTTGTCAAACAGAGAAAACCTCATTAGCAATGTCGAGGTAGGGAACGAACTTGCAAACAGCGATCACAAAGAAATTCGATTCCAGTTAGATTTTCAGGGCAGACGTAAGGAAAATTCCACTAAAGTACCAGATTTCAGAAGGGCAAACTTTGACAGTTTAAAGAGGCAGCTAAGAGAGGGGGTGTCGCGCTTGGCCGTGAACCTGACAGATGACACCGACCTGATAACGAGATCTGAGATTGCCGAGTTCCACGACAATTTAAATAGTGAGTTACTTAATGCACAAAGGCAGAACATACCATACAAAAAACTCAGATCAAACAACAATGACCCTAAATGGATAAATAATTATTTAAAGAACATCATTGGCCAAAGGAAGGCTATAGGTAGAAGGATAAATCGTGGCGAAATTCACCTCCGGGACTATTATAGGGTATTGGCGAGTAGGGTTAAAACCGAGATAAGGAAAGCAAAGAGGAATAATGAGGTAAGGATAGCAAGGGAGGCAAAGACAAACCCCAAAGGATTCTACCAAATGTACCAAACTAAAACACGAGAAAAGATTGGACCAATACGGTCAGACTCCGGCGAGCTCACTGATAACGACGGAGAAATGAGCAATAATTTGAATAAATATTTTTCAACAGTTTTCACCAGCGAAAATTTAAACATGATACCCGAGGCACCGACTCTATTCAGAGATAGTGAAGAAAACAAATTAAGTGAGATAGTAGTGACTAGTAACGATGTTAGTAAGCAAATAGACAAACTAAAGCCTAATAAGTCACCTGGTCCCGATGAGATATTTGCCAGAGTATTAAAGGAATGTAAGGAAGAGCTTAGTATGCCCTTAGCAAAGTTGTTTAACATGTCCTTAAAAACAGGTGTAGTACCAGAATCCTGGAGGATAGCGAATGTAATACCGATCTTCAAGAAGGGGGATAGATCACTATCCTCTAACTACCGCCCAATCAGTCTAACATCAATAGTAGGCAAATTACTGGAAGCAATCATTTCAAACTCTATTCGAAATCACCTGGAGAAGCACAGATTGATCAATGATTCCCAGCATGGCTTCACAAGCGGACGTTCTTGCCTAACTAATCTATTAACATTCTTTTCATCAGTTTTCGAATCAGTGGACGAGGGGCACAATTATGATGTGGTATATCTCGACTTTAGCAAAGCCTTCGACAGAGTACCCCACGAAAGACTAATTAGAAAGGTAGAAGCTCATGGCATCAAAGGTGACATCCTTAAATGGATTAGGGCGTGGTTACAGGACAGGAAACAGCGAGTGAGCATTAACGGCACTAAGTCCCATTGGAGCAACGTCACAAGTGGAGTTCCCCAAGGCTCAGTACTTGGACCATTATTGTTTATTATATACATAAACGACATAGATATCGGCATAGACAGCAACATAAGTAAATTTGCTGATGATACTAAAATAGGACGTGTTATCAAATCTGACGAGGACTCGGCAAAACTACAGGAGGATCTAAACAAATTTTTCGAATGGTCTGAAAAATGGCAGATGAAATTCAACATTGACAAATGTAAAGTACTCAGTATAGGGAATGTAAACAGGGAAACCAGATACCAGATGAACAACGATGCCATAGAGAAATCCGACTGCGAGAGAGATTTAGGAGTAATGATAAGTAGGAACCTTAAGCCAAGTAAACAATGTGTTTTTGCTCGTAACAAGGCTAATAAAGTACTTGGGTTCATACAAAGGAGTGTTAGTTACAAGACTAGCGAGGTCATCCTAAAACTGTATCTTGCTCTTGTGAGACCACACCTGGATTACGCAGTCCAGTTCTGGTCACCGTACTACAGAATGGATATAGAATCCTTGGAAAGAATCCAGAGGAGAATGACAAGACTAATCCCGGGTATCAGGAACCTTGAGTATAGAGACAGGTTAAAGCATCTTAATTTGCACTCCCTTGAGAGACGTAGAGCGAGGGGCGACCTGATAGAGGTGTATAAATGGAAGGCAGGGCTAAACAAAGGGGACATTACAAAGGTACTCAAATTATCCAACCAGGAGCGAACTCGTAACAATGGTTTTAAATTGGACAAATTTAGATTTAGGCGTGAAATAGGTAAACACTGGTTTGGAAACAGAGTAGTGGATGAATGGAACAAGTTACCAAATATCATCATTAACTCGAATACGCTGAATTGCTTCAAACATAGGTTGGATGCTCATATGAGCAATAGGGGTTGGGTGTAAACGGGACTGCCCAGTATGGGCCAATAGGCCCGCTGCAGTTTCCTCCATTCTTATGTTCTTATGTTCTTATCAATGGCAATCAATTTTCCCTTAATGATTCGCTCTATAGGATTCACAATGTCTCGGGAAATTGAACCTTGACAGCGAGGAGTCCAGGCATGAAGACCATCAGCTGGTAAAGATTTAAGTCACACTTGAAGACGTTTAAAGTCACTTACGACGCATATTTTCACAAGACTTCGACCAAACGGGAAAATCTTGAATGGGGACCACCAGTCGCTCCCACAATAAGTGTTCCGTTATTATTGTTGTCATGGTAGAGCCTGAGTAACTGTTTACCTTCTCACAGGCCCCAGCGATGAGCTCCCCTTCTCTTCCCTCACCACGGGGCAGTCCTTGGGTCTTGCGCCTTCCCCTGTGTTCCTCTTCCTCCCTCACCTCTCCTTCCCCACCTCCCTCACCACGGGGCAGCAAAAGACCCTACAGTACCCTAAATATATTCTACCTGTGCAAAAAAGATACCTACAGTATATAAATTAAATATATATAAGATATATATATTTAAACTACAGTATTTATCCACTCCTCCTGAAAGGCCGGGCGGCAGAACATTGCAATCAACGTACGTGTGTGTGTGTGTGTGTGTGTGTGTGCGTAATAATAATAATAATAATAATAATAATAATTAACGGTTTATTGAAAGAGCTTGGCAGCCAGAAGGCTGAAAATATACAGTTACATATTTGGGGAGTGGGTTACGAATTACAAATAATATACAAGTAACATAAGTGACACAAATAAGACATATAATAACTTAGATGGGGAAAAGCTCAAACTACAGTTCAATTCAACATAGTGACAGTGTTACAGTGTGTGTGTGTGTCGGTAGTCATAACCATATAAAATAAAACTCGCACACTAATTAGTTACCAACGGAATTTCACGCCACTTGTCACGAATAATGTAGACGCTTCTGTGGTGAGCAATGGCCGCGATGGTTTTGCTCCGTTTACTTGTGGAAGACTCGCGGCTCTTTGTCTGAGTCACAGCTGAAGGGCGTCTTCAGGGGAGCAAATTTTTACCTATTAAGTAACAGAAAATCGTTAGTTATTTACTTGTACAGGTATGATTACCCACCTGGTGATAGTACTAGTACAAGCTTCTTGATATTATTAATTTATTATTATTATTAGTATTACTTATTACTTATTAGTAATAGTGCTGTTGTTATTATTTATTACATTCCGTTATTAGTATTGATTTATAATTATAATCCCTCATCATTATTCGAGTAGGTACACAGCAGAGGTCAACACAGCAGAGGTCAACACAGCAGAGGTCAACACAGGTCAGCCCTTCTACAGTGACAAGTGTTCACAGCTTCACGGTGTGTGTGTGTGTGTGTGTGTGTGTGTGTGTGTGTTATTACTATATTTAAATGATAATACTTCCATTGACTGATTGTTGTTTACATAATCAACATGGAGGTTGTTTGGTCATCGTTACAATCATCGGTTTTCACTCTGATTCTTGTTGTATAATAAATACGTTTAAACTAATAGTAAAAACAACAACAACAACAACAATAACAATAATAACAGTAATAATAACAGTAATAATAACAGTAATAATAACAGTAATAATAACAGCAATAATAACACCCCCCAACATCCCAATCCTTTAAGTCACAAACAAACTAAATATCCCTTTGGTAAACACGACCTAACTCTATAAAAACAACAAACACGACAAAACACTAATAATAAAACACAGATGAGAGGAAAAATACATCTGTTTGGAAATGAAAAAAAATTAAATTGCCTATTAGCCTTCGTTATGTTTTCATCAGTTGAGTTCACCATCACCACTAACTCCGTCTTGGTGATCAGGAACTGGTGATCACGTCTCAATGAACATGAACTGGTGAACATTGAATAACTCAGTCATCTCTTGTATGTTCTCCAGCCCTGATCCAATAACGTACAGGAACTTGTTATTCACCTGTACTGAGGAGAACTACTGTTATTCACCTGTGTAGAGACTAATTACCATTATTCACCTGTACTGAGGCCACTTGCTCACCTGACTCACACCGAAAGAACACAACAACAATAATAATAACAGCAGATGTGAAGGTTACGTTTGTGCTGTATTTACATTAAGTACTGACCCGTAATGGAGGTAGAGTGTGTGTGTGTGTGTTGAGGGGCCGGCTTGTGTTGTTGTAACCATACTACAGACAGACAGACAGACAGACAGACAGACACAGACTCCCCCAGTTCCTCCCCTCTCAACCACCTGACCTCGAACACCTCCCCCAACCACCTGACCTCGAACACCTCCCCCCAACCACCTGACCTTGAACACATCCCCCAACCACCTGACCTCGAACACATCCCCCAACCACCTGACCTCGAACACCTCCCCTAACCACCTGACCTCGAACACATCCCCCAACCACCTGACCTCGAACACATCCCCCAACCACCTGACCTCGAACACCTCCCAGCCACCTGACCTCGAGCACATCCCCTAACCACCTGACCTCGAACAAAAACAAAATCACTTAAATCATGTCTCGTGAACCTACAAAAAATCCATCCCATTTATTTCGATTCGATAACAAAACCATCCCATCTACACCTCTCACGGCTCTGAATCGGTTTATCACTCCTGGCCATGATTTCAACACCAAGTGAGACTTAAATGAGTGCGACAGTAAACTTGGTTAGGCTCAAGGCGAAAAAGTGGCAACAATAAAACGATGAAAATAATAAAGTGTGTGTGTGTGTGCATGTGTGTGTGTGTGTGTGTGTGTGTTGGTTCTTCAGGTGACTCAAAACATTCCTATTACATTCATTCCATTAACAAATATTTTCTTCCTATTCCAGGTTGTCTCGTGAGCAGTGACACCTGATCCTGACTACAGGTGAGTCACTGTCACCTAAGTACATCCCACAGGTGACCCAACACCTCCCTCCTTATCAAAACAATTCTAATTACCTGTATCGCCTCGTGAACTAACCACCATGAACCACCACTAACCAACTAACCACCAACAACCACCACTAACCAACTAACCACCAACAACCACCACTAACCATCTTAAGAACGGGTCAACCAGCTCCTTGGCGTGTAACGGGAACAATTATAACGTGGTACATTTTTTTTTCTTCAGTCAGTATCGGTTGACGTAAGATGTTTTTAGACACTAATGAACGATACTCAATGAGGGTAAATGGAGCGAGGAACACGGTGAGAATACAACACACTGCTATTGGTTGGTCCATAGCGGTTGTGGGAAGGTTGTTAAAGTCCCTCAACTCACGATGGCTGCTAAATTACGGTACCACTGAGCGTCTTAAAACAGGCGAGGCACCCCAATCACCACAGGCAGTATGTTGTTGTTGTTAATGAAGAGTTGGTTTTTGCTTAATATAATGAAAGGTTTAATCTATGGTATTACCTATTGATTGATCCCACAGATTACATCACCTGATAATTAACTACCCTGGCTTAACCTAACCTGAGCTAGATTAACATTAACTGACCACTCGACCCCAGGAAACGTTAGGGTAGTTAGTCTTCATGTGAGAGTCAGGGGAGGAAGGGGGAGGGTAGGGGAGGAGAGTTAAGAGTAAATGGGAAATAACGTGACGGTGGTGATTGCGGTGTGTCTCCGCCTACCACTTGTCACGACCCACCTGGCACGACCCTCTGTCACGGTCATGTGTCACCTGTCAAGATCTTATGTCACCCTAGTACCATATATAACCTAACCTAGCCAAGCCGAGCCTAACCTAACCTAAAGTCACACAGAAGAGTCTACCTGAACTTTTCTTGGAACATCTCATCAATAGAGTCAAACTTAACAATGATCTTCTCCTCTCCCTCCCTCTTCTTCCCTCCCTCTTTTCCTCTCCTTCCCTCCTCCTTCTGTCCCTCTACTTCTCTCCTCCTTCAGTCTTACAAAGACAGAGGTTAAAGCGAAGAGGCGGGTTCTGTGTCCGGTCAAATGAAAGCTTCGTGTGGTGGCCTGAAGCGCGCGCACGCACGCACGCACACGCGCGCGCACACACACACACACACACACACACACACACACACACAAAACACTGCATTAAAAAATATATAAGAGATAATCACAGGTTATCTATCAACTGTGTGAAGGAAAAAGCCAAAATAAATTATCATAACTTGAGGTCATCACTTAACAAAAGAATAAAATAATGATAATTCTTACACAGTTCATCTTGGTGGTATGAGAAAAACCTCTGTTTCTCCCAGGTGTAGGATTATGAGAGAGAGAGAGAGAGAGAGAGAGAGAGGTGGGGATTGTCTGTCTCAGCTTGGTAAGGTTGTCTGTCCCCGGGGGTGAGGTCACCAGCCGGCAGCGTGAGAGCTCCCCCTGGGCCCTCTGAGTCAGCACCAACACTTACCTAACCGACAGATGACAAACACTAACTATAAACAACAAGATAAATATAGAACAACAACACTGGATAATAGAGTAATTGACTTTTCCTCCTGCTTCCTAATACATCAGACATAACCCTGCTTTACTGCCATCTCTGAGAACAATAGCTGCAACATCTGAATTATTCACGCATTAGACGGAACTTCTCCACCATCCTGCTGCAGCCATGTACATTAGCCACACCTCCTGCATTAATACCATTTAGGGATGAACAAGACGTAACCGCAGCAGTATTCCCTTATGTTCAACCTCATTCAACAGGGGTTATGCATGTTGCAACTCACGGTGACTGGATTAAGGAGGGTGTATATTAAATTACATCTGCACCTTGCCAAGACGTTGCTTGTGTTGCAAACTGTAAGAATCTTCAACATTCTTGCTTTATTCTTCCCTCTCCGGCCGGGTATAAGAGAACGTATCTAGTTGTGGTAGAGTCATATCAACATTTCAACCACATATTAAAAATCACTCTTGTCTCGTAAGTTGTTTGAGTCTCGCATCTATTTTCAGTAAAGGTAAGAATTGTAATGTAGTTAAGTAGCTTTTGATAATATCGGCATGAGTATAGTTGTGAAGGGTAATGACTGGGCTGTTAACTACTAAAGTCGATTTTTGTTTACATCATAAGTTATTGCTCTCGTGGAAATACTCCTTTAGTTAGCATTAATTTAAATACTTTCTGCTTATGACTAATTACAGTAATATGCAGTAACATAAACGATCCTCTGCATCTGCCAACCTTCCCTCCCTACCACTGCATTACACACACACACACACACTTGCAACCATTACTTCCTCTCCCTACCACTGCAACATCACAACCAAGGGTGACTGTATCAACATGCTTGCAACAGTTCAGGAAGTGATGGGTTATTCCCCCCTTCTTGCTCCCCATTGTTTCACCATCCTCGTGTTAATGTTCCTTGTCTTGAGTCTGTTTGTTTCTGTGTGTGTGTCGAGACGTACCAACACACATCACTTCTGGCTTAACTGGTGTATGCTGTTCGTGTGTGAGGGATGTGACTCTCTCTCTCTCTCTCTCTCTCTCTCTCTCTCTCTCTCTCTCTCTTCGCTTTCATCTCGTAATTCTCTTCGCTCTCATCTTTTCTCTCGTTTTTCCCCTGGAGGCGGTCATGCGGTTGATTGGGTGGGGGGGTTCTTGCGGGTGGGAGAGAGGAAGGTGCGGGCATGCGGACGGGTAGGTGGTGCGGTTGGATGTGTGGGTGATGAGGAGGGTTGGTCATGTGGGTGGGTGGACGGCGAGAGTGTGGGTGGGTTAGGTTGGACTGCCGGTGATAGGGGAGTCTGCCACAACCCACCTACTCTAGCCACCCACTCCACCTACTCCTGCCCACTCCTGCCCACTCCACCTACCCACTCCTCTCTCCACTCCCTACAGCACTAGTCACACTCACAGACCAACTCTCAGGGAAGATCTATATAGTACTGGCTGTTAATGAGGGAGATAATAAAATATTTTGTAACATAACAGAAGAGTCAGAGAAGTTTTCCCTCCCTCCTCTTCCCTCTCTCCTTCCCTCCCTCCCTCCTTCTCTCCCTCCCCCATTCCTCCTTCGCAGGTCAGAGTGGGCATTGAACCAGCCAGCCAGCGTGGGAGGAGGGTGGTCATGGGAGAGAGGGGGGGGTGGGTAAAGGGGTCGAAAGTGGAGGTAGATCGGGGAGGGGGAAGGGGGGGGGGATGAGGGTGGAATTAGACGAACGAAAACCGGAGGGAGAGTGAGGGAGGGAGGGTGGTAGGGAGAGGAAGATGACTAACAGACGTACAGGTAGACCCTCACTTGTAGCATCACCTGCAGGAGTCTCCGTCACGTCATGTCGCTCGTAAACTCCACTGTGGTGATACTTGTCGCACAGTTACTACATACCTTACGTCAGGGGCCTGGGAGGGAGGGGTGGTAGTGATGGAGGAAGGAATGGGTGGGAAAGTTAGTCTTGGAGAAATGTGAGGGAGGGATGATGGTGGTGATGATAGAGGGAGTGTTAGAGGATGATATTAATTAAAGTAAACCATAAAGGTACAGTAAAGGTGAACAAAGAGTAAATACAACACTTCAGTTGCTGCCCCATCCTTACACACACACACACACACACACACACACACACACACACACAACACGACACGAGTTTAGATGAACATGTCTCTTGAATCATAAATTACAGTAACAGACGAAAAAGAAAATTGACAATAAGATGATGGAAGACAGGAGACAAGAGATAGAAGACAAGAGACCGGAGACGGGAGACAGAAGACATTAGACAGAGAGGACAAGAACTAGGAGACGGTACAATGACCGGGCAAGAATGATTTTATTCACCTTCTGGAAAAGAATAAAAAAACACACATTGAGGAGAACACGAGAGAGAGAGAGAGAGAGAGAGAGAGAGAGAGAGAGAGAGAGAGAGCTAACCCCGCAGCAGACAGCAACGTGTGCCACGACCCCACAACTGGCCTGGGGGGGGGGGGGGGAAGTGTATCAGTGCGTTGCCTTCATCCCCAGTTAGATATGTCACGAAATATTACACACACACACACACACACAACTAAAACGACAAAAACAACACCTATTACACACATAACGACAGGATGTGACCAGAAACTCTTACTTAACAAACGCAGACACACACACACAAACACGTACAATAAACAAACACAAACACTCATACACGCAAGCACTGGTTAACAAAAATAGCAACAAAAACGTACGACCTTAATAGATAACCACGAACAGTTTTGGTCTCAGGTTCTTCTCGACGGTTAGGAGGGAAGTGACTTGACTAACACCAATGACAGATCTCCATCCTAAGGAGCTACCTGGGGTCCTCTGAGCACCTGGGGTCCTCTGAGCACCTGGGGTCCTCTGAGCACCTGGGGTCCTCTGAGAACCTAGGGTCCTCTGAACGCCTGGGGTCTTCTGAACGCCTGGAGTCCTCTGAACACCTGGGGTCCTCTGAACACCTGGGGTCTTCTGAACACCTGGGGTCTTCTGAACGCCTGGGGTCCTCTCAACACCTAGGGTTAGCTTAGGTTAGGTTTATCTCAGCAAGAACCTGTACCAGTGGCATGAGGTCAAAAGAGGAAAGGGAAACGGGGAGGAGGAGGCAAGAGCGATAACGAGGGAGTAAGAAGGCGGATGGAAAGGAAGAAAGAAAGAAAAGATTATGGTGAAGAAATGTAAGAGGATAAAGAAAGAAATGATAAGTTGGATAATAATGAAGGGAAGACAAACACAGAGGAGAGAGAGAGAGAGAGAGAGAGAGAGAGAGAGAGAGAGAGAGAGAGAGAGAGAGAGAGAGAGAGAGAGAGAGAGAGAGAGAGAGTTGATGAGAAAAAAAGGGAAATGAGGATAGAATTTCAGAGAGGAGGAGGAGAGCTAGGAAGGGAGAGACAAGAACCCCCACACACACACAATGACCTCACACCCAACACAGGTTTCGGCTCCGTAACAAGACAGGTAAGAGAGGTAGCAGGTTAGACGGTGGCGGGTTACCTGATATTGTGGACGTGTGGGTGAGTCGCCCTCATAAATACCTGACCTTGTCCCCCAACTTTCAATAAGGACGGACACACACACACACACACACACACACACACACGCACACACACTTTTAAGACCCTCTGGACAGGAAGGAGCCTTGCCATTCTTGCTTTACCTGGCGGAGGGAGACCTTTGCTACTCTCTCTTTAAACATACACTATCAACACCCGAGAGGTCACCACCTGGATGTGTGAGAGAGAGAGAGAGAGAGAGAGAGAGAGAGAGAGAGAGAGAGAGAGAGAGAGAGAGAGTCACAATTCAACTCCATCATAAACAAAGATCACTAAGAATGAGTCACTGGCTACATTAAGCCTCACTTGAAAAACAATCTAAGAAAATATCCCTCATGTATTGAAAACCTATATTAGTCAGGTCACGAATGGCGGCTACAGTATTTGGCCTGAGTTAACCAAACCCAGAAAGTTAAATAAAATTACTGAATATCTTATGTAAATCAGGATTTTCTATTTTTGTTCACGTAATTACTGGTAAAGTGGGATGTGTGTGTGTGTCTATATTTGAATGTAAGTCACCTTGTTTACGACAGAGAGGCACATGCGGCTCTATATATTACAACAGAAAGCATCGCTGTATATATCACGAAATAAAGCGACGCATGCGGCTCTATAATTCACGACAAAGGAACGCATGCGGCTCAGTTCACTTTTGAGGTCGCATTTCCGTCCCATTGTATCGTGGGTGAGTGATGGACCGACCCAGACCTTGTTGTTTATAAGTACAGGTGTGGAGGGGGGGGGGGGTAGGGGAAGAGGTGTGGGGGGAGGAGGTGGGTAGGGGAGAGGTGTGGGGGTTAGGAGGTGTGGGGGGTAGGGGAGCAGAGGTGGGTTTGGGGGGCGTCAACATCCATCACTCTTCATCGTTCTTCTTCCTTCTTTTCTTCTCTTTTTCCATCATCATTCATCCCTTTTCTCTCCTCTTGTTATCATTCCTCGCCTTGTTATCCTCCTTAATCTTTGTTATCTTTCTCTTACAGTTATCCTTCTCTCTCTTCCACTCACTATTAAAACCTTGATGATGCTGTGGTCTGAGAGAGAGAGAGAGAGAGAGAGAGAGAGAGAGAGAGAGAGAGAGAGAGAGAGAGAGAGAGAGAGATGGTCCCATGAGAATGAGAACCTCAGCTGGAAACCTTAACCCTCTAGAAACCTGAGAGTAGGAGTGAAAGTTTCTGGAAGCTTGAGAAGAAAGTGTTGGTGTAGGGGACCCTTGATTAGTGGAAGGTTTCTGAAAGCTTGAAACTCCGAGAGAAAATCATTACCACCACCACTACCACCATTACCAACACTACCACCACATTAAGAGCACTGCCACCACCAGCCTTGGACATACATAACCTACAACTCACGTGGCGAATAACTTGTCCAGCATCTTGAGACATGAAGACACGGGAGAGGCCTGACCCTTGACCTCTGCCTTTCTACACCTATGGTAATCTCTCTCTCTCTCTCTCTCTCTCTCTCTCTCTCTCTCTCTCTCCTGTGTGTGTGTGTGTGTGTGTGTTTACGATCTTAACTCCACTGAACGCCAAATAAGTTTATATTTAAAAGTCATCTGATGAAAGGTAAATAGTTAAGTTGACGTAAATTAATTCAGGTTTACAATACAGGGTTAAAACTGAATTAAATTAAATCAGGGTCACGATAAAATATTTAGTTGAAGCAAATTAATTCCTGCTTTTATTAAATACATTTCTGTGTTAGCAATATTTCACGAGCACATCAAGGAGCATTACTGGAACAAGGTCTTAACATGAGAGGAATTTGAGGACTGAGCCTGTGGGTGAGGCGGGTATAAGGTTACGTGAAGGTCAAGGTCATGTACTGGACCACACTTCAAGAATGGAGAGAGAGAGAGAGAGAGAGAGAGAGAGAGAGAGAGAGAGAGAGAGAGAGAGAGAGAGAGAGAGAGATTACTAGGTCAAGGCTGAGTTAGTTTTTCCGTGTGATGGCGTCAACATTTAGTTACCCAGAGAGTGCCGTAACGAGTCTTGCCGGTCTACACATTAATGAGTCTACTGGCATATTGACAGTAGGTATCGTGTGATAAACTAGATAACAACAACAACAACAACAACAACAACAATGACAATAATAATAATAATAATAATAACAATAATGATAATAATAACCATAATAATAATAATAACCATAATAATAATAATGATAATAATAATAATAGTAATAATATGTCGAATAATGGGCCAATGAATTCCACACTTATTCAGCGTCATACCACAAGTGCTTCATCACGTGTTATGGTTCAGGTATCTAATGACAACACCTGTCTGAGGGCTTTGTTTGCGTGAAGAGAAGGTGGACCGTAAACACAGAGAACGTGGTGACATCTCTTGTGTGTGTGTGTGTGTGTGTGTTAATCAAGGACTAGTTTTTCTCGCCTCGGTATTACTATTTCTTGTACTGGGTGAAAGTGACCCACATCACTCGCCATTTATAAGAACCCCAAAAAAATAAATAAATAAAATCCTACACCTGCACCAAACGAGGCAACTGGTACGAGACATTGGCTAGGAAAAAAGATGACTCTCCATATACCCGTGTGAGAGCGGCCAACACTGCCTACCTCAATGCTTAACGAAGGCTCAACACACACTGCCGCTTCCACACTATCCATAAAGGGGCGTGGGGTCACTCCTATGGTAATAACTGGAAACATTGTTGCCAGGTAAAGGTGTGTCAAGTCCTCCGCTTTGAAGTTCAAGGTGAGATTAGTCACAATACAACCTGTTTTAAAGTTAATTCTTGTTGTTTATTGTATGAGTTGGTGATAGTTCGTAGTGATACACCTCACGTGTTGAAGGCCAGGCTTGTATATGATGAAACACAACAAAGTAAGTTCAAGGGGATAAAAGAACTTAGGGCAATAATAATAGAACCAGAGAGTTATTGAGGTCATCTGCTGCATTGTGAAAATTAATTGTTTTTTTGTTGTTGCTGTTGAAGGTATAATGTTTATAGCGGGTCGAGGCACGGACCGACAGAGGCACGGACCGACAGAGGCACGGACCGACAGACACACGGGTCGAGGCACGGACCGACAGAGGCACGGACTGACAGACACACGGACTGAGAAACACACGGGTCGAGGCACGGACCGACAGAGGCACGGACTGAGAGACCCAAGGACTGAGAGACACACGGGTCGAGGCACGGACCGACAGAGGCACGGACTGACAGACACACGGACTGAGAGACACACGGGTCGAGGCACGGACCGACAGAGGCACGAGCAGACAAGCACACTGACTGAGACACATATAGAAGGAGACAGACTGAGAGACACACACGTTCGTCAATCCACCAACGGGTAGTGAGAAACAAAACACTGTAGTAATATAACGCAGTGTCGCTTACAGGACTCTGGATATACAACCAGTGGTGGTGGAGTGAATACAGTACTCGACTCGTGTCCTAGGGGTCGTTGGTTAATTACCGAGTTACCCCCAAGTCCACCCAGCTGTGAATGGGTACTCTAACTTTATAAATGGGATTAGTGCAGGTGATCGAGTGCTGTGTGGGCCATCTTGTGAAGAAGTCTACAGTGTGTTTCATTGCCCCTAACGTGTCGTCTGGTCCCCGGAACCTACAGTACAGTACCTTCGCTTTTAACAATCTGTTTATCTATTAATGAATTCCTATAAATAAATAATTATTACGCAAGTACTGTATAGAGGCGCTGATTAAGACTTATAAATATTCAGGGAGACAAAGGGTTATGCGGTGTGTTAAAAAACAAGAATTTATGTAAATGTGTGACGGTAAGGAAGGGTCCTCTCTTGGCCGTGAGAGAGGGCCGCCTTCCCTTTGTGTGTGGGAAGTCACTTAGCATGATGGTGGTAGTGCCTCGGGCAGTCCTTGTCGACCAGCACGATTTTCTGACAGCCATTGTGGAAGACATCATGAATCGGTGACAGCCAACACGAGTCTCTGACAGCCATTATTACACTGTGGCAGACATCATGAATCGGTGACAGCCAACACGAGTCTCTGACAGCCATTGTGTGCCTCTCACCACGACACTGGAGTACTCCCAGCACAACCCTATATAGAAAACCAGTTCCAGTGATCAAGAAAAATAACCCTTTGAATTTACTTATAAAACGGGTGGTATAGGCCTTGACCTCCATCCTTTCCTCCAAGTGACAAAAGCCATTGAATTGTATCTAATGTTTAACTTGGGTAGACATATCATTCACTTGTTCATTCGCTACTAATGCCAGACATCGTTCAGTGACACAGTTTATTCAGTGAGAGCGAGGTGGTGGCGTTACGGCCTATTAACAGCAAAAAAAGACCCATATATTTTTTTGATCTCTTGTTGGATTTGATTTTTGTTTACATCAAAACCAAAACATTTGTATAATAGAACTCTCGAAGGTAAACTAATAATAAACCCAAGGAATTATTATAAAGTTTACCGTCTCCTCAGTCCCTGTAGGAGCGGCAGAACACTGTACTGTATTAACACAAACATCGCGGTAGATCTAGTCAACCAAAAACCTCAAGGAATAAATGACAGAATATCTCCTTATTAACATTGGCTGTGATGAGTACAGAGCTGAACACACGATGATGAGCACAGAGCTGAACACACGGTGATGAGTACAGAGCTGAACACAAGGATGATGAGTACAGAGCTGAACACACGATGATGAGTACAGAGCTGAACACACGATGATGAGTACAGAGCTGAACACAAGGATGATGAGTACAGAGCTGAACACACGATGATGAGTACAGAGCTGAACACACGATGATGAGTACAGAGCTGAACACACGATGATGAGTACAGAGCTGAACACACGGTGATGAGTCTATGAGTCAGGCACAAGGCGTCATGCACCATATAAGTAATGTTTACAGAGTGGCTGGCGGTCACTACACGCCGTGGTCGACCATCTCCCTCCTGCTAGTACCACAATCCCCCCCTTCCCCTACCCTCCCTCCATCCCTCCCTCCCTCTTCTCTCTCACTTTCCCGATGTCCACTTGTAATAAAATTAAGGATCGACAGAATTTGGGACCTGGACTGTCTTCTGGTTTAAGTAAATGTGTTAATCATTGCGAGGTTTATCACCGGTTGTTAGAAAACTATTGTAAGATACACAAACTGCAGATTATTTTAATAAGAAGACGAAGAGATCAAATATACAGTACGGCAGGATATAATTATATGTTTGTGAAAAAAAAGTAAAGGCAAGTCAATGTAGAAAAACCAAACAGTAACATTTTAACCGTCTTTTCTATTCAACCTGCCCCCACCCGTACAGCCCAAGCCCCGCCTGCCCCGTCGCTCCCTGCCCCGCCTGCCCCCCGCCCTCAATCCGACGAAAAAACTAACAAAATCAGAGTGACATATTACAGGTGACTCCTAGATAATGTTTCCACAAATGTTATCATGACTCGTTGTCATGTCCAAGGCTCACAGTGCAGCAGCACCCTGGTCATTTGAGGTGTTTCACAATGCTCGATTTCACTGTAGGTGTCGAGTGGACGTGACTGGTCAGTTAGTGGGTCCTGGTCCCCGGTAGCGTTCACCACGAATGACTGGTTCATTACCTATGTCGGTGTAGCTCCCAGAACTGACTGGTGTTTTGATGCCAGTTAGTTATCCCAGTTTTTGATGGAGTTCGCAATCCTAGAAAGTGTACGCCGCCCTTGACTGCTTGTTGAGAATGTTCCTCATCTTTGTTCATTGTTAACTCCCTGGCTAAATGTACACTGGTCTTGACTGACCTACTGTTCTTCACACTGCGTGTCCGACGATCACTTCCTATAAGACAAGACAAAGCAAATATAGATATCCTTCTCTTTACAGCTTAAACCACAGAAAATGAACCTCACGAATCCCTAACCTATCACCCATCAAAGAAATTAATTTATATTTAACAAAAGACAATTAAACATAAACAAAAATTAAAAACCCTTAACAAAATCCCGGACTTGGTAAGGAAATATTTACAGAACGTGTTAGTGGCTCTCGAGAAACACTGTAAGACTCAGCTACCCGCCCTGACGCACTCCTGGTCGCTCAGTACTTACTCCTGACGTATTTGTTTTACTTCAATGTTGGAGGAGTTCCGAAAGTTGTCATTCCTTTACTGGATAATGTTTTCGTAGTTGGTCACATGGGAAGTGTAACCACGCCAGATACCTGTTTGTTCTCTCCACCAATTGCCGCTCATTAACCTAGTTTTACCTGTAATGTACTGTACTTCATTCTCTGTAATATTGTTTTTTGTTTTACATTTCGCGTGTAAGAAGTGAGAAAGGGAAGATTATTTTAGGTCAAGGTAACTTTAATTAGGTTAAGTTAGATTAGAGGTACATTTCAGTTTGGGTAAGTTGTGTCAGGTTAAATGTAGATAAAGTTTAGCTAAAGATTTGAATAGTGGTTTGTTTAGGGGGGGGGGGGGTGTTAGGATAAGTTAAGTCCGGTTAAGTGTTGGTTAAATAGTTATGTTAGGTTAGGTTTGCTTTGGTTAGGTTAGGTTCTGGATACAAGCTGAGGGAGGTGAGGGTTCTGTGAGAGTTACAGAGAGGTCCTACAAGTTTTTTCCTGTTACCTATTTCTCCAGAGAGTTACAGTGACCGGCTCAACTGTAAATCTCACTCCAGTTATTGATTTCCAATACCAAGTTTCCCTCTGTTATTAATTTCTGAGAATTTTAGGGGATTAAGTTTCTCCATTGATCGAAGAGGAGGAAATGAAACCACCATGATTACAGTGATCACTCTAACACAGTGACAAGATCAGCAAATACAGTGCCAAGATCAACGAATACAGTGACAAGATCAACAAATACAGTGACAAGATCAACAAATACAGTGCCAAGATCAACAAATGCAGTGTCAAGATCAACAAATACAGTGCCAAGATCAACAAATACAGTGACAAGATCAACAAATACAGTGCCAAGATCAACAAATACAGTGCCAAGATCAACAAATACAGTGACAAGATCAACAAATACAGTGACAAGATCAACAAATACAGTGCCAAGATCAACAAATACAGTGCCAAGATCAACAAATACAGTGACAAGATCAACAAATAGTGCCAAAACCACAACCACGATTAGAAAAAGAAAATCCTCAGGTCATGTAGGCTAATACAACACTCTCACGCCCCTTAGTGTTTACCTGACGAAGACGCTGCTGGGGGAGAAACAGAATCTCCTCACCACATGCTCTGATAATTCCGTGTGACATGTATTGTTGTGTTCGTACAGCATCTGTCACCTCATGTAAGTTTATCGCACATTGTTAAGCACTTGGCGGACTGGAAGCACTTTTATGCTTTCAGGTAATATTCTGGTGAGTGTGTTAGGGGGGGGGGGAGGGTGGATTTAATGTTTTATTTATGTTTCTGCAGCGAATTTGGTTTGTCTTGATGATGGTAACACAGGTGGGAGTGGGAGTTTATCTGTGTGTGTTATTCTCACCTGGTTGACGGTAATTAGAGGGAAGGTTCACCTGCTCTTGTGAAACATACACCTGGTTGACGGTAATTAGAGGGAAGGTTCACCTGCTCTTGTGACACCTACACCTGGTTAGTCCCATTCCACCGTCCCACACCGTCCCAACCACCACCACCACCACAGCTGCGGTCTACTGTAAAGCTTTCACTCCCATCACTCCCTAGGGTCTATTCCCATTCCTCTTGATTACACTATAAGTCACCACCCTCTTCCTCCTATCACCACAGCTCCTCCCGTCAACGCCTCCCGCTTTACTTCACGTTAATTGTTGGAGAAAAGTCAGAGAGTAGGAGGACAAGAACTCTGCCCAGGTAAACTTTAAACCACGGCCACAATACCACCTCCACACACGCCCGGCAAAAGACCTATTTCAACCATTGCTATCCCTAAACCTGGTCACGTAAGATAACAATAAGAGTGAGAGGGTGGAGGCAATGGCTAGAGGAGGAGAAGGAAGAGAGAAAGTAGGAGAAATGTAGAGGCGGAGGAGGAGGAAGATGGAAGAGGAGCATCACCCTGAAGTTCTCGCTTTTCTTGAACCCACGTCATCTCGTAACCAGACCTCCCCCAGCATCACACGCCATAAAAATCCCGCAGTGTCTCGAGGCGGTGAAAGGGGTGAAACAAACAGTTCCTTAACGCTCAAACTTCCTCTGGTATCACGCACAGATGTCAAACTTGGCTTTATACAGTGAGTGGTAGTTGAGATGGATCACACGAACCATCTTAGTTTACTCAACACACTCACCAGACGCACTCAACCATCACTAACACCTTACTCACACCCTGGCCACTGTGTCACACCTCAACACTAACTAAAGGGACAACCTAACTAATGAATTTCTCTTTCTCATTTCTTCACAGATTCTACAAAACTCAAGAAACAAAATGAAAAGACCAAACACTCCTCAACATATTTTGGGGGTTACATAAGACTAGAAGGTTCTATTGTTAACTTTTATACTTCCGAAAATTAGTAAAAAGTTTGTTCACTGTATTAAGTTTTCTCGTTTTTTTTTTGTGGAAGTATGAAACAAAAATATTCCTAAGTGCCGCCACCTCCTTCGTTAACTTGCTCAACCTGAAGCGACTCACGATCTCAGGTACTTGGTTTAATAACAGAAATAATGACTCAAATACTTTCCTTATACACATAGGATTTAAAACTAGTATATCCATTAAATTTATTATATTAATGAATGTGATGATGATCTTCAGACCAAACTCCTACCAGACATGAAATTCAACACGAGAGAATTTTTACCTTTTGCTTCACCTTTTGAGGGTAAATTTGACGACCTCTCTCTCCTCTCTAAGAATATCAGTATCTCCCATCCTCCTCCAAGTAACACCATCATCCTCCAAGTAACACCATCCTACCCCAAGTAACACCATCTTCCTCCAAGTAACACCATCCTCCTCCAAGTAACACCATCCTACCTCAAGTAACACCATCTTCCTCCAAGTAACACCATCCTACCCCAAGTAACACCATCCTACCCCAAGTAACACCATCTTCCTCCAAGTAACACCATCCTACCCCAAGTAACACCGTCATCCTCCAAATGTATAATCTCCTTCACTCTTCCTTCCATCAGTGTGTTACCATAGACAGGACGGGATGTAAGGGACCCCACGCCACCAAGACGTTGCTTCCTTCACCTTCTTTCGCCTTCCTTCACCTTCCTTCACCTTCCTTCGCCTTCCTTCGCCTTCCTTCACCTTCCTTCACCTTCCTTCGCCAACTAACTGTTATGTGTTTCCCCCCAACAGGAGCGGCTGGGTGAGAAGGTGCCTAGCGGTGTGACTCCCTCGAATGGCTGTTCCAAATCAACACCGTGACTTCGATCAAACAATACTGCTCACATAGTCTTTCTCTCTCACGGCTGTTTGATACCTGAAGACGGAGAAGAAGAGAAGAGAAGAGAAGAGAAGAGAAGAGAGGAGAAGAGAAGAGAGGAGAAGAGACAGTGCAAAATATTTATCTTTATTAAATGGTTATTGAAAGTGAAAAAAAAAAATTAACATGTGGGATGTCCAAAAATATTACTTGAACAAAGACGAAAATATAAGATAACAATGTCGAGAACAATGAACATCTCCCTTATGAACTCTATGAGACTGAACACATGACAAACGTTCACTAAAATATGTAATAGTTATTTAAATTACATAACAATATATAACAGCAGAACAAATGGTGAGGGAGAGGAAATTACACCTCCACCCTCTCAAGATGGTGATAGTGGTGGAGATAGTATGGTTGTTGGTGATGGTGGTGGTAGTGACGTGTAGGACGGAGATTGTTAGTGAGATAACAGGAGCACCAACAACACCATTAACAGGAAAGATAGTGACCTCAATCACCAGGCATTACCAGGGAGACGTCTACTCACTAACAGGTAAGTCTCTCTCTCTCTCTCTCTCTCTCTCTCTCTCTCTCTCTCTCTCTCTAACCGTAACACAAATCTTTCTCACTGTAAGAACTTTCGGGAAATCTTCCATGATGACGTAATCTTGTGTTTACAACGAGTCTTTAACTCCACTGAGAACGACACTGAGAACAACACTGAGGACGATGCTGAGGACGACACTGATAATGACACTGAGAACGACACTGAGGACAATACTGAGGACGACACTGAGAACGACACTGAGAACGATACTGAGAACGACACTGAGGACGATACTGAGAACGACACTGAGAACGACACTGAGGACGATACTGAGAACGACACTGAGGACGATACTGAGAACGACACTGAGAACGACACTGAGAACGAAACTGAGAACGATACTGAGGACGATACTGGGAACGACACTGAGGACGACACTGAGGACGATACTGAGAACGATACCGAGAACGATACTGAGAACGACACTGAGAACGACACTGAGGACGATACTGAGAACGACACTGAGAACGACACTGAGGATGACACTGAGAACGACACTGAGGACGATACTGAGAACGACACTGAGAACGACACTGAGGACGACACTGAGAACGATACTGAGAACGACACTGAGAACGACACTGAGAACGACACTGAGGACGATACTGAGAACGACACTGAGAACGACACTGAGGACGACACTGAGGACGATACTGAGAACGACACTGAGGACGACACTGAGGACGATACTGAGAACGACACTGAGAACGACACTGAGGACGATACTGAGAACGACACTGAGAACGACACTGAGAACGACACTGAGGACGATACTGAGAACGATACTGAGAACGACACTGAGGACGATACTGAGGACGACACTGAGAACGACACTGAGGACGATACTGAGAACGACACTGAGGACGACACTGAGGACGATACTGAGAACGACACTGAGAATTAAACTTATTAGGGTATGTTCCGACTCCCACTGCATTCGAGGAAGGTGTCAGGTCACTCTAAGTTGTTACCTGTTGACCACCAAACTATATAAGGGTTGTCATAACGAGTGTGTTTATATGACAAATGTGAAGCTCAGTCAGTCAGTCAGTCAGTTAGTTAGTTAAATATATGTTCTTATTTAGTTAGTTAGCGTGTTAGATACTTATTTACAACAGGTTAACATAATAGATCCAGACATAACTCGGTAACAGAACTCCATGCCAACAGTGCATGACAGTGAAGAAGATGTATGGCAGTATCACCTGACAAAATACAGTGACAACAGAGCGTGACACTATCGCGTGACACCATTCCATGACAACAAGGCGTGTAAATATTGCATGACAACGGAGTATAACAATATCATATGGTAAAACCTCGTGCAGTATCGTATGACAGTGATACGTGACAGTGATGATTGACAATTGAATGTTAGGTTATGTTATCACGAATACCAGCAAAACTCAAATCAATAATGTGGATTTAGTGCATGTGTAGAGAGAGAGAGAGAGAGAGAGAGAGAGAGAGAGAGAGAGAGAGAGAGAGAGAGAGAGAGAGAGAGAGAGAGAGAGAGAGAGGGGGGGGGGGGCAAGACAGGTGGGTGCTGCCTCATCTCTCGGGTTATGGGATTTATGAAGAAAATTATGAGGTTTGTATGTCAAATGACGGACCCGAGACTAAATAGCTCTATTGTTCTGGGAGACCTAACCTAACCACGGTAATTGTTGCTTCGTAAAGACCCTAATACAAACTACGACTCATAACACTCTGGGTAGTTAAGCCTAGTACACACATTAGGAGTCTTATCTTCCCTAATATGAGTCTCAAAAAACACCGACTAATTGTTTTTTTTTTCTGTGACGTATTCCCACACACACACACACACACACACACACACACTTGGCTTCTCAGTATTGCATTTGGTTGACGTATCAAATTGTCTTACCATATTACTGAAGAAAAAACTAACACAATTAAAATCCAGTCCTCTGAGTTTACGTTGGTATCAGGTGGAGGTGAAACAGGTGTACCCACTGGACGACTTATACACTGTGGTCATCTCCTACAGGTAACACGGCTTAATAACCTTGCTCAAGATGTGTTTTTCTTGACAGTGTGTTTGGGGTTTGCGGTGATGATGGCTGTTGCGGTGTGTGTGTGTGTGTGTGTGTCGCAGGTGGTGACAGATGGGTCAATATGGTGACTCCGGCCGTCGACCTCACCAGGTGACCATCACACTACCTGTATGTTAACTACTCAAACGCCTACAACAACCAGTGTATCACTCATTATCACTAAGTCGTCAAGGAGGTGGTGAAGGTGGAGGACGAGGTGGAGTGAGAAGGATGATGAGGAGGAGGATGACGAGGATAACAAGGAAGAGAGGAGGAGGAGGAGGATGGAGAGGAAGATGGAAATGAGGTTGAGAAAACTACTCCAGCGCGGTACATCTCATCAATGAGGGGCGCCATATGGACTTTCAACTTACATAATCCCTCTTTAAACAGTCTCTCTCTCTCTCTCTCAACCTGCCCCCCCCCCCCCATCAACTCAGGGGGAGGGGAGAGCAACATATGTCCAAGTGTGTGTGTCTGTATGTGTGTGTCTGTATGTGTGTGTCTGTATCTTATAACTCTCACAGGTGTACACGTTCTTACCTGTACTCTTCTTTATCTAATTACTTGGTTAAAACTAATTATTTACCTGCGTATCATTTATATTTATTTTTACAATTATTTATTCGGACCAACTGCTAATTAATTTATTTCTCCTGTTGATTAAATATTCTAACGCTACCTGAGAAGTTTAGGTTAGGTAATATGAAGGTAAAATAGGCTGAGGGTGTTAAGCTTCAGGTGCTGGGGTGTTAAGCTTCAGGTGCTAGGGGTGTTAAGCTTCAGGTGCTAGGGTGTTAAGCTTCAGGTGCTAGGGATGTTAAGCTTCAGGTGCTGGGGTGTTAAGCTTCAGGTGCTGGGGTGTTAAGCTTCAGTTGCTGGGGTGTTAAGCTTCAGGTGCTGGGGTGTTAAGCTTCAGGTGCTGGGGTGTTAAGCTTCAGTTGCTGGGGTGTTAAGCTTCAGGTGCTGGGGTGTTAAGCTTCAGGTGCTGGGGTGTTAAGCTTCAGGTGCTGGGGGTGTTAAGCTTCAGGTGCTGGGGTGTTAAGCTTCAGGTAATCTATATATCATTGTTATATTTTTCTATCATTAATGTTTCTTGTTATTTGTCTGTTCATCATGGTGTCCACTTTCCCCTACACAAGATTCATTTATTTAACCGGGAAATTTCTCTCGGGGTCTCGTTGAGGTAAATGGTTCGCGGTTTGATATAAAATTCTAGAAATGCGAATTGGATCAACTACTGAGGTGAGTAATGCTGTGAACGTGTTGAGGGTGTTAGGGAGGGAAAATTTTAGAAATATCTCGTCAGAATGAAAGTTTGAAAAATATAAGTTTGGTCAGAAGAAAGTTATAGGAATATCTAGCCAGAATGAAAGTTTTAAAGCCTGGCAAAATTAAAGTTTTTGATAAATCTGGCCAAAAGAAAAGTCTAAGAAACCTCAGGCCAGAAGGAAAGTTTTCATTAGAAAGTCAAGCCATGACCATCACGTCTTTCCTCGAACTGATGTGTAAATCCAGTGAGTAAATTATTTATCTTCGGTGAGTGTTGCGTGACGGCCACCACTAACCCACTCAGCTGGTACAGTCTGAAACTTCATTAACAAACTGCTCTGGTGTGGTGTGGTGTAGTTTAGTATGGTATGGTGTAGTGTAGTGTAGTGTGGTGTGGTGTAGTGTAGCATGGTGTAGTGTAGTATGGTATGGTGTGGTGTGGTGTGGTGTGGTGTAGTGTAGTATGGTGTGGTGTAGTGTAGTATGGTGTGGTGTAGTGTAGTATGGTGTGGTGTAGTGTAGTATGGCGTAGTGTAGTGTGGTGTAGTAGACATTTTTTTTCTAATTTGTAAGTCTAATAATTTTTATAAACTGTTGGTTGACATCAAGATCGTGAAAATAAAATAATACAATGTCATTCTAAAATTGGTCAGAGAGGATGATGTTAAATTAGAATGTATTAACTGTGACGGCACTATAACACAGGTGAATATAACACTGCCAGGTCGTTAATTACTTTGACAGTGATTGGACTGAGGCGTTAGGGTCGTTAGTACACTGATCCAACATTGCACAGATAACCTGGCGACTTATCGAACTTGTTGACACTACTGTATTATTTATATATTCACATGCGGGGTTAATACCTACAGCTGAGAACCCAGGAGTTATGGTAATGTCTCAAATACCTGATATATTATTTCATAGTGAAGGAATTGTTTGTATTTAATATGAAACACAAATTCAGGAGACACACCAGGGAGAAGGTTCATTTGTCGCGTGAATAAGAAACAGTATTATTAAATGATACTAACATCACAATATCAGGCTCCAACCTTCCAATTACTGACATTCTATCCACCCAGGTTGAGAATTAATTGTTATCAGGGCTGTATTTAGTTTGTGTTTTGTTCATCATAGTTACGAAAGATAAAAGAGCCAGGTTAGTAGTAATGGTTAGGGAAGACGTTGACGGTGTGTAGTGTGGTCTGTTCCACCTGGTGCCATGAGTCACAAAACGACTCACCAACTAAAAAGTGTAAATTCTTCTTTTTTTATACAGGGTACAGTGAATAATATACCTTTTAGAGTACAGTGAATAATATACCATTTATAGTAGAGTGAATAATATAGCTTTTATAGCAGTAATTCAGAATCTAACTGTAGAATTTATTGTGATTTCGACACTGGTCATGAAAAGACTTAAATATATGAAAAATGTTGAAACAAAATTGAGGGTGAGAGGGAGGGGTGAGAGGGGTGATGGAAGGGATAATGAGGCGTGAGGAAGGGTGGTGTGATGGGATAGGGAATCCACACCCTTCCCAGTGGCACCTTCCACCCCCCCCCCCTCCCCTTCGGATGTCAACAGTCCTCCCAAGCTGATCCTGGTAAGCGTAAGATAATGCTAAACGTTACACTACCGCCAAGATGTTGTACTTAAAACTCAAGCTGAGGTAAGCTGGTGGTCGCCTTCCATCACTACGGACTGTATTACTAATTGAAGCTTTAAAAGGTCTCTCGCTCAGTCTGACCTTGACTCACCCACCCGGGCTCTGAGGTGTCGTC
This sequence comes from Homarus gammarus, assembly GCA_958450375.1. Taxonomy (NCBI): domain Eukaryota; kingdom Metazoa; phylum Arthropoda; class Malacostraca; order Decapoda; family Nephropidae; genus Homarus; species Homarus gammarus. The sequence continues at coordinate 811,112 of CAUDMG010001490.1, forward strand.
TTTATACTCACAGTGCTGGAGGCTTCTAACTATTCCAATTATGGTGTGGTGTGGTGTGGTGTAGTGTGTGGTGTGGTGTTTGGTGTGGTGTGGTGTGGTGTGGTGTAGTGTGGTGGTGTGGTGTGGTGAAGCGTGGTGTGGTGTGTGTGGTGTGGTGGTGGTGAAGCGTGGTGTGGTGTGTGTGGTGTGGTGTGATGTAGTTTGGTTAGTGTGGGTGGCGAGTGGCGTGGCGTGTAGTGCATGGAGGTGTAGTATGGTATGGTGGTGTTATGTGGTGTGGTGTTATGTGGTGTGGTGTTATGTGGTGTGGTGTGTTTTCTGTTATGTTATGCTGGGTAATGGTATGTTACTGATATTTCCGATAAGAACTCAGAATAATTACCTCCGTGTGTGTGTGTGTGTGTGTGTGTGTGTGTGTGTGTTTGTGGTCGTAGTTGACAGTAATACAATCATCATCTGCCTCGTGTTTACCTGTTTTATCACCAGTATTCTAACTGTGCTTGTGGGAGGTGACGGTGACGGGGTGATGGTGGTAAAACTATCAACCATCTTCACACACACACACACATACACACACACACACACATACACACACACACACACACACCCACACACACACACACACACACACACACACACAGTAAACATTATTAATATTCGTCAAAGAAGAAGTTAACGGTGAGGAGTGTGTACATGTGGTGGAGGAGAGGATGGGTGAGGGTCTAACTCTTCTCTCCCCATTCCCCCTCACCTCTCCATTCCCCCTCACCTCTCCCTTCCCCCCTCACCTCTCCCTCCCCCTCACCTCTCCATTCCCCCTCACCTCTCCGTTCCCCCTCTCCTCTCCCTTCCCCCATCACTCCCCCCCCCCCTCACCTCATTCGTCAACCTGCCACAGAAGTTTGGATGAAAACTTTAAGCTACATCTCACCAACGTCAAGATGTGTCTCGCCTCGGTGATGTGCTGTAGCTGTGAGAGACTCGTTAGAGATCAGTCCTATGTAGGGAGACTTAGCCTTTGGGACTGTTATTTACTACAGGTGACCTTTAGAGAGACTAGATTAAATACATTCTACTTTTAATAAGGTAAGAATGATATTATTTTGTGTTAAATCAATATAAAATGCAAAACACATGAGCAGGGACTCACCCCTCTTGTGTTGTCGAAACGCTGTACGGTGATTGAGTAGAGGCGTTCCGTGCTGGGATATCACGGCGCTATAACTTAAATATCTCATTAATTATTTATATTCGTAAAGTATAAAGTCAATGTAAAGTGCTCCTCTTTGACATATATAAAATATACTCGCCAAGACAGTCCCCAGAGCTCCTATGTTCTTAAGATCGAAAGGTTATAAACTGAGGTCACAGTAATGAAAAACGCACCAACAGCGTAATGTTTCTAGTAAGGGAAAAATGTGAACGTGTGTTAAAGTCTGTCATCTGCTGAACCTGTGATAAAATCTCTCTCCGCAAAAAATCTTCAATAATACCAGTGTTAGCAGTGAACCTCTGATGAAGCCGACGTGAGGTGAAGTCTTTGTTGACTCAGCTCAAACCTGAACCCATATCAAAGCCACGATCAACAATAGACCCCTGCCAAAGCCACCTTCAGACCACAGACCTAATGTGAATAACAGACACCCAGACGTTGTTGCAGACGTACCAATAAATAGAATGACAGACAGACAGAGACAGACAAAACGACACAGACACAGACAAACAGGTTACGCGGGAGGATGGCGGAGACCTTCACCAAGAGGGATGTTCACTGATCGACTTGACCAAAATTACAGAATAAAGGCAAATAATAACAAGTTTCTTCGTTGTTTTCTGTGTCAATATTTATACCTGAAGGAACTCACTCAGTACAGGACACAGTCAGTACAGGACACACTCAGTACAGGACACACTCAGAACAGGACACACTCAGAACAGGACACACTCAGTACAGGACACACTCAGTACAGGACACACTCAGTACAGGACACACTCAGTACAGGACACACTCAGTACAGAACACACTCAGGACAGGGTACGTCTGAAGGAGAGGCAGGAGAGGCTAGTCATTTAAGAGAAACACACTATCCCTTGGTCAGTGCTAGTCACCTCTAGTTAACATGAAAGACGTGAAACAACCACTACTATTACTACCACCATTACCACCATTACCACCACAACTACCACCATTACCACCACAACTACCACCACAACTACCACCATCGACGTCATCATTACCACAACCACTAACCACCACAACTACCACATTCATGATCAGGTGAGGGATGGATGACCTCCCCTGTACTTTCTTGAGGACTCACCTGACCTCTGTAGGTGCTCAGGTAACACATGTGCACCGCCATTGCTCAGGTAACACATGTACACCGTAATTTCTCAGGTAACACATGTGCACTGCCATTGCTCAGGTAACACATGTGCACCGTTATGATCATGCATACACACACCTGATCATCTAAAATCCCAACTAGGAAATTTTAACAGACAATTGCATACATTTCTACAACAGTTACAGTAATGCCAACAGACAGGTAAGCACAGAAGGAACTTGAAGTACAGCGTAATATTACAGAACCAGTTACAAAAAATATGTAAGGTGAATTTTGTTCCACATGACAAGGAAAATAGCGAGACTTGAATCCCTTGTTGACAACCATATTTCCTCGAGGCTGCCTGCTGTCCCCGACCACACAGGGAGAGACAGACCGATAGATAAATATAAAGCCACACTGACAGACCGTAGACAGAGTGCAGATAGACAGACTGACAGAAAACGGAAAAAAAACTGACACACACAAACTAGAGGGGGATGGAAAGAGAGAGAGGAGAGGGGGGGGGGAGGGAGAGAGGGGAGAAGAGAAAGGGGAGGAAAAGGAAGAAGGGGGGACTCAGTTCGACCTTGGCCGTGAACCATCTGTTGTGTCCGTTGGTCCGTTGTCTACCGTTACTGGCTTCTCCCCTCTCCCCCCCCATCACCCTAACCCCACCACCTCCTCCCTCTCTCCTGTTGCTCACCCCTCCCTCACAACCCCTCCCTCTCAACCCCTCCCTCACCCCTCCCTCACCCTCTCACTCCTTGTGGCAGCAACTGAGGCCTGACTGTACACCGTGTTGATAATTAAGAAAAATTAACTTCACGAGGTCCTCAGAGGCTGGTGGGCTGTAACCATTAACACCTGCTGTACTATTTACCTGTTTAATTAACTTAGTTTTGTTATAGACGAAGACTATTATCTTTTATGTGAACTAAATAACGACACAATACAAGACAATACCAGTACGTGATGTATTTTTAGTGAACTATTTTCGTAAATGATCCTGAGTAAATTTTTTTATCCAAAGTTTTCTTGAAGAGAATTTTATTGATATTCCTTTCACTTATTTATGATATTAATATTTAAGTAAAAATCTACATATCTGATGCTTTGTTTACTATATTTATCTAAGTGTTAGTAAAATATTTAACACCTCAGCTTTTGTTTATCATATTAAAGGCATGAATCATATTACCATCTTATCTTTTACTTCAAACCTTTGTACTCAATCTTTAAATAACTTGATATCTGTACAGTACCTGACCTTTGTTATCACCTGAGTCACTAATTAGAGATGTGTGTGTTGACAGATATGGGCGAGTGTGGGTGTGTGGAGGCCGGCGGGGTGGTGACGATGGGCCCGGGGGAAGGGTGCCAGTGCCAGTGCCCGCCCACCACGCCCACTTTCAGGGATGACTCTGCTACCTGTATCTCCACCCTAGATGGTAAGTGTTCTACTGTACGTCTTGCTTAACACACACACACACACACACACAGTAATACCTTTAAATTTCTACCCCTACTTCAGGAGAATAGATACCATGTACCCGTTTACAGCCGGTCCAACACATTGAGTCTCCCACCATCGTCAGGTACAGATGGTTAATGTGACCTGAAGGTGGCAACAACAGCAGGAGGAGGAGGAGGAGGAGCAGGAGGAGGAGATGTCGAGTATCACCCACAACATACCTGAGGTCTCTCTCTCTCTCTCTCTCTCTCTCTCTCGCCACATTTCTTCTTCCCTATTTGTTCCCATACATGTCTCTTCTCTCTCCCTATTCCTCACCTTTTATCTTCTCTTCTCCATCTCCCACTGACAATCAATCAAGGTTCACGTGACTCATGCCGAAGTAGACCTGGGCGTTATCTTCCCAGCTTTCATTATCCTCAAACAGCTTTCCGGCACCGAGGGAGATTAATTACCGCAGCTGGTTAATTAGGCGAGGTCTGAACGGCATGTTAATGAGACCGCGGTTAATTAAAAGACGTCATTATAGGTTTCAAACGCACACAGATACAGGCTAGAGGGAGGTGATTATTTGCCCCTATAATCTTGACTCCACCTTATCACGCACGAGAGTTTAGCTTTTAATTATCCACTAAATTTTTATTTTGTTATTATTCATATCTGTATTTTTCGATTATTAAATTAGGTGTTAAATAGATAACATTGTTTTTACCGGTGTCAGAGGCGAAGGTGTTATCAGGAGTATATGTATAGGTAATTAAGGGAGAGAGAGAGAGAGAGAGAGAGAGAGAGAGAGAGAGAGAGAGAGAGAGAGAGAGAGAGAGAGAGAGAGACTAAAAAGGAATTAAAAGTTCGACCTGTAGTGGTAGTGGTGGTGGTGGCGGAAGGCGTAGTAGACGGATGATCTTCCCTGGGCCCGAGAGCTGTAGCCTCCCACCTTCTCCACCCACCTCATCTATCACCTCCGGCACTGATCCACAACCCTTAAGGGAGGCTAGGAGACCAAGCATCCACCTCTGAGATATATGAAGGAGGAGTGAAGGGGGGGGGGGGTTTAAGGGGTGAGACTGATGAACTGAGAGGTGAGGAGGGAGGTGAGGGGTGATGATATAGGACACAAAAGGACAGTAGAGTTAAGGAAAAATGGTTAATACTCTCAAAGACAAGATCGCAGAGACGACACACAGTGAACCTTGGAAACAACGAGAGTACAGTATAGTTATTCAGGTTTCGATATTTACGTTTCCTTTTAACTCTCTCTGAGCCATCACCCGCGGGCAGAATATGACGTGTTAGACTGTAGTGATGATACAAGAGGTTCACTTCAGTTACAGTACAAAGGAGGTCAAAATAGGATGGTAATTACAGGGAAACTCTTCACAAAAACCTGTAGTGTCTAAGCCCAAACCACCACGACGATCACGTGCAGAAAATCTTGTTACTGACATACTGTATAATCTGCCCTTACGGTGTCCCCTGACGTGTTACCTAAGTGTTGTTACGTCAATATCGTCTCGATGTTAACACCTGATCTCTTACCTAAACACACACAGTAAGTTATACACCCAGCTCTACCGCCTCCAGGAGTGATTACACAATAAGACTGTCCATTATATCCTCAGCTGCTTCTCTCTATCTGGGCGCCGCTTGTCAGCCCGCCACGCCGTCCTCCCTCCTGTCTCGAAGAACCAGCTAAATAAATTCCTCAAAACCGGTCGTCTTGTCCAGCAGGTTGGGTGAGGTGGGTGGCCAGAACAGCCAAGTCTTACAAAATAACGGAGTAATATTACCACCTCAGTTTATTTACAGTAGCTCGTAGCGTGAAGGAGCTAGAGTGAAGCTCTTTATTTCGAATTCAAATAGTAAGCAAGAATCCTTATGTGTTGTAAAGTACCAGCCTCTAAATAAAAGCTATTTGATGTGTTGATAAACTATGACTCAGCATCACGCCCTTGTCTTCATCAGTTGATACTTTTTGATCTTCATAAAAGACTTTGATTTATTAATACGAAAAACAAATCCTGTATAGCTGCTGGTTGCGACAAAATATGTGTACACGACTGAAAAGGCAAGAGTGAGAATCGATGATACAGGAAGTTACATAGACTGTCAGACGGACGAACTGTGAATAATGTAACACAACACACAGCCAACGAGGAAACATTAAACACAAGATTAAAGACGAAGATACGATAAAATTGTCCGTAGTGGCGGTGACTCGAACTAAGAGGTACTCGCCAGACCTCCAACAGAGAAACAATTGGATAAACGGAACGATCCAGTCTGTTAATACCGCGTCAGTGTTAGTAACAGCTGCAGGGAGGTGACGGGCAAACAGTCCCCTGGTGATCTTACGGCGTGTGTGCCTGTGGGAGGAGGTGGCGGGGGAACGGGAGACCAAGGAGAAGATAAAGTTGAAGGAGGAACCAATGGACTCAAGACTTACCCTCACCTGACACACTACTGACGAGAAAAAAAAATGAAAACATTGAAACAGATGAACAGTAAAGACGGAGTAAACATTTGAAAAAAAATGAGGGATGTGAATAAACATTAAGGTGAGTACCCAGCTGTTGCCTCGTACTCTACCTGGACTCTGAATGAATGAGACGACCCAGGAGGCGTGACCGTGACCTCATACGTGTCGTTCGCTCCTCACGCAACACAGTTAAAGTAAGGAGTAATGACAAAGGCTCCAGTCCGGTGTGGCAAGGCTGTCGTATAGTCATTGAAGGTGTGGGTGTGTCCTGCTGGGTGAGGCGCTACAAAGTCCTTAAATGCGAAAGCGAAATTCAACGTCATTTTTACATTGTGTGTTGTGTGTGTGTGGTGACTCAGGGGTGCTGACTCCACTACACCTGTCTCCAGTGTACTGCTATCATTTTATATTTATTTTATTTATTATCGAAGTAATTTCCTAAACTAAGTCTTCACTACACGAGTCTATACTCACACCAGTGCCTCAAACATCTCATCATTCGTCAGTGTCAACCAACAACAAGGCGACAACTGTCTATTCTTGAGGATGATGAAGACACGGCTCCACAACTAACCTAACCTAACACTACCCTGAAATAAGGACGTAGGCAGCAGCAGGAGGAAGATGGTTAGGAGTTGATAATTTCTAGTTTAGTTTATGGGCAACTTGCCAATAACCTTGTGGTCAGGTGGTGGGCTGCCGGTGAGTGGTAGAATGAGGGAGAAGATTTGTTAATTCTCTTCTCCCTCCCTCTCCCCCACTAAACACACACACACACACACACACACACACACACACTATAACACAACTGTTGTAGGTTGTGAGCTTGAGAAGATGTTGTGTGATGCAGTGATAGAAACAGTGACTCACAAGATGGCCATTACTCAAGTCATTTACCTCAAGTTTTACCTCAAGCTTAACCTCAAGTTTTACCTCAAGCTTAACCTCAAGTTTTACCTCAAGCTTAATCTCAAGTCTTACCTCAAGCTTAACCTCAAGTTTTACCTCAAGCTTAACCTCAAGTTTTACCTCAAGATCCACCTCAAGATCCACCTCAAGATCGAACTCAAGTTTTAACTCAAGTTATACCTCAATGCTGTGATTGGTTAAGAATTAGTGATTTATGAGTTTTTCCTTTGTTAAGATTCTAAGCATAGCATCTTAGCATTGACGAGAGAGAGAGAGAGAGAGAGAGAGAGAGAGAGAGAGAGAGAGAGAGAGAGAGAGAGAGAGAGAGTAATAATTAACGGTTTATTGAAAATGTCGGCAGCCCGAAGGCTGAAAATATACATTGGACAAAAATGACTTATTACATACAAAGACATGGGGGGGGGGGGGTCGTGTAACAAAAGCTTTCATTACTGAAAGAAGAAGGAACATGAATTGAACATAGTACAAATTATTAGTTTACAGTTGATGGCCCGGGCCGGGACTGGTCATGGAGACACCAGGTGGTGTGGTGTTCACGTGGTGTAGTGTGTGTGTGTGTGTTGGTGTACAAGACTGTTTATGTCTGTGTCCCTAGGAGTATAGGCAGATGTGTTTCAGTGTACCTGTGTGTTTGTCGTGTCACCAACTGTCTTGTGTTAATACTGCCACCCTTGTTATACAGTGTGTTAAGAGTGACCGTCTTGTTGACACAACTGACGTCTGGGATCCGTGTGGACCGTAGAGGCTCCTGGCCCGGGTCTCACTGTCTCTCGTCATATAAATAAAACCAATTACAACTGCTCGTCTGTAAAAAGTAACCATCGCTTATAAAAGAACAGAAGTAAACCAACAATAACAACAACAACAATAATAATACCAATAGTAATAACAACAACAACAATATCATAAAACAACAACAATAATAACAAGAGTGTCGACAATCATTTAACAAACACAGCAGATTACAGGTGTTTATGTCCGTCCACCCATCAGATTACAGGTGTTTATGTCCGTCCACCCATCAGATTACAGGTGTTTATATCCGTCCACCCATCAGATTACAGGTGTTTATGTCCGTCCACCCATCAGATTACAGGTGTTTATATCCGTCCACCCATCAGATTACAGGTGTTTATGTCCGTCCACCCATCAGATTACAGGTGTTTATGTCCGTCCACCCATCAGGTTACAGGTGTTTATGTCCGTCCACCCATCAGATTACAGATGTTCATGTCCGTCCGCCCATCAGACTACCAAGACCAGGAACACAACATCAATTTAAGAAACACATAAACACTCCACATAACATTAACAAACATTAATTTTCATGAGTTAAATATCAAACAAAACCGTAATGCTTCTTCGCCTCTTATGGTCAGGTTTACGTCAGTCAGTTTCAAGAGCAATTTTTTTTTCTTTTTCTTATTATTGCTTCGTCAGGTCGTAGTGATAAGAATACAATAGACACGCGCCGTCACCCCCACCTTCAGTATCCAGAAACTCCTTCGTCAGGTACCGCAGTAAATCCTCATTGAAGTCTAGTTATTAAGCTTATAATTCTGGGGTAGGTGTGTGTGTGTGTGTGTGATAAACCATTTTCGTCATGAACATATTTGTGTTTTGTTACTGTATATATTTCACTTAACCGTAAAAGCTTAAAAAACCTAACCTAACCCTCCCATACTCCCAAAATATCTGTGAGTCAATAACTGGTGCTGCATCGTAATGACGCCTCGTAACTAACTAAACCTGCTTCAGAAATTATACAGCGTGATCTTTATAGTGTGGTGCAAGGTGTGGCGAACGGATTCTGACACACGAATTTGGTTAGGTTAGGTTAGGTTAGTGGCAGGTTAGGTTAGGTTAGGGTGGTGCCCATGAAAACTGAACTCTATTTGGACTGTGCCCATTGACTGCATCCACACACCCATGACCTGGACGGGTCGTGCCAGGAACTGACGAGTTTAGAAAGTTTAACTAGGAATGTTATTACGAGGAGAAATCAAGGTGTAGGGGAAAAATCTTCCTTCGTGGTTAGGTTAGGTTAGTGGCAGGTTAGGTTAGGTTGGGTTAGTGGCAGGTTAGGTTAGGTTGGGTTAGTGGCAGGTTAGGTTAGGTTGGGTTAGTGGCAGGTTAGGTTAGGTTGGGTTAGTGGCAGGTTAGGTTAGGTTGGGTTAGTGGCAGGTTAGGTTAGGTTGGGTTAGTGGCAGGTTAGGTTGGGTTAGTGGCAGGTTAGGTTAGGTTGGGTTAGTGGCAGGTTAGGTTAGGTTGGGTTAGTGGCAGGTTACGTTAGGTTGGGTTAGTGGCAGGTTAGGTTGGGTTAGTGGCAGGTTAGGTTAGGTTGGGTTAGTGGCAGGTTAGGTTAGGTTGGGTTAGTGGCAGGTTGGGTTAGGTTGGGTTAGTGGCAGGTTAGGTTAGGTTGGGTTAGTGGCAGGTTGGGTTAGGTTAGGTTAGGTTAGTGGCAGGTTGGGTTAGGTTGGGTTAGTGGCAGGTTAGGTTAGGTTGGGTTAGTGGCAGGTTGGGTTGGGTTAGTGGCAGGTTACGTTAGGTTGGGTTAGTGGCAGGTTGGGTTGGGTTAGTGGCAGGTTAGGTTAGGTTGGGTTAGTGGCAGGTTAGGTTAGGTTGGGTTAGTGGCAGGTTGGGTTAGGTTGGGTTAGTGGCAGGTTAGGTTAGGTTGGGTTAGTGGCAGGTTGGGTTAGGTTAGGTTAGGGCTGCTCCTAGTTATCTGGTTTAGTAACAAAGTCGTAAAAATCTTGTTCGTGGTAAATTTTCCAACACTACGTACTGTACTGTCTTCCTGTAAGTATAGACAGATTTGTTATAACAACCCTAACGACCATTAACTACCACAACACACTACACGTCGTACACCTCATACTCATTTCCGCTCATGTCTGTGTTCTTAAGAGCTAATTTAACTCATCTCTTACTACTGCCACACTCACCATGTTGTTCATTATAACCAAAACCCTATAGTTATTTTAATCAGCCCAAATTATTCATGTAGTCTATTTTTAATTATTTTAACCAAGCACTGCAATCATTATTAATTGCTTTTAATTCACACCTGTTCAACCTCACCTTCCATACCTGTGTTTATCATAACACCGTAATAATCTTTCTTGGAAGATAAATTTAATCCCTTTATTACTTCGCTCTAACTCACGTAATTGTTCACCTAAAGTAAACAAAACCTTCACCTGTGCTAATTTATAACAGGTATATTATTTCCTGATAGGTAAATTAGGTTTGTTCACCTGTGATAATTAAAACAGGTACAGTCTTCTCCTGTAGCTTGACTCACACACACACACTTGAACTGTCGGGTTTTCCCTCTGTAGGACGACGGCTGCCTCCCTCCGCTGGTCAGTGTCCTAGGGCCTGCAGGAGCGTTAGTCCAGAGCCCGGGTGGTTGGCAGCCTCTCCTCCGGGCAGGGGTGAGGTGAGGTGGGCTGGGGTGAGGTGGGGTGGGGTGGGTGGGTGAGGTGAGGTGGGGTGAGCGCTGAGCTACTACCTCGACGCCTGTCCTGCTTCACCCCCGCCTGCAGGTGTTTGGTTCCGTTAGGCTATCCTGGTTCTTGAGGCTTGTACGACTGTTATGGTTCAACGCTTGTCCTGCTTGTACACGGTTCAACACCTGTCCTGCTCATTTAGGCCTACACGGAAGAGTACGGCTCAATATCTGCTCTTGTTGGTGATGTCTGTTTGGTGAGGTAAGGAATGACACCTGCCTTGATGAGCCACGCCTGCAGGAACCTTGGTAGGGTATTGACTGAGTGTAGCAACGTTGGCAGGTTGTAGCTGACTGCTGATACAAATCATCCGTATACTGGCAGACTGTTGAGAGCTAAGAAATCCTAGTTTATGAATGAATGTTGTAAAAAAACTCTCAAACTGAAGAGAATGAATTACTGGATCACACAAACGACAGAATGTTTGGAGATGAAAGAAGTCTATCGTCAAGGTGAGTGTGTTCAGGGTGTACTAAGTGACGACCTCTTCACAACCGTCCACTTCAGCCCGGAGAGGAACCAGGAGCACCAACTTACCCCGCCCGCAGCCGCCCCACCAACAGGTTTACACCACCTTAACTACGGGTGGTACTGTTAGCGCCAGGGATAACTAACTAGTGTACTTGAGCACCAAACAACTGTCCCGTATAGCAACAAGTTACCATCTCCCTTACCTATGTTGTCCGGACTGACGCTGAAGTAGTCATCTGGGTTTGTCTTAAACAGTGGATGTTAGGGTGTCATCATCGTCAATCATCATCATCATCATCATCATCATCATCATTTTATTTATTTATTTATTTATTTGTGAGATGGTGTTCATTTTTTCTATTTGTTCAGTGGTATAGTAAAACATCTATTTAACGGACTCCTTGGAGATGAAAGTCCATTATATCGAATGGTTCGTTAGATGTGAAACCCCCATCTAACTGATTATATTGAGATGAAAGTCCATTATATCGAGGGTTCACTGTATAAAGCTATCCTAGCAATGTTTCTTCCCGTGCAAAACATCATCTCCCCCGGTTTGCTAATACGTGCTGGGTTAGGTTAGGTTATAATAAAGACTACCTCGCTATAATATTACCACACAACAACGGACCTTTACTTAACCCCACTAAAGCGCGAGTAACCAAGAACAGGTCATTAAATGCATGATCCGGCTCTTGAGGAACAAAAACCTATGAAACCTGTCACGCGCAGATATTTACTAATAGTTAGGTCAGCAAAGGCCGGTTTGGGTTGATGAAACCGCTGAAATGATTTTGTGTGTGTGTGTGTGTAATAATAAGAGCAATAATAATAAACGGTTTATTAATAGAGTTGCAGCCGGTGGCTGAAAATATACAGACTTACATTTGATTTAGACATAATGGTATAATATGCGTTGAATACATTTACAGGGCTGTACAGTACATAAATCAGGAGTTGTTTATTATTTTAACAATAGATGGGACGGTGCTGTTCTTATATCTATCGGTGCGGGCTCTTATGGGCTGAATTTTGTTGTAGTGGCGGACTGCGCGAGGTGGGTAGGGGGCTGCAGGTGGCAGGAGGTGGCGATGACGAGGATGGTGCAGTAGTTGGCTGCCAAGCCTTTGTGTGTGTGTGTGTGTGTGAGTAAATTCATCAAGACAGGTATTCACACAGGTGGGTCAAACAGCCAGTAGTAGTGTTGGTGAGGTGGCTGACCTGTTGATCACTCCGCCATGAGTAAAAGCACCTCAAGTAGCACACCTGAGCAGCAGCGTAAACCCTCAAGTCTTTCCCTTCAACAAAATAATAATAAACAAACAAATATTTACGTCAGGCTGCTTCCTTCACACACACTCATACACTCAACAAGATAAACTAAATTTCTAGTTTTCATTTTACCAAGAAATTGAGGAAAATGAGGAAAGATTCAATTAACTCATAACTTATTAAGACAGTCTGGAGCCTAAGGAATCTGCCAGGAACTATGTAAACAACTCATAGTTACATTAACCTAATTTACCTGAAGATCACTACAACTAGATTCCTCCATTTTCCTTGGCAGTCCACAGCTTCATATAGTAAACTGTACAAAAAGGTCAAACACCCTATGCCTGACAAAAAAAACCACTTCATCATATTTGCTCCACAAGACACCCTGACGACAATGAAACACAAGACCTTTTTGTGGTGGTGGCGTGTGACATATCGACAATTAGATCAGGATTCACCTCTTCTACTATCATTTCCAAGATTCCCAACGTCTCTATTCGGTTCGTCCTCTCGAGACTTGTCAACTTGAGCAACTGAGACGATCAAGTTCAGGTATAAAGCGTCGCACCTTTTTGAGGGTTGTTAGGTCTTTCTGTAGGTTAGTTTAGGTTAGGCCATTATTCAGTAGCCTGGGGAGGGGCGAGAGTTATAAAGGTGTAGGAACATTTTCTCATCATTCAGAAGTACTTTACGACTTACAGATCCTGGAGTTTGATTGCATGCTTTTCTTCACTACTGGTCTATCACGACGCCTAGTTGTTGAGGACGCTAACGTAAGGACTGGAGAACACCCCTGCGTCTTCCACCTGAGAGAGAGAGAGAGAGAGAGAGAGAGAGAGAGAGAGAGAGAGAGAGAGAGAGAGAGGGGACAATTTTATATTATTATTATTAAAATCATTAAATAAAGACTCAGGTGTAGCGTGATAGTACCAGGTAAATAAGAACATTAATTAACAGCCTCCCCCCCCTCCCCCCTCACGGGAGAGTCTACCTGCAGAAAATGGCGCAGCTGTACTTAGACCCATCATCACTGTAATAAACGACCCACTTACGATGGAACTAGACGATACTGGCAATGAAACAAGATTAACAAGTCCGCAACAGTAATATTAAGTGTATAAGATGTAAATAACCTAACCTACCGCCATCTTGACACACCACACACATCCAAAGCACAGTCTCTCTCTCTCTCAGTCTGTCTGTTTACTATGCATGGCTACAATTTGCTTTAGACAGATCTGATATGCATATGTAATAAGCCCAGAGAATTAACACGGACGTCTAAGATAGGTGGACGCCATCTGTACACGATGAAGTTTTTCAACATAGAGGTAAATCTGGTGAGGTGTTTATTTCTCGCATATGTTGTTAGTTTTGGTGAAGGGCGAACACACAGTATAGTCGGAGCTGCCTTTGTTATTATAGAGACGGGGACACCTTCTGTAATATTGTGTTTATGAGTGCGTCTGTGTGGCTGTCTTGGTTTCATCAACTTTTTTTTGTTTTAACATAAGTAGCTGAAATTTGGTTTGGTTATGTAAACAGTGTTAATAATGCTGTTGTTGGGGGTGTTGTGTCTATGGCTGTTCTGGTCAACTGTACTTTGTCGAAACATAAGACGATAACTCCGGTTACCGTGTTAATTATTACAAAACAATGATGTCAGATTTGTTATGGTCATATATATAACTGACTCCTGTACAGTTAAGAGCAGCACACTACAACATTTCCGTGTTTCCGTGATTGGTTGTGTTTCGTTGACCTTTGAGTAAAAACTTTAATGGAATGTTTGAGCATCGGAGACTCTAGGGTACAGCCAAGAGCTGCGAGAGAAGAATTATCCCGAAAAAATACAGATTATATATCTCACTATACTGAACCCCGTTACTCTAATCTGTAAGTCCACGTGGCGCCCTCAGCAGTAGTTCTGACAGTACTGGCACCGGGACCCTAAGATGTTGAACACTGTATTAACTACCTGCACCCACGAGACACAGTCGAGTGTTGGTCACAATAAGAATAAAAGTAATATTGCATTAGAAGACTGTCAACAGAGCCAATGAGAAACAATAGTAGAAAGACAACGAAATATTGTAGTGAGTGTCAGGTGTTAAAGCTGCATCAGACACAACTCTTGTTTTCGTTTACAGGAACAGGTCAGAGTTGAGTGTTGGACGCCCTCGGGGATAATATATCTCTAAGTATCACTATATCTTCATACTTGCTGCATAACTAACACATTATCAGCGTTGTTGTGACAGGAGTGGTGAAGACAACTTGCTACTACACAGTCCGATGCAAAGTTGGTGAAGCAATAAATCCTGATATTTGCATTTTTATGATATCAAGCATCATGGAATCTATGTTTTCCTTGTTTAATAAGTTCTTTAATATAAATTTAAGAGCCAAAGGTTGTCTTAAAACCAACATCATAGGCATGAATATTAAATGTGATATAATTCACCAGGTTCCCACTGCGTATCGTGTTGTACTAAACACAAAACCACTTGAGGTGTTCATTAATCACTCGGGAATACCTGACTTTTAATACCTTAGCTCTAAGGTACCGAAGGTTTAATTGTGTAGAAGCGTCCAACTAGTGATTGTAATCGTCCCTGTGATCGCCTCCCGCCCCCTCACCCCCGGGTAGGGTCGCCGTTCTTGGCCTGAGCCTCCCTGTGTGGAGCCGTGGTGGCGAGAGCACCCAGGCGCTGCCCTACGGAGGGACAAGATCCACTCATCTGCGCCTGACCGGTCCTTGCTCCCTCCTACCTACAACGTCTGCTACCATTACCTTTACGGAACTTCACTAAATTAAAGAATAGATCGCTCGTTGTCTATTGACTGCTCCGACACAACACTCGCTGTACCTCGCCCTCAGTGCCTCTGGACACCACACCCGGTAGCCTAACCACTCTGTGTGTAACAGAGCGAAACTGTAGCCTCGACAATTATTCCCATCTCTGCTGACCAACAAGACGAATGGTTGACAATGAACTGCATCACGCGGACTATATCAAAGCGGCACAAGCGGCACAAGTTTCTCTGTCACCAATTTGACAAAAAGGTGTACTGAAACACAAAGGTTAGGTGAGAAGTGTTTGTTTGACCCCAGATATAATTTTGTCTATCCAGCCAACATGGTTACTACTTACGCGGTGCCAGGTCAGGGTGGAAGGGGGGGCGAAGGGGGAGGAGATGGGAGACAATTTTATGGAGGGAAGAAAGTATCTCAGGCGTCATCAGAGGGCGGCACGAAAACGAGAGTAACTTGTCAAAATGGGCGAGGACAAGAAGTCAGGTATGGAGGTATAAGGATGTCAGAGGCTGTGTCGCGAGGTTCAGAGACATCAGATCATGCATCATGAGGGAGATAGATATCAACTAATACGTCTTAAATGTCCGCTGGTACAGTACGTCAAGGGTGTCAGCTGCTATATCGAGCGGCTCAAACAGGTGCCGTGAGGAGAGAGAGGAGACGAGTGTATCATCTCCCAGCTGAGTGAAGTTCCTCCGCCCAAGCTGGAGGACCTACCCGGTTATTAGTAAAGGCTCGGGCAGTATAATCACACTGGCTGCTCGATACATCAGGCGTCGCTCCCTCTACCGCCCTCCCTGGCCCTCTCATCATCACCTGCTACACACCGCTCGCTCCACACCCTGCATCTTCAAACAGCATCTACCTCCTAGCAGATGAAGTCAATGGTAACACTCAGATAAAAAATCCATTGGATTCCTTGTTAGTCATAAGATTAATTTTGCATTGAAAATAATCCATTTTTTCAAGAGTGTAGTGAATACAAGAAATAAAGTAAGCAATAAATCTCCGGTTTTGATTAACTGTGTAAGGTATTAGATGCACCACAGGAGAGCTACCACGTCTGGGGCAGAGAGAGAGAGAGGTTCCTTGACCCCGTGGTCCACAGGTCAGGCTGGCGGGGACAGGGAATTAGCTTCACCAGTACCGATATGATCACCCGCTGCAACAACGGTCAGGGTAAGGCCGGTATTACCCCCAGGTGCATTGTGTTTACACTGCTGGTATAACGCTACTCTGGCCCACTGTGTGTGTGTGTGTGTGTGTGTGTGTGTGCGTGTGTGTGTGTGTGTATACAGCATAAGGTCAAAACAGCCTCAACTACGGCTGATACGCAAGTTAACTCACAACTACACAACACCGTCATAACTGGATACTGAATATGAACTTAGACATTAGAACTAGTTGGTAAATGGAAAATTAACCAGAGGTGTATTTACTTAAGCTGTATTTTGGAGGGAACAAAATTTACAACCCCGTAAATCTGACGATGGTCCTATTATCTTTGAGATCGGTTATATACAGTATAATCGGAAACTACAATTATAGATAATCCTTTGATCTTCTGAATAATGTATAAGCCGATAATTGATCTCGGGATAAACACAATGACTTGACGCCAGATTTTTCAGGACAGGAGATAATTTGTCACTTGTAAATCAGTGCCATAAAAAATAACACGGCCACAGCAACACACAGGCCGGCCCTAGGGCCACCTTGGCGTGAATTTGTTTAAGGTGTAGAAGCAGCCGTCAACACAACAACCACACCCTGAGTGAACGAGTTGCATGAATCAGTGTCAAGGAATTGTCCGAGAAGACCGGACAACTCACCAACTGCACTGGCTAACCATTACTCCGGAATACGATCCGGGGATCGAACTCGGGTGCACTCGCTTGCTGACCATTACACAGTAGGTCGCCACATACATCATAAACCACAACTCAATACATCAGGAGTCTCATACATTACATATCCCTAACACACAACACAGGGACTAAACACCTCTGACACATTCACCATCACTAAGGAATATCACCTTTTCCTTCGTATACAAGTAACCATTAATGACGTCAATATGTAAAAACCTGTTATGAACACACTACACTAATTAACCTGTGCTTGTGATGGATCAAGGTGTAAGGGCTACCCGCCAGGTATGAGGTATTGGTATCACTGCAAATAACATCAGGGACATTGAAGATAATAAAGAAGGGGATTTTTTTGTTGGTCATTGCCACCCCAGACGAAGTTTAATGCCCCGTTAACGTCTGGCGTTCACTGGTTTCTGGTCATATTAATTCATCTTGTGTTGTTTAAATTAATAGAAGTTAATTGGATGAGTTTTGAGGTTTTTCTCGACAGTTACTAAGGTTTTAACTTGTTTATTATAATGATCAATTGATAGGTTGTGTTTGGTGAGAAGTGCGGGCCTTGACCTGAGAGAGAGAGAGAGAGAGAGAGAGAGAGAGAGAGAGAGAGAGAGAGAGAGAGAGTCTGTAGGGAACTTGACATAAAACTCTCTTGACATAACCCGCAGTAACTTTACCTTTATCCTCACTACATAAAGTTAGATTTACTGAAACATTGAATAACAACATAAACAGCAAGACTCTTTTATCAACAAAAAGTTTTTCATTATAACAATACTTCTAGAAAGTTTTCCTTTTCCACAATAGATTCAGCTGTTTTTCCGCGTCATATGGACAGTTTTTTTGCATACAATTTCGGGTACATAATTTCCCCGCCAACATAGTTTAAATAATAAGCTGCGTAAATATTCTCACTTACTCGAGCTGGCCACACATACGCATACATTTTAATACACAGCGTCTGGTATTATTCCCAAATACCTGTGGCGTATGATATATGCTACGCTTTGAATACCGAGTTCTAGCCACTGCTTTCATTAACATACTGTTGGGAGGTTCACCTGTCAATGATGGTTCCTGGTGTTGTAAACCTAACCTAACCACCTGACTCTCCCTCCCCCGACCTGCCTATCATAGACCTCACCACCCGGGGTAAAACACACTATACACAAGGCAGTCTTATCTTGCTTACGTAACATATTGTTGTGTAGGAGGCTGTGGAAACAACGCCCCTTTTAAAGCCTCTCATCCACCTGTGAGTGTGTCAACAGGAAGGAATCGAATACTCATTAATAGTGTTTAGTTAGTTTTACGAGGTGAAGTTTACCTCGTGACCTATATCAAACTGAACACTAAGGTAATGATAACAATTAAACACACAGACTGGATCATAAAGTTGCCCAAAGTAAATTTTAAAGACAGAAGGAAGACTCCAAGCACACAGTCTGGCGTGATTTGAGCATTAGTGGTTACCTTCACCACAAGCACCAGCCAAGCGATTATTGACACAGGGATTTCTCGTGTAACCTCCAGCGGCCCACTTACTTGATACTGTAAGCAATGGCAGCTGATCAACCTGGTAGCTGTTGTCTGTTACAGGTCTGATGAGAGAGAAGTGGGCCCTGGGATTATAACAATAACAGAGGTGCTAACGTCATAAAAGCTACGACACAAGTTCTCTCGGTAACTCGCTCCAAAAAGTATTTTCAGGGAGAGGTCCGATGAATTTAAAAATGAACACTGTGACTCCTGTTGTCTCGGTAGGGTTGTCAAAATTCTCCGTCCGTTGTGTCATATTGTCTAACACAAAATTGTAAAGATACCTTTTGGAGTTAGTCTACAAGGAAGAGCTCTCACAGATTTTAAACAGTATAGTTGACAGTAATGAAACATCCAGCTGACATCTTTCTTATTTACAGAGTGTTCCCTGGCGGACTTCGTTAGCAGTTCAGGCTCCGAGAAGATCCCGTATGTGTACATGCCCATGAAGCATCAGCTGGTCCACCCCACAGCTGAGGTCGCCCTTCAAGGTGAGTCTCAATCTTCACAGGATTATTATATGTAACAGGAGGAAGAAGTATATACTGGGTCCTCCTCCTTCAGAGTAAAGGAGCTCAGTAGGTCCTCCTTCCTTAGAGAGCCTCAACCATCAGCTGAACTATTCTGGAGTTAAACTAAAAGTCTACAATGAGTTTTTCTTCCTTTATCAGAAGCACCAACACCCACTAACCTAATGGGCGACAAACAGAGACAAATAACACCAACAGTCTGTAGCTCAAGATGGGATTACAGAAGACATTACTACCCTAGAGTCAGTCAGTGGCACTCAGGCTGTCTAATGATCATTCCATTAGTGGAGGTGTTATGTAATCATCCGTCCTGTGTGGTTTAGGCTCCCTTTAACCTCAGTTAGTATTATGCTGCTCTGGTTGTTCGTGACCAGGTGAGGAGCGGTGCCAAGCCTCCCAACCTTCTCTTGTATTACCTGTGTGGATTAACCTTTAATTACCGTCTGTACTGTATTGTTTATTTCTATCCCACCTTTGGTATTTAATTAAAAAGTCAAGAAACATCTAATTCAATTATAACGTAGAAAAACTAAGATATTGTTCAGTGTGTAAATAATATAGAGATCACCTGAGGATAAGACACCCCGGATTATTTCACCTGTTGATTAAGTAATAATGGAGGACACTGTTGCAGGTCTGGAACACGGCGGGTCTCCTCTGTTGTCCCCAGTGTGTGTGGTCACCAAGGGCACCATCCTCACTCATGATGGCTGGCAGAATATGGCCAACACTTCCACCTTTGAGCCTCCCTTCAGGTAAGTTACTTCTCTTCCTCTTTCCCCACCTCCTTCTCCACCTCCTCCTGCTCCTCCTCCTTAACCACCACCTCCACCCCCTCCTCCTCACATCATAACTACGCTGTTGTTTTCAATGTTTTAGTTTGTCATCACAGGTAGCAGCGTTAGTATCCTCTCCATCTCTCTCTACACCACAGACTGTTTCGGGACAGTGAGAGGACGTACGTACAGTGGGTAGGGGAGGAGGCAGCCCGGGTGTCAGCTGAGGGCCGCTTAGTTCTGGTGACGCTCATCTGTCGTGACGCCGCCCAGCCAAACACCCCGGTCTTCCGTCCCTGTCTAGCCTTCAGAGTCGCCGGCAGTCCTGGTGAGCTACTCGTGATGATGATAATGATGATGATGATGATGATGTGACTATTCCATATCCACGCTCTTATAATAGAACCATATCCAATTTTTCCTCAGAATGTGTCGTTGCTTCTCATGTTTTTAGTTTTCTCGCTCCATACGAATAGAAAAAAAATAATTGGCTATATCGCCCCACAAACAGATTTTTGAAGTACGATGCATCACTTGTGTGTTTTGTAGTGAGAAAAAACATGAAATAAAACACCGAGTAGAATTATAATAACTGAGATAAGAGAGATAAGGAGTATAAACATCTCCAACTGTTGTCATTAATTGAGACATTTTATGATAAGAATTAATCTCCTAATATAATCTTACCTAAAACTGCCAAGTGTAGTTACCTTGATGCCTCGACCTGTAAAGACATAAACCAGTGTTAGTTACAAAGAGTTATTGAACACAGTGATTAAAGTTTTGCCCAAGGAAAGTATTATTTTAAGACTAACACCAGGATAAAAGTATATAATTAGGTATTTAAGGATCAAACATCTCGGCTCCCAGTAACTTTCATTTCTGATAATTTCTATAAAGTTTATAGCTTTTTGCATGTGTATTTAACTGAGAAATTTGAAAACCCTTTAATTATTGTTAGTGTTGGTTATTTAACGTCCATTCTGCGGGTAACAAAGGCTTTCAATGGTAAAATTTTCAGAAAAATAAATCATTAATGTGTGGAAATAAGGATTCTTCATTCCGAAATATTTAATACATTTCCTTGCATGTTCAGTAATTTTGTTCCATTGTTTCTAAGTGATAATGTCAGGAAAAGTTTGCACCTACAACTTTCCTAAGCAATGTCTCCATCTCTAAGGGAGTCTACCTCGAACCTCCCCACGCTATCATTATACACCTGCTTCACTGTTCAGGATTTTCGTTAAACCTGAGGCTTTTTTACAATCTAGGTGGTTAAGGGAGGTTTAGTTTGAGATGCAATTCTACGATTTTTGTGATGAAAGTGCTAACGAGTGTCCTTCTTTACAGGAGGATCAGAGGCGGCCCTGTCAGCACCTGCCAGCGAGGAAGAAGGTGACCAGGGACTGTCCTCAGGTGAAGGCATCATCATAGGCCTGGTGGTGACCTGCCTTGTCGTCATCTACATCGTCGCCATGATCATCTACATCAAGGTCAAGAGAAGAAAAAAGAGGGAGAAAGACATGTAAGATCACTCGTGTAGTAGTTGTCAGATCTAACTTAATCACTAGGTTAGGTTAGGTTAGGTTTGGCTAGGTTGAGGCTAATCTGGTCTGAGATCCAATAGATATCACCTGGGTAGGATTTACCAGCATTAAACAATATGACGCACCAATGAAATCAAATCTAAGGAAGGGTCATTATCGTCTCTCTGTTTGAAGCTACAGTCACTCATCTAAGACTCACACCTGCCGTTGATAAGCTACAGTCACTCATCTAAGACTCACACCTGCCGTTGATAACTCACCGACAGATGGAGTGACAGCTTCACCTTTAACACCTGAGTTGGGTTCTTTAAGGGAGGGGGGGGGTCATTGGGGGGTCATGGGGGAGGGTCATATAGGATTAGAACTTAACTGCCTCACAAGTAACCCCAGAAATAGCAAGGCAATGTGTCTCCGGGTTCATCAAATGATCAATTTTCCTCTTAACTGGAGTTACAGTCCAACGACACGTCTAACTGGCTCACTTAAGCACTCAACTATTTAACCCCAAAAGCGTTATAAAAACTTTCACCCAGACAGAACTAAATTAAAAGTTGTCTCTTGGATTTATTAGAAACATTCCTGTAAGGTGTCAGTACGAGGTGTCTCAGAGGCAGGAGGCGGCAGCACACTGAGGTAGAAACAACTAACTCTACCTGATATTCACAAATTATATGACACTTCCGTTTTCTACCTTTTTTATGTATCTTTATCATCTCTTATTACTATATTCATGAGGTCTTATTTATCTAGGTGTTTTGTCTGTGTGTGTGTTTGACTCTCTCATCTCACGACAGGAGTAAGCTGGCTGAGGAGGGCGTCCGACCGTCCAAAAGTCGCAGAGGCAGAGACAAGAGACCTTCACGTCCCCAGCCCAAGCCCTCCCTAGTGTCCTCAGCCGACGAACTTGACCAAGAGGACATTGAAGACCTCTCGTTGGCCTCCAGGACCCGCCGAGCCAACCGGGTAAGGAATCTGATGTTAAAGATAAGTTGAGGTAAGAGATGTTGTTGCCGCTGTACTAAACAAAAGTTACTTAAAGAATTCATGACTTAAGGGAGTGACTCAGCAACAAAAGCTCATGACTGCTAAACAAAATCCTCGGAGTGGAACATCTTAGCGTATACTCACTAGTCATCCATACACATTTACACACTGCTGGTATCAAGTGACGTGAAATTCCAATCTAGACTAATGTAGAGTTGATTCTGTAAACTTATGATTACAGACAGATGGACATACACTTTATGGCTATATTACCCAGCACAGCGATTAAGAGGATGACAGCAACAACAAATACAGATAATTTGTTTAACTGCACATCAAAGAATCAGTTGTTTAATCCATTAAATTACGTGAAACACTTTTTTTTGCATCTTACCTGAATATCTTAATACAACCTAACCTAACCTAACCAATGAGGTGGTATATTCCTGAACACCTTCCTGACGATGTACTTCTTCCCCTTACAGGAGAGGAACCACATCAGCTTCACGACAGCGGTAGTTCACAGTGGCGGGGAAGGTGGCGCTCACGACGCAGCTGATGGCATTGAGAGAGCCCCGAGGTCACATCTGGGAGTGGTGGAGACCCTCGGTAAGGCTGAGTAGACCCCAGTGTTTAATAGACCTTAATGTATCTGACTTAATATAAAAGACGTGTGTTTCTGGTGTCAGGAGTGTGTGTCAGGAGTGTGTGTCAGGTGGGTGTCAGGCGGGTGTCAGGTGGGTAAAGGGAAAATTCACCTAGTACTTTAGGATATGGGTCCATTAGGTCTTAGGCCCAATGGTAATGTGTCCCATTATGACTTGAATCTATTAGGACTGGAGTCAAATCTTGATGGATAAGTTAGGTGAAGTTAGAGGTCTATTAGGACCAGGACCTCTTAAAATTAGGACATACACGGACACACACACACACACACACACACACACACACAGAAAGTTTCAGTGAAAATAAAACATGGAAACTACTCTATTACTAAGACAGCAGAGAGAAGTATTTATCTAAGATTCATTGTGAGTTTTTCAATCACCAAATATACAGTAGTTATGAACAAAGGTCTTGAGCCACTAGAGACTCCACACAACTTGTCTACTGATATCTTTCACTAAAGCATCTCATTTGATTATGATACACCGTCATGGGGGGAATATTGGAATCAAATGAGTATTCCATATTCCCGTTGATTTAATCTATATTTAACTTGTGTGGATATCTTATAGCTCTGAGGTGTGAATATTTTACTATCTTCAAAGTTATTTTTACATATAAATAAATGTTAATACGTTTATGAAGAGCAGTTTATTCCTTTTAAACATCAATAATACAGACATTATCCCACAGTGTATAAACAGTCAGGATTTAAGCCGAGCGTTGACATAAGGTAGTGGAGTTGTCAGGCTTCTGTATCTGCCTGAGTAAGCTCGATTAAAGCTAAAATGGCCTCCAACCTCAAACTAAGCTTATTATTGGGATTAAGGTCAAGTGCGAATAGTGCCGATTGGGACTGGTGCCCATTAGGTGCTGGACCCGTTAATACTGGGCCAGTCATCAGCATGGTCGACCAAGGGTACAGGTTCCTCTCAGACTTTAGTCGTGCGTAGAACATCCTGGGAAACAAACACGTGTACAGACTGTGTTGTCTATAATACTGCAGATAAGACTGTGTGTGTGTGTGTGTGTGTGTGTGTGTAATAATAATAATAATAATAATAATAATAATAATAAACGGTTTATTGAAAGAGCTTGGCAGCCAGAAGGCTGAAAATATACAGTTACATATTTGGGGAATGGGTTACGAATTACAAATAATATACAAGTAACATAAGTGACACAAATAAGACATATAATAACTTAGATGGGGAAAAGCTCAAACTACAGTTCATTTCAACATAGTGACAGTGTTACAGTATTACAAGTTATTGATAATTTTTACAATGGTTGGGACTGGGCTGTTCTTATAGCGATCAGTTCGTGCACGTATGGGCTGGATGCGGTTGTGGTGTCGCACAGCAATTCTCGGACAAGGGATCTCAGGTGGTAGTAGGAGCCGGTGTCGGGGATGGTGTAGAAGCTTCTTACCAAATTTGCAGATGAGGTCGTGGTGATGGTCAGTGAGAGTCGAAAGGGTCAGTGTGTTGAGCGCTTCTTGATATGTGGAGTAGGAGGGGGAGAGAATAATCTTGCATGCCCTCCTTTGCACTTTTTCTAGGTGTTTACGTTGTGTGGCATTTAGGGAGGAAGACCAGGTGGGGGAGGCATAGGTGAGCTTGGGAAGTATGAATGTTGTGTAAACACTGAGGAGCTCGTGTGCAGGAACTCCGAGGGACTTGAGTCGGCGGAGGAGGTGGAGACGGAAACTGAAGGATTTGACAACTTCATTGACGTGTGGTTTCCAATTTAGTTTGTTGTCTATGGTGACGCCGAGGAGCTTCGTGGAATCTACAACCTGGAGTGTGTTCGGACCTAGAGTAATGGAAGGAGGTGGGACAATGTCGGAGGAGAGGTTGATGTGCATAACCATGGTCTTGGTATGGTTGATGGTGACATGGTTGTTGGTGGCCCAGTTTTGGAGACTGTTCAATAAATCCTGAAGGGCGGTATAGTTGGGAGCAGAATTGTTGACGCTGATCCCAATGGTGGAGTGTGTGTGTGTGTCTGTGTGTGTGTGTGTGTGTGTACTACGAGTATTAACACCATAATAGTTGTATTCCATAAGGCAAGACAAGCTTCTCCCTACACCATCCACCTTGACCTTAAGACCTGAGTGAATTCCTCTCCCACAGGTGAGAACGGCACCAGCGAGAGTGGAGCGAGGGCCCTGGGGGTACTGAACCCTGAGGGAGGGTGTGATGGTGTTCAAAGGGAAGTTCAGGAAGCTCAGGGCAAGAAGAAGCTATACTTCAACCCAGCGTACTTCGAGCCTGAGATGCTACAGGTGAGTCACTCTTAACTAATTACATCTCACGAATTTTATAATCTATGTCAGGTGTGTGTCAGGTGTGTGTGTCAGGGGTGTGTCAGGTGTGTGTGTCAGGGGTGTGTCAGGTGTGTGTGTCAGGGGTGTGTCAGGTGTGTGTCAGGGGTGTGATTTTTTTTGTTGGCCGCGAACAGCAGCTAGTTTATTGTGCACCCCATACTCATCCTGTGAGTGGTAGCGTAAAATTGATTACAGAGTATAGACCACAAAGGGTGCTTATCAGACCCCAGAGATTTTGATATTATAGCAATGAATGTAACAGAGTATTTCCAGTACATTGTTTGTTTAAGTTGGGCTGTGTGGCCATTTGTCTGGCCACAGACTTTACATTTAGTTTTGTTCACATCTGCTTGAGGGACATACTGCCAGAGGTACTTATATCCTAACCTTATTCTCGCGGTTACAACATCTTGTAGTCTTGTTACTTGCTCCATATACATGTTTCACTTAATACATCTCAACATGGTAATCGATGGATTGACTAGGTGTGTGTCACGGGTGTGTCAATTGAATGTCAGGAATGTGTGTCAGGGTCATATGAGAACACTTCCCCGAGTACAAGGGTCTGAGTGAATGAGTCAGTAGATGTTTACCTATGGGAGGATCACCTGGTCATCGCAAACACAAGAACCGACTAAGTGATGGATTGACCCAACAGTGAAAGGCGATCATCACAACAGCCAACTGTGTCATTTAATTGTATCTATTAGGAAGATTTTCTGTACCTATTCAATGTTTCTTTATGTCTCCTTTAAATAAATTAATTCTCTTATCTTCTTGTATATTCCATTCCCTTCCCAAGTCATGATATATTTCTTCCTCTTCTTTATTTTGTTATAAGCGTTCACAAGGTTAACTCTGTGCCCTCGTCCACAGTCTCCTCCTCCCGCGGCTCTGGAGTTCCTGACGAGGATCCGAGAGATGATCAACATTGCCAAGAGCAAGATGAAGACCAAGACCTACCAGCCCAGCCTCTTCGACATCCCCGAGGAGGACGCCGAGGGGTACTCCCGCCCCATCAGCAGGTCTACCGGAAGGTCAAGTAGGATGACCCTCCCAATGGATGAACTTGAGAACGATGAGGAAGGTGTCTACCAGAGTGACGCCAGTATACAGAGCGACTCCCTAGAGCGCCCAAGGGAAGGTGACAGTCGCAGCTCCACCCTCAAGAAACTCGCCAAGCGTGTCAACAGCCAAGGCGAGAGTTTCGTTAGTGAGATTATCAAGACTCTTGACCTGCGGCCCAGGATGCCAAATCCCGAGGCTATCTACGGGGCTCACACACAGAAGGCTCAGGCACCCAAACCTCCGCCTCCTAAACCCATCAATGCTCGCAATGAGTCACCTGTTGAGGCGGAGGACGACTTCCCTGAGTTGATCAAACCATCAATGTTGAGGAGCGTTCTGAGGGACGGGAAGAGACTAACTGATCTCAACAACACCTTCGAGAACTTCCGGCAGGAGATGATGGCAACTTTCCATAAGATGAAGAGAGTTGGTGAAGCCATATCTCCAAAGTCAACTCTGAACAGGGTAAAAAATAGAAAGAAATCGTCTCCAGCAAACACACTGGAGAAGAATGTATCTGAGTCCGGCACCAGCGAAGGGAAGGTTCAGAAATGGCTACAAACACTAGAGGGTAAAAATTCCTACACCAGAATGCCGGAAAACCAAAATGTTGTGTTCGACTCTCGGACAGTGCTCGCACAAAGTGATGCTCCGCCGCCACTGCCGGAGAAGAACAGCAAACCTCCCACACCGCCCAGGAAAAATAGAACAATGGCGTATCGCAGCGTTTCCTTCAGTGAAGTCAAAGAGCCTTCGTCTCACACCTCCTCGACTGATCACCCAGATGTCAACGAAGGTCCTGATGGAGGGACACAACCATCGTCAGGTAAGACCCAGGTGACCAGATCACTGTCATGGCAAAATGAACACCATCACTATGACTCGAACCCAAGAAGACCCCGACAACAAGTTCCTCTGGTGGGGGAGGACACCTTAAATACATCCTTTGGCTCCGAGGACGACTCCCTCAATGATCTGCTCAGCGAGGCAGAATCAAAAGTACCGAAGATGACCCCCAGTGATTCTGACAGTGCTTACTCAGACACAAAATCGAGATATAAAGAATCCTTAGAGTCTGGGAAGGAAGAAACAGACTCAAGTTCGAAATCCCTGTCAAGACAATTGCCTCGCGAAGAGTTAATGACAGCTAGGAACGAAGTGTTTAATAAAAAGACTGGTGCTAAAACTATGTCCCGTTTAGTGAGGAATAACGAAAGTCCTTACGAAAGAGTGAGCGAGGAAAATAATGTGGATGATTTTGACGATGAACACACATACGAGGAGATACACTTCCCTGCTGGATCAAAGCACAGACAGAAGAGAAAAGCTCCACAGAAACCAAGAGGCAAGAGACCCAACACCAGTGAGACACAGACAGGAAAAATAAACAGACGTGAAGAGGACAAGAGTTTGTGCAGTATTTATAGTAACCCAGACTCCCTTATTAGTGAGGTGAAAATCGAAAAGTGCAACAGTCCCATCTACTCCGGCTGTAAGGTGACCATACCTGTGGTGGACAACATGAACCCGGAGGAAGTAGAGGCTCCTGCTGGCTACGATCAAGACACACTGGAAAAACGTGGTAGACGAGTTGAACGTAATGGCAGTATTATCCAAGACTCACTTGAGAGGCCCAATGTGAAGAAACGTAACAATAATAAGAATGAGGACAACTCTGAAGGAAATAAACCCCAGAGGAGAATGACTCTTCCAGGAGACAAGTTTAAAAATACAGATAAAAGTCTATTAGATATTTACGAGTCAAGGAGTAGCAACCGCAGCTTAAGAAGCTCGAGGAATGAGTCCCCTGACCGGACATACTCGCCAGTTAAGTTCTCTAATCCTCCTTCACCCACTAAAACAGGTTCATTCTATCTTAATAATATCAGCAACACCATGAACAACACCAACAACAACATTTTTAATAATAATAATGATCCTCAGAAAACGTACAGAACCTTTAAAGATTATCAGGAAATGCGATTCCAACGAGGCTCTGATACCTGTGAGGTGAGCAACAGCCCCCTGCCAGTATCAGGGACCAGTATTAATTTTAACTTTCGAAGTTCAAGTCCTTCTAATAAGGAACAGCGGGACATAAGGCCTCCACTGCCTCCCAAACAGACGCGATTGTCTGATATCACCGACATCTTCTCTCCAGATTTGCCTCCAAAGAACCGCAGTGCTCCACCGCCTCTACCTCTTAAAGCAAACAGAAAATCTGACTCATCAGAATCAGAGATCGATCGCCCAAAACTACCGGAAAAATCACGCAAAAAGCCTCTTAAAGATTCACCTCTCTCGCGATCCTCCAGCGGGAGTTCAATTCCAGAACTGACGGAGGAGGAAGCTCGTTCCATCCTCCATGGACTGCTTGCTCACACAGGGCCTGACGCCCAGAGACTCTCGCCTCTACATGAAGAAGATGATGTCGAGGGTAATTTTTTAGGGGTAGGGAACACTGCCGCCGACTGTGACTCTCGGGCCAGTGTTCCCTGCCTCGATATCTATTCCTCGCCTTACCTTGAGACCCCGACCTCTTCGCTATCCTCTTCTCCTGGATGTGACATAAAGGGTCAAGGGAGTAAAAGTCTCGGGAAAAGACTGGAGTCCAGTTTAGACCGTCGGCTTCTGAATTGTGAGGATAGTATGGAGAATCCAGGGTCGCCGGGGAGTGAGGCGAGGGTGAGTGGAGAGTTTATACTTTCCACAATCGGCCGCTCACCTTCGCTCCGCCGCCAGTCGTCCCTCAGTAGAGAACAGACCAGCGGCTTCCTGGCAAAACTGAAAAACATCTCCGACTCCGACATTGACAACGAGGCAATATCTAAAGGGATGGAGATCGCCTTGGCCTTAAAAGCAAAGACCGACCTGGAGAAACACTTCAAGGAGAAGAGTGGAGCTGACAGTATCAAGCGGACCTGGAGACGGATAATAGAGAAGGTTGACGACTCTAAGGAAGACAAGGATAAAATCTCCATCATGCAACTCCAACAATACATGGCGAGTCTAGACCAGAAGGAAAAGGAGACAAAGTTAAAGCAAGAGGACTCAGGTTACCATAGTACAGACTCAAGTGAGTCAGCCAACAGCCGCACAAGCCACACCTCAGTATTGTCCACCGCTCTTTCTTTAGCTTCAACCTATGCCCCTCAGTCGACACTTGGTCTCAGCGGTAAGCTTCCTGTTCGGTCTTCATTATACACAAACAGTCTGAACAGATCATACGCCATGCAGCGCTCTTCATCCATGCACCAGCTGAACTCAGATTCTACATTTGATTCGTATTCAAGTTATGGGTCTGGCAGCTTCCAGCGGGCCAGCCTTAGGGCTTCGTTAAGTCGCCGCTTCCATCAGGCAGAGGCATCAGGAGGCCTCTCTGTGTATATCAACAACTGCTTCACTTCTGATGATGAGACCCGCGATAACTTCCATCTATGATATAACCTCAGAGGGTAACTAATGTTGATGTTCCTACATTGACGTCACGCTCCTCACACATCCTCTTAGTGATGAAGCTTCATGTCTGTGTGTGTCTTGAAGGTGATCAAAAGATAACAATATTACCTTAAGTTAACATTTATATTATGTGTTAACTCTCTTTGATAATAACCAAATATAGCCTCTTTTAACGTTAAATTAACCCAACTTGGTTCACACGCCATGGTGCTCCATCAGAGGACCGACTCTCTATAACACACCTACAAGTATTGTTGGAAGGCGCCCTAAACTAAGTGATGCGCCTCCCTGCAGCCAGGAGAAGTGTTGGCTGACATGTCAATATTACTAATGGCAAAATATGTTTTGATTCTACATGAAATAAAATAAAAATACTTTTGTTACTCACGGTTTACGATAACTACACATTTCTCGCAGATCCCCGACCAAGTTTTGAAGATGTACAATTAATACTGGAAACATGTTTGTGTTTGTGAGCAATTTATTTCCTAGGAGGTTTGTTCATCACTTTTGGTGCCACAGGCCAGGTGTTAAACATCTCCCGTGATCCACAACACCGTAGTCCAACACCAGGCCAGGGAGGAACAGTTCTACCCAATATGTTGGTCACTGGCTAATCTAAACAGGACCTTATCTCATAGACCCCGATCCTAATACACCCCAAACCTCACAGACCCTAATCTTAATTGTTAGATTAGGTTTAGTTGGGGCTTAATATGAACTGAGGTCCATTGAAGCTGGTAACATGTGTTGGGACCTCAGCTGGTGTTGTTGTCAGTACTGTTTGTGTTAGGTTACCCTCGTGGTGTCCTCCAGTGAAGAATGTAAACAAATAAAGAAAAAGATATATATATATATATATATATATATATATATATATATATATATATATATATATATATATATATGTATATATATATATATATACACTATATATAGTAAATAATATATGTACTTTAATCGTGTATGTTCTCCTGTATGTATGTATGTTAATAATAAACACTTTGTATATACTGTAGTTACAGGACCACAAACAATACATTTTATTAATTATATTCAATTGTTTGTATTTTATTTACCTGTTACTTATGTGTTCCTTACCTGTTGTTCTTTAGTTGCTCTAAGTGTTCTTCAGATGTTTTTAAACCTTCTACATCCACGTCTAACTATCTGTTCAAATTAGTCTTCACCTCACGTCTGGCCATGAACCTGAGTCACACCAAATACCGCGGTGAAAAACCTAGATATCTGATCAAATAACAATTGATAGCGAGCTGCCATTTTACCAATTACTTAAGGTCATTACACGGACATGAGGGCTATCTAATGATGGCAGTAAGGGCAGGACAAGGTAACGTGGTGTCTCCTGTTTGTTTATCCTACTTATGGTGATAAATATTAACCTGACACTGAGAAATATATTATAATAGACACAATAAGTACACTACTGGCTCACCTAAATGTTGCTCAAGTCTCCGAGATAAACAGGGGTGAATCCAGGAATACCAGAATGTGGGGGTCGAAGAAGTTGTGGGTGGGGGAACATGGCGAGCAAAGCCAGCCCACCCAGCTGGGGGGTATGAGGGGGGGGAGGGGGCATTTTGAGACCATGTGCACTTGATATTACGAGATATTCTGAGTTTAATAGTAATTATTTTTTACTGTAAAATATGCCTGAGTACAATACTGCATTAAAGAAAAATTATTGGAATTTTCTGATAAAAAGGGTGAGGTTCCGGACCCCAGACCTCCCCCACCCCCCTGCACCCGCTGGGTCCGCCCTTGAGGAGGAGGACTTTTGTCGCTAAAACAGTTTGATTTTCACCTTAAACTATTTTATAATAAGTTATTTGTGTTTTGTACGACTCCATTTGTTTGAAAATAAAATTAGTGTAACCTTTAAATATGCTGTTAAGACTAAAGAGAAAGAAACTGGGCAGTGAACACATAATAACGTAGTCACTCATGTAAAGTAACAATTTTCTTTTATTTCATCAAAGAGTATGGCAATGGGTGACTATGGTAACTGTTTAATTCACATTAAAATTAAGAGATTTTAATGCCAGCTTGTTTAATACTTTCACTACGAGGACCCCACTTTTAATATAATACTTAACGAACGACAGACGAATTTATTCAGCACAGAGGATCCCGTACACAAGTAGTTAGTAGACAACTACTTGAGGTGCTGGATGTTTGGACCCAGATCCTGGAACCTTGTGGCAATATCGACAATATATATTTGGACTTTGCCAAGGTTTTCGACAAATTACCCCATGAAAGACTGAAAATTAGACTGGAAGAGTATGGTATTTGAGGGATTGTCCTAGCGTGGTGTGTGTGTGTGTGTGTGACTGCCGACAGGTGTGTGGTGATAACAGTAAGTGGACAGTGTGTAATGCCCCACATGTTACTGTCGGAACCTTTCACCTGACCTTACATAAAACACACACACACACACACACACACACAAAAAAAAAAAAAACGTACGCGGACACAATCATATTCCATATTATCAGTACTCACATGGTCTCTTATCCATTACTGACAAGACGACGCAAATTCCGTCAAAACAGCATGGAACTTCCTACCAGTGGTAGGCACAGCTAAACGAAAAGTTAGCTTCGCTAACCGCTAATCTGCTAACTAAAAAGTTAGCTTCGCTAACGCTAAACCGCTAAACAGCTAAAAAAAATTAGCTGAAGCTAACGCTAACTTTTATTATATGAATTTAGCTTCGTTTTTTTTTGCTCTAAAACCCTTAAAAACAGACCTAGAGAGCTGAAATTTTCATATGTTGTCTTGTAGCTTAGACATAGAGCTTTCCAAAAAGGTATAGCATGCCAAGACCAGATGATGATCAAGGTGTACACAAATAATTAAATGAACGAATGAAATTAAACATTAGTTTACATTCAAGTTTCAACATACACTTTATAATCTTTATTTACTGTACGAAAAGACAAAAAGTATTAAACGAATCCAAAAACTATAGTACTGTACAGCACAGGTAGCAAATAGCATCATGCCAAGATCAGATGACGATCAACTTATCAAGGTGTACACTGTACACACTTTCACAAATAATTAATTTGCATTCTCATACAACCTATCGGCCTTACTCATTATTCATGTAATATACAATACCAACCACACACACATTATACCAGTGCATTTTTATATAACTTATTGTTGGTCTTATTCCTGTAAATCAACAGAAAACTCTAAACTTTAATGAAAAGTAAGTTTTAGAAAATTATATTTGGCGCACACCTTGGATGTTTACACGTATTAACACACAATCAGCCCAGCGTGCCTGACTGGCTGCTGGAGACAAGCGTCGTGGCGTCACACCTTACAACACACAGGAACAATCACGTATAAATTTTGTTAGCGAACTTAAGGTTTGCGGAACTAAATTTAACGGAAGCTAATTGGTCCGCTAATGGTTTCCAAAGTTAGCGAAAACGCTAATCCGCTAACGAGAAAGTTAGCTTCGCTAATTAGCGGATTAGCGGAACAGTGTCCACCACTGTTTCCTACACACATTTTTTTTTGTTTCTCGTTGTTTATCTTCCTCCTCCTCCTCCTCCTTACGTCACTTATCATCTCCCCTCCCCCAGCAGTGTACACGGATGTTCCCCGTGGAGTACCTGTGTGTCAGTGTACTTGGAGCTGAGAGACGAGGAACTTGGTGAGTGTTACAGTACAGTTATTCTTCCATGTCCTAGGTTGGGTTGGGTTACAGCGATTATTTGTTTAGTTTTTCCTTCTTCTCCTACTCTCTATCCTTCTTCACCACTTCCTCTTTTCCTCCTACTATTCCTCCTCCTCCTTCCCCCCCCCCCCTCTTCCTCCTCCTACTTCTCCTCCATCAGTTCCCGTGAGAGAAACTCGACGACAACACCGTCAGTAGCAACCCTTCGAGACCTCCGAGGTATGCATGAAGACCAGAGACATAATCGGTTCATTGACATTACTGACACACACTCACACACCCAGTAACATTAAGGCAAGATACTGTCTTCCCATTGTTCCGTATTGAAGAGCTGTTGGGACTTTATATGTGTGTGTGTATGTGTGTTCTCAATCACCATCTATGGCTCAGTTTGAAAGCAAAGCGTGATGAGCATAACTTGTCCACAACATTGATTAAATATCTCATCTCTTGCTTAATGAACCACCAAGATGATTTTTAATACTCAGATTTATTCAATATTTTTATTCATTCGGAAATTCATATTTTTTTTTATTTCTTATTACTGCCTCAAGAAATGTTCGATCTATATTATTCATGTGTCGGATCACGTGAATGTTAGCCCCTCCACCATATTTCACCTGATAATTAAACACCTTAACGTAACCGGGGGGAGGGTTAGGTTAGGTTAGCATCAGGGAAATAATCTGGGGACTAATCTTCAGGTGATCCCACTTGTCCTAATCACCCTGCCTATGTTAACATGTCTCACTTCAGCTCTACTACTCAGGAACTTCAGAGCAAGACAAAAATTAGGAAGAAAATATGTGAAGTTTGCTGGCAGGTATTCACTCAAGCGAGATAATAAGTTTTTTTGTAATTCGGTATTCGATTTTTTGGTAATTTGTGCACATATGTTGCAAACAGGTCGAGGGTCTGACAGATGACCGAGTATTGTGGCGTGTTTCCCATCGAGGTAATGAGCGATGACCTTTAAAGACTAGAGAGAAAATACTAATTATGATGACCGTCAAATGGATGTCATTCCTCCAGATCATTAATGTTATCATCGTGAATGTTTCAGCAAGAAGGGTCATTGTTTCTAATTGTGGTCCACTCAGGTGTTAGAAGGGAGATAAGGCCAAACACACACACACACACACACACACACACACGAGACGAGAATGATAAGAGAGGGACATTCCTTAAAATTAGAGACGCACCTCATAGCCTGTTCATCCTTGGCCAAATTAAATCACACAGCGCAAAAAATTAACCAAACAAAATTTCAGCTCTATCTTTAAAACTGTAGCAATGCGTCGCTCACATCCACGCATACAAGCACACACTGTTTTAGACTACCGAACACAAGTTTATTATTGCACTTTGCTGCCACAGTGTTGACCTGCAAGAAAAATTCAGGCGTAAGGAAACTTGAAGCAGATCAACACTAACGAAGGTACTGTAGTAACACACATAGGAATGGGGGTGTGTGGTAGAGGAAGTCAAGGCGCATTAAAGAAAACGGAACTGTGCATAGGGAGAACTTGCTCATAGTCCCTTACAACATGATTCTCTGACC
Source organism: Homarus gammarus (assembly GCA_958450375.1). Taxonomy (NCBI): domain Eukaryota; kingdom Metazoa; phylum Arthropoda; class Malacostraca; order Decapoda; family Nephropidae; genus Homarus; species Homarus gammarus. The sequence continues at coordinate 846,446 of CAUDMG010001490.1, forward strand.
AACTTACACAACACGATGATAAACTCCCACTACTAACCTAACCTGAACAAAGACCAGATCCCCCCGGGTTAGGATCAAGCTACTGGCCCCGGGAGAGTCGGGAATTATTCTGAGGGTGGCTTTCTAGCTGCCGGTGCCAGAGGAAAGTGACTTAGAAAAACAAGAACTGACACAGGCAGCGAGAACTCAGCCACAAGATGACCTGAATGGGTGCTGGCTCGCCTCATCTCCTCCCAACAGCTGACGTAGAAGTAGAGGTGTTGTTCTAAACATGCACAATAAAAATACACAATTAATTTTGGATCATACGAGAAATATAACCAATTAAAAATCACTCTAGCCATACACAAAACATCAACAACATACTGCTATCATGCACAAGATAACGAGAACCTAACCTAACCTCTCCTAACCTAACACAATGCAAAATAAGAGAAACGTCGAGTCATCTATACTGCAAGTTACACCCATGGCATCTCAGTCCTAGATAGCCCCCTTCTTTCCTTCCTTTGTGTTACGAGACTCGATCAATTTATGTCATTCTCAGTCTTTTCATCCATACTGATAACAATTTCACACCTGGATAACTTCATGACAGGTTAATTGCTTGATACCTTAGATGCCAGAAACAACATTGACCTCTTTCACCTTCAGGGTAAAGATGGTTGACCCCATTAATATTATGTTATTTATTTAGGGTAGTTTTGGGTATGTGAATTGACTGTTTTATTGACGGTTATTACAAATATTTATAAAATTAAGAGAAGAATGATGGCCTGAATTAGGAATTCTACTTTAATAACATTACCTTTACCTTAAGCTAATGTGGTTGTTGTCTTCTGGTGAGTTCACAACTATTACTACAACTACTGACACAATTCCTGCTACAACTACTACAACAAACTATTACTACAACTCATAATATCACTCTGTAAATACTGTACTAACACAGATGCTGTTGCCTTAGTTACATCTGCTCTTTCCGCTACTACCCCCTCCCCCGCCCACACACCTACTCCCACCCATCCACCCCAACCTACACACACATCCACCCCACCATTCTACACCCCCACACACATGCCCAGCCACTCACCTACCCCCATCTACATACACACACCCAGCCACCCACCCCCCACCCACACATACACACACCTGGACCAGTTTTTGCCTGACCTGCGCCATTACCTAGTAGGGGCGTGGCTTAAGTATTTTTTTACTTAATTAATGATATACAATTTTTCGAGAGCGGTCCTGGTTTGGGCAGTTTCTGGAGACGAGGTCAGCATCACTGCACATCTGCCTGGAGGGAGGACGAGGGTGGTTTAACATTACGAAGTGGAAGAAAACGTCACATACCTACTTTGAAATAGTTTCTCTCCCCCGTGTGTGTGTATGTGTGTGTTCGCGTGTTCGTGTATGTGTGTGTGTGCTCGCGTGTTCGTGTGTGTGTGTGTGTTCGCGTGTTCGTGTGTGCGCATGTTCGTTTGTGTGTGTGTGTATGAATGGATCATTAAAGTGGTGGAGAAAGTGGATTTAAGAGTTCAAAAAGTTAAAAAACAATAAAAGATGGAGACAGACTAGGACTTACATGACCAGAGGCGACGTATATATAACCCGGAATCAATAATAAAGAGAATCCACATACATGAAGACACAAGCTTTCTGGAAATTAAAACTTAAATGAAAAACAAGATTATTGAAACCAAATGGTATCACAAAAGGATTATTTTAATTTCGAAATAGTTTGGTCATCGAACTTGTCGGGAAATATAGCATAAAATTCATTAAAAAACATAGATGTTCACGATATAATATGAAAGATTATATCGCCGACAGAATATAACCAGACCGAGTTATGTACAGTGCAGCTACGGGTCCATTGTATCACCGGGACGTTGTGTGGGTCCTCCCAGCTGTGGAGCTGTATACTGATTGTGTCGACTGTGTTCAAGGCTCGTCCACTCACCAGGTCGGGCCGTGAGCAGATCAAGAAACAATGTAGTAGCTCCTCTAGCCGTCCGTCCGATTTAATAACTGGAAACTCAATCTTCAAGTCTCTGCCCAGATTATATACAGGGTATATCAGTTAGGAACCTTATGTTTCGGTACGGTGGCGAGTGATAAAAAGGAAGCAGCAATAAGAGCACCTCCATGGAAACACTCGAGCTGGAAACAAATATATATCTCCCTAGGGCCTGACCAGTCACCAGACGAGTCTTGAGGCCAACCAGCAGACTAACAGAGCCGAGAGAGGGTCACAGGGGACGCGGTACCTCTTCTCTAAGGCTCACTTCGAAAATCGGAAAGTTTTTCCTTGAGGGTACAAAGACCCCAGTCTGGACATCCAACTGAGGGCGGCCGGGCAGGCTACTCTATGGTGGCTGGAGCTGACGACCCAGCCTGGTGCTGAGAACCTTGAGATAAATCAATGTCTGGACACTCACCGGCACCCAGTTAGGCATGGGTGACCTACCAGGTGCCAACACACACACACACTGACGGCGATGTTTACGACACGGCCACAAGTGTCACTGTGTCCTAATACTCGCGTTGTTCCCCCAGTGTGTTGGTGTGGCAGCGAGTCGTTCCTCAACTTAAGAAAAGTCGTAATAATCCCATGTTGTTTCTTTTGATTTATTTTCTAATTATAATCCAAATTTGTAGTTAAGAGTTTATTCTCAATTTATTAGACATCTGGAAGGTATTTTGTAGCGCCTCATATACATAATAGTTTCAGAAGAACAGTGAGGTAAAATGCTGTGGACGTGGGACAAGACAGAGGCTGTGGTGACATTGGGAGGGGCGAGTGCTGTGCTGGCCTCCGTCATCCACGCTGTCTCCAGTTGCTGCTGCTGGACGCTGTTCCTCCTCCTGTGGGTGCTGTCTGCTGCTACCTACATTGTCTCCTCAGCTCTCCAGGTACATCAAGTTCTCTCTAATTAAACAGACAAAGTCCTCCTTCTAGCAAATTCTATTCACTTGAAAGATAAAATTTCGTGTTAGGTGACCGTGAGACACACTTCAGAAAAGCACTTTTATGTGTGACTGGGAGGAGGAGGAGGAGGAGGAAAACGAGAAGAAGGAGAAAGAGGAGAAAAGAAAATGGAGGAGGAGAATAATCGCTACCCTCCGTAAACAAGGGAGTGGTCAGGTTAAAGAATAATAACTCATAAATACCTGTCAGCCTTTCTCTTATTCCTTCTCCTTCCCTCCCCTCCTCTCTGTTCTTCTCTCTTCCCTTCTTCTCCTTTCTCCCCCACCCTCTCTTCCTCTCTCCCCCCAAGTCATACATAATATCACTGATGCATAACGAAATATTCCATCCACCTTTTAACCAATCACAGAAACTCGCTATAGACCTTTAACCAATCACAATCACTCGCTATAGACCTTTAACCAATCACAATCACTCGCTGAGGCTTTATCTTATATGAGAGGAGATGATTGGCGTGTACTCTTAAAGAACATCACCCCTTTGTGCTCTTAAGAATGTCATATGCCAGGTATGTTAGGTATCAATAGGAGTCATATGTCAGGTATGAGTCAGGTATTAGGCAGATATTCAGATAACAGATGTGAGGTAGATCTTAGGTATAACTCACAGGTAAGCGTCAGGTAGGTTAGAGGTGTTTGTTTACCTGAGAACTGACCAATACAGGTGTTTACTCTGCGTTACAGGTGTCTCCCGAGGGTCGAGGCATCCTGGTGACTGGCTGTGACTCTGGTTTTGGCTTAGCTCTGGCATTCCATCTTCACAAACTGGTAAGATACAGCATTCGGACACGGGATCCTTACTTGACTGTCTATATGCTGAGAAGTTAAATTGACTTGCTTCCTCATAACTTATTCCACTCTGAAGATTAACATCCTAACCTAAACTCTTTAAAGCTCTCTTAACTTCCAGCAATACAAATCAACATTCATTCAAGAGAGCTGCAACACTCAGAAGACTCAGTTGATACTGTTGTTGTCATTAGGTTAATTTCCGATTCACTGAGTTTCCCGGACACTACACAGTTGATTCTTCAGTGTTTCCTTCGTCTCACTTCAGCTATTCCTTCTTCAGGGTTTCCGAGTGTTTGCCGGGTGTTTGCTGGCGGAGAGTGGTGGCATGGGCGCAGAGGAGCTCCAGAAGGTGAAGTCACGGCGCCTCCATGTCCTTCAGTTGGATGTGACTTCGCAGAAACAGATCGACAAGGCTGTGGCGGACGTCAAAAAAATACTGCCTAGTGGAGGTGTGTCTAATGCTGTTTACGAATTATTGGTAATTGATCTCACTTAACTGATTAAATAATAAAGACTTTGACAGGTAGTTACAAATACACCACAAGTGAAAATACAGATACAGGTATAAATATGAGCACAGGTATGAATAAAGATACAATGACCTCCAGGTGTGATGTTACCCCCTACAGTGGCACCGTGGCACTGTCGCGCTACTCATCTGGCTAGTAAAGGGAATTGGTTAATAGCGCTGTTTCCTAGTACTTCTTTTGGCTAATATTTGCATACATGTATTAATATTCGAAAGAGCAATTATTAACATATATAATACAGTTACAACTACAGGTAAAGCGACAAACACAGGTACAGCTATGAATGCAGGTGCAAATATAGGTATAATTTCAAGTGACGATATAAATACAATCACAAATACAGGTACAGCTACAATCAGGCATAAGTCCAGGTACAGCTAAGGCATAAGTCCAGATACAGGTACAGCTACAATCAGGCATAAGTCCAGGTACAGCTGAGGCATAAGTCCAGATACAGGTACAGCTACAATCAGGCATAAGTCCAGGTACAGCTAAGGCATAAGTCCAGATACAGGTACAGCTACAATCAGGCATAAGCCCAGGTACAGCTAAGGCATAAGTCCAGATACAGGTACAGCTACAATCAGGCATAGGTCCAGGTACAGCTAAGGCATAAGTCCAGATACAGGTACAGCTACAATCAGGCATAAGTCCAGGTACAGCTAAGGCATAAGTCCAGATACAGGTACAGCTACAATCAGGCATAAGTCCAGGTACAGGTACAGCTACAATCAGGCATAAGTCCAGGTACAGCTAAGGCATAAGTCCAGATACAATTACAGCTACAATCAGGCATAAGTCCAGGTACAGCTAAGGCATAAGTCCAGATACAGGTACAGCTACAATCAGGCATAAGTCCAGGTACAGGTACAGCTACAATCAGGCATAAGTCCAGGTACAGCTAAGGCATAAGTCCAGATACAGGTACAGCTACAATCAGGCATAAGTCCAGGTACAGCTAAGGCATAAGTCCAGATACAGGTACAGCTACAATCAGGCACAAGTCCAGCTACAAATACAGAGAAAATTACCATCAATAATATCATAATATCTCTCTCAGCTCCAACAATTAGGACTGGTTAGGTTAGGTTAGTATTTGGAACCGTAATTTACATCATGATCAAGCAACATTTGTGGATGCAGGAAATATTAAATCTTGTATCGCCGCACTACACGTCCCTCTCTCTCTCTCTCTCTCTCTCCCTCTCTTATTTATAATAGTTTTAAGTAAAAAAAAGTGATCAATAATTATTTTTTATTAGTTTCAAGTTTCAAATTGATTGATGGTACAGTATTCTTTTAATTTTTAGTACAGTAATTAGCATTTTTTGGACAACTATTAATTAAAAGAGGAACTCATTTGGTGGTCTTTTGTTGAAATTATCAGTGATAATAAAATAAATAAATAAATAAATAAATAAATAAATAAACAAATAAATAGAATGAATGAATAATAATAATAATAATAATAATAATAATAATAATAATAATAAAAATAGAATGATATTTTTTTCAGTGTAAATTTTTAGTACGTAGAAAATAATGACGATAAAATAGTTATAAGCGATTCCAGATGACGTCTCTAAAAGTCTTGGAGACGATGGCTTATTTCACTGATGTATGGCTGGTTTGTTCATATTTACCGTTCGAAACATCAGCCGAACACAACCGAACATTGATGATCACCACCGAATACAACCAACGTACAAATTCCCAACAAGATATTCTTTAAAATGTCTCCCTTGTCACTAGAGGACGTACAGTATATGTGCCACCAGGAGTTTCGTCTAAGCGCCATTTTAACGCTACTCTGACCACCATCTTTGTATCGTCGCTTAAGTGAGTCTGACAAATGCTTTCTCAACTTTCGAGTTAAAGGTGCGAGTTTGAGCCGTGCCACTTTTAAGAGATCCTGGAACCAGACTGGACGGGGTCGGTCTGGGTGATGTCTGACCCCACCAACTAACACACCCACTGACACTCTCACCGTCCCGCCCACTGGCAACACCCACTGACACTCTTACCGTCCCGCCCACTGGCAACACCCACTGCCATTCTCACTGCCCCGCCCAATGACATACTCACAGACCACTGACCTGCTCTTTGAACACACCACTGCCACAGGGAAATGAGTCGACCTTCTCTATAAAGTGCGCTGGCTGTCCAATTTCTATTTTAGAACAAGTTCATACTTATTTTTTGTCTTGTATTGCGAATCCTACACGAAGAGGGGGCACACACACACACACACACACACAAAACTGCAAAGTTGTAGGTAACTTTCAATCGTTTAATTTTACAGTAATTCGGCGCTGACGATATCTTCAATTTTAACAATAGAAAAAAAAATATACTGCATGAACAAGTAAGAATACAATGTGTTAGTCCCAAGAAGGCAACCACTCCTCCTCTCCGAAAAACACAAGACAAAACATCACATGATTATCGACTTTCAGACCATAATTTCTAAGAGTGGTCGAGGCGGAAGGAAACTAGCACAGGGTCACTCACTCTCCACGATAGGGTTCACTTGGTTACTCAGCTTCTTATTCTTGCAGCAGATTAAAGAACAACTGTTCCAAGTGTAATATTATTCTTATGTTCACAGTTTCCACGAGTTCAAAAATGCTCCACGAATTAAAAAGTGTTCCGCGGTTAAACTATTCCACGGGTGTATAGTTTTGAGGGAGGAAGATGTTGCTTCTTGTCGCTAGTTGAAGCAAGAACTAGAAATATGACTGAAGGAGGTCAGTCAGTCAACGCCTCACCCCGCATCTTCAGAGTCGCTGGTTTCCCTTCCAAGAGAGAGAGAGAGAGAGAGAGAGAGAGAGAGAGAGAGAGAGAGTGTGTGTGTGTGTGTCTAGAAAATTAACATAGATAAACTATCCTTGTGTAGTATGAGGTTAGGACAAGAACTGCACAACCAAAGTGTTTCTACAATACCATGATCTCAAGTTAACATTTAAAACTGAATATTTTATCCATTTAGTCATCGATCGGTACCGTAAGTTTCCAAGCCATTGTTGTTTAGTGATAGACATGTCATAGTGAGTGGGCGGCATAAGTAGCTCTCCTTCAAGTCAGTGGACCACAAGATTGAAATTTTATCCAGTGCTCTAACCATGACCCCACGAATAACCATAAATACATCTGATGGTGGAATGTTTCATAACGTGTTAGAGAAAATCCTTATCTATTAATATACGAATAAATTTGTGACCAACTTTAAATATTAAGCCAAAAGAAGCAAGTACTGTACCTGGGGAAGGAATGACGGACGTGGGGGGAGGTGGTGATGTGCAATATTAATTTATAATTACCTTAAAATCAATCACAGGTAAGAATAATCCTCCTAAACCACCGTAGACCAAAGGACCGACATATTAGCGATACTTCCACGTGTGGGTGAAGGACTAAACATTATTACTTCTATGTTTCTGTATACTGTATGACCCCGAGAGACAGTTCAATCGCTTAAGACATACGATCGCGTTGCTGACAAACCAAGGGTAAACAAAGAAGCTCTGCCCGTTCTTATAAAGTATAATGTTACCGAGTCCCGACACACTTACCTAAATACTTCGATACTGACCGGGGCGACACACACACCTGCATCGTCGCAATACGAGCCGGGAGGTGTGGTGGAAACTCACTCGACACGTTTTCCTCAGTTTCGGAAAAAAGATTAAAAATTTCTCTTCTGCAGTAAATGAGGCGTAAGTGTGTTTTAGTGTGCCTGAATTATTATTATTATTATTATTATTATTATTATTATTATTATAACTAAATTATTCTGTTATTATTTCTATTAGTCTTATTGTTATCATTAGTAGCAGTAGTAGCAGTAGTACTTTATCAGGACTATTAGCATAACTTTTTTCTTACGTGCTTTACTCTAACACAAAGTCCCACTGTTGTTGTCTTGAAGGATAATATTACTAATGACAGGTAATGTGACGCCAAGCAGAAGATAATAACAACAGGATACCGAGTGTTGTTTAATACCTTCACACACACACACAAAACACATGACTCGTTTTCTGAATGATCTCCTCCGGGTAGCTGAAGAGGTGTACAAGGTCAGATATGATGGTGCAGAAGAGAGGAGACCTAGAACTTAGAAACTACACCATGATCAGTCAGTCCTTCACATGTCACCGTTATACTCAGCCTTCAATCATCAGTTTATGTGTTTTCTTGAGTTGATGTCTGTTATCAAGAACACCGCGGGCCGTGAAACACCAAAAAAGAAACCGGGATTTACTCTCTCTTGTTGCAACAATCTTGAATTCCTTTATAAATTCTTAGAGAAATCAACAGAGGGTTTACACGACTACGTAAATTCATATATTACCGTCACTCGCACAGAAAACAAAAGCCACCATATAACTCTCTAGTATCGCAATATATGTTACTGTAACTACCTGGTTTAAAGTAGCGATGATGGTGCGTGTCTTCCCCTAGTAATCTAACCCAGCCCAGCCCAGGCCAGCCTAAAGACCCACCTCAAAAAACAAAATTTAGTCTCGGGCTGAGTATTTGCCATTATTAATACACATTTCTTAACTGCCTACTGATCAATGGTACTTCAAATGGCTCCCAGGTCTAAGAGGCTCAAACCTGGAGCAAATTTAACCCTTTGAAGACGAGAGGGTTGAATCATCGTCGTAAAACATCACCTTAAACAAGTTTACTCATCGTTCTCAAATATAAACCATCGCCCTCAAAGTCCTCAAACAGTTAAACCATCTCATTTAAAGGGATAAATCCTCTTTTTTAAATAGTTAACTATAACAGGATGTAGACCATTAACACAAGGGGTTTATTAGTAATGGGATCCTTTAGGACTGGACTCCATCTGGTTGCTGACCCTGACTTCACCGTGACAGAGGTGTTGTGGGGTGTGGTGAACAACGCTGGCTGGGCTACCTTCGGGGAGATAGAGTGGGTGCCGCTCGAGACGGTGAGGCGCGCCGTGGACACCAACGTGCTGGGCGTTCTGTCTGTCACCAAGGCCTTCCTTCCGCTCATCAGGAGAGCCAAAGGTGAGTGTGTATGGTGGATGATCATATTGTTCATGCAGAGTTAATAATATTTCATGATGGCAGGTTATTGGTCTTCAGGTAGTGTCTGAGAACCATTTTTTCCCATATGGTCTAAGTCAGGATTCGCTTTAGCTAAGGCAAGTATTATAAGCAGCTGGTAACTGATTTTCCACACTACTGGTAAACTGTATATGAAGTCGGTTGACCATTAGGGAGGAACATTTTTTAACGAGTAGTGAAACATTAAAACTTTCTTTATGTTTTGGGTTTACTTATGTCACACAGTGTTGGTCCTACCTGGGGTATATTCAACTTATGTCTACTGATGCCTTGAACTGTGCGATCCCGGCAAATACCGGCGGGAAAAACTCACCAACACGTTACTATTTATATGATGCTGAGTCAGCCTCGCCTTCGATGGCATGACCACGTACTGTACCGTACTAAAACATCACCAAAAGAACTTCACGCACGACGAACAAATCTATTGATCGTCATTAGTTAGGTTTAAAGGAGTGTGTAAAAGAGATGTGAAGGTCCCAGGAGATGGTAGCAGAACACCGAACACTCCAGACTCAGTCGAGGAGAGAATGAAGACGAACAACAGGTGTGTGTCTCATGGCGGTCGAGGAACGGCGAGCACATAGAAAGTAGCCCGCTGCTGCTTCGCCATCAACACGTGTTACTCACACCAAAAATTACCTTTACGATTCTGTGTGAGACAATATGACACAACGGACGAAGGATTATGACAACCCTACCGAGACAACAGGAGTCGTAGTGGTCATTCTGAAATTCATTGATCCCCGTAAATATACTTTTTTGGAGTGATTACATAGTTATATCTACTCTAAAAACAATAAGGATTGCTCGTGAGGAATGGAGATGTTAACCCACACTACAGAACACCTGTAGTTTAGCTGAGCCGAGGACATTGACCAGCGCCTTCAAATAAAATAAATATTATAATTTGTTCCATTTGGGAGGCTATAAGTCTCTTGTCTAAGTTGAACAAGGATCTGAGTCAAACTGTCTGGTCCATGTCAGTAAACTGTGATCCCATGACCACAATTGTAACCAAAAGAAGAAATAAAGAAATTGTCACCAGGAAGCCGCTGGGAGAGAGGGCATGGACGCTATCACCGCCTTCACCTTCACATGTTTACATTTAGTTTTGGTCTGAACAAACACATCCGAGATTATTTATTACTTATCCCTGAAGAATATTTTATTTTTATTTTTAAGAAACTTTCATTGTACATAGATTATATTTCTTTTGTTTGGATGTGGATATGTTACGTCCGTGCCTCTGGTCGGGTTATACCACAACTACCCTCATGTGGCTCACGACAAAATGAATGTTTAGTTTATTAGATACCGTCAACAAATCATAGGGCGGCCACCTTACCCTGACAGGAGACAAGGCCGGCCTGGACTACATTACTCGACTGTGTGTGTGTGTGTGTGTGTGTGGGTAACAGAAAGTGTGATGTTCAATTAATTATCATTGTTGTAACTTTTATTATGATCATTATTATTGTTCCTTAATCATTTTGAGTTTTGAGATATGAAAATAGAGGATAAATTCACCCAATTATTTACGTAACATGATAAAAAAAATGACAGTCGACGAGCCATTATACGCCTATATATTTGGGTTTCGTCTAAAATAGAATTTGCGTGACCTCTTCACCACGGGACCGCCGCGTTTAGCATCTCATTTGACTAACGCAAGACGAATTTATTTAGCACAGAGAGGATCCCGTACACAAGTCCTTAAACAATTTCAGAATAAAAAAAAAATTCTGACTATTTCGATGTAATTTGTGGCTTAGATTCTCCCATCGATTTTTAACTAATGACGAGAATTAAAAAAAATATACGGTACAATTATATTAGCAGTACACTATCACGTACATAATCTAGTTACACACAATACAAGTGTTTGGAGATGCTTAAGATGCTGTAACTGGTGATCTCCTGAACCGTGACTGACCAGATTGCCTCCGGTACTTGGTGTTTTTACTCATACAGGGAAGAAAAAAGTACATCGCCATTACCACCACCACCAGTACCACTATCATCATCACCACTACCACCACCACCAGTACCACTATCATCATCACCACTACCATCACTGGAGATTCCCGAAATATACATTCCCATCTTCTCCCTTGCCATACAGTGCCAAAAATAAACGCCTTTTTACCCATCTTCACAGTGGCTTCCCTACTCACCAATTACTTTAGTCTCAGTGCTAAAGGAAGCCCCCCCCCCCCCCCCCGTCCTTCTGACCAACCAACATACCAGGAAGCGAGAGGTGAACCTGTGAGTGATGAACTTCCATTAACAGCGTGGAGTTTGTAGTCTGCGTTTTATCCCAAATAGTGTAGGTTAGGTTAGGTTAGGGTCGGTTTACCTTTGATTAACACAAGGTAGGCAATGGTGCAACTCTTCGGAGTGCCCAATTTACATACCAAACCTCACAGCTTAGGTTCGTCAGCTACGGGGACACAGACGAACTGAAGCGTAGATCAAGTAAAAACAAGATTGGGAGAAAGCTACAGTGACCAACATATTTGGTGGTAGTAGTAGTAGTAGTAGTAGTAGTAGCAGTAGTACAGTAGGAGTCAGATAGCCTAAGGGTTAACTCACACAGAGGCTGGAACAGAACTAATCTGACGTAAATTATCCGAACGAGTGAATCAAGTTAACAACACCTATCTCACACGTTATTTGAACCACATCTAATTCTATTCTTTTAAATTTTATCCTAGAGGGAAGACAGTGTCCCTCTCCCTAACAGCTTAGTGTTAATCCATAATGGGAAACATATGTACGTACTTTTGTAATTTTTAACATATTACACCTTTTGTGCGAAAAAAAATAATTGAAGACAAATTTGCAAATGTAATAACAACACACCGGGTAATTTTATGACCTAATGACCTATTCTAATTTACTGGGATTTCTGCTGCTGGATTTTCCTTTCAAGTACTGTACACTAAATCTGGGCTCAACAGTTTTTGTGGCAGTGAGTCCTACACAAGCCTGAATAGTGATAGTTTTGTGCGTTTTTTATTTTTTATATTCAAAAGGTCTGAGAAGGCTCGCGCTGGCAGATATGTTCGATGAAAACCAACAAGAACTTTAAGGGCCAATGATGCCAAACTCTGGTGATAATGATCTGTATAAACTGTGGCCCAAAAGTCTGAATGTGATTTCATTAGGAACAATGATTTCATTAATGATTTACAGTGAACTTCAAGGAGTTTCTCTTCTTCTAAATTCGCTGGAAGGAAAGGATTAATGATCCAGTTCTGTTTCTTCATGTTTTCCTCAGATCTTTTAGGAAAATACCGATCAAAGTTTTCTCGTAAGACCCTCAAGTGCTCAAGGAAGCGTCTGTTAGGGCTATTGACAGAATGCAGACAGAGCGTCCCCTTTGACAGACTCTCCCAATACTTCTTCTTAAGCAGTACACCGGGCAGGAACAATGATCTCTGCTTCTGTGAATGGTTTCTTTTTTGTCCCTAGAAAGTAAGCAATGCAGAGAGAGGCTCCAACTAAGTGTGCACTGAGCCCTGATGCTGTACTAGTGTGACGTACTCCAATGCTATGCTATGAAATTGTCAAATTGTGTTTCAAGTTTTCAAATTAAGACTTGGGTTTGTTTTCAAGTCCAGGATGTTTTCTTTCATAAAGATGTAGGAGCTTCCTTGGTACTAAACATTCATTGACCATCTTTTGGGGACACAACAAGCAATTAGTCATTGGGTAATCTTTTTTACTTTCCTCTTTGGTCAAGTAAAGCCAAATTTGATGTAATCATCGTTCCACTTCCTAATGGATCTACTTCTCACCCTCGCTCTTCTATTAACGGCTGGTCTCTACACTGTACTGTACTGTACTGTAACAATTGGTTACTTATAGATAAAGTAATCTGGTGTTTCTGTGAGCATCAAATAATTTGAACCAAGTATGTACATATAGATAGATATATATTACATATGTTTACAAGGCAAGTTACATATTGGGTTAGGTTAATTTATGTTAGGTAAAACAACAAATAATATTCATATTTTATTTTTATTTTATTTTTATACAAAACTCAAATGTTAATGTTTTATATAGACGCAAAATAATCAGTGGCGACGGACCCACTTGTTAGCAGATGCTGGCCTCTGGCGTCTATAGCTGGAACAGTTGCGACAAGGGCGTGGTGAGTCGTCCTCATCTTCATATTGTTCCCGTCTGTACCTCTTGGAGGAGTACTCCTTTTCTGGGTACCTATCGTACCTGGAGCTCTGGTATTGTGAAGAGCGGTCCTCCTCCAGGCACCTCTTGTGGGAAGTTGTCCTGGACACTTGAGGATCCTTGAAGGACGCACCAGAGTAGCGGAGATGATTCACGTGGAGGAACCGACGAGAATTTTTATAGTGGTCTTCACCACCGACGGGGTAGCCGTCCAGGGTGAGGCCGAGCTTTCTGTAATGCTCGTTGCAGTACCTGGCTACAGCTGTACCGCCGTATTTGCGAGGCATATAGAAGTGCATCAGACCTCCGTGACGACCAAAGAGAGATCGTAACTCGTGGTAGGTCACCCCGGGGGGAATATTTTTTATAAATAGACCAAACTGGTCATATCTATGGAAGTCCTGATTACCTTTAGAGTAGGGGCGTGGCTGGGGTGGGCAGGGCTGGCGCTTGTTGTTTCTGTCATAAGGGGTGGACCTGTTCTTACACTCTTTGCGTTCACTTCGCACTATTAAGTCTGATTTGGATGTAGTATCGGTCAGGTCAACCTCGGCCGTCTCCACCTTGACCTGGTGCTTACATCGCTGCAGGAACTTAGCCTTGGTCACCTCATTGTCCCACTTTACAGCAGTTTTTTTGTTGGTATCTTTGGGTTCAGTCTTGAGAATAAATGAATTAAGAGTAAAGACGTTAGGCTTAACTTCTGAAGACCGGCCCTCACCACTGTCCAGGTGAAAGTTCTCCAAGCGTGTGCAGAGATCACCCATCTCTTCTGTGAAGTTTTCGCAACCCATTTTTATCATAAAATATGATTAATTTGTTGGATCCTTCAACTTAGAAACAGGAGGTCGAAAAACATAGTAAGAGGTTATTGACGTTTTATGACTTTTATCATAGTTGGAATTATGATTGTGTAGTGCTATAGTGTAGTGTAGTAGTGAACATATGGTAGTGTTAGAGTGTAGTGTGGTAGTGTTGTAGTGAACATGTGGCAGTGTTATAGTGTAGTGTGGCAGTGTTGTAGTGAACATGTGGTAGTGTTATAGTGTAGTGTGGTAGTGTTGTAGTGAACATGTGGTAGTGTTGTAGTGAACATGTGGCAGTGTTATAGTGTAGTGTGGTAGTGTTGTAGTGAACATGTGGTAGTGTTATAGTGTAGTGTGGTAGTGTTGTAGTGAACATGTGGTAGTGTTGTAGTGAACATATGGTAGTGTTATAGTGAACATATGGTAGTGTTATTGTGTGGTGTGGTAGTGTTGTAGTTAACATGTGTTAGTATTGTTGTGAACATATGGTAGTGTTGTAGTGTAGTGTGGTAGTGTTGTAGTGAACATGTGGTAGTGTGGTAGTGAACATATGGTAGTGTTGTAGTGAACATGTGTTAGTATTGTTGTGAACATATGGTAGTGTTGTAGTGTAGTGTGGTAGTGTTGTAGTGAACATGTGGTAGTGTGGTAGTGAACATGTGGTAGTGTGGTAGTGAACATATGGTAGTGTTGTAGTGAACATATGGTAGTGTTGTAGTGAAGTATGGTAGTGAACGTGTTGTAGTGTTATAGTGTAGTGTGGTAGTGTTATAGTGTAGTGTGGTAGTGAACGTGTGGTAGTGTTATAGTGTAGTGTGGTAGTGAAAGTGTGGTAGTGTTGTAGTGAAGTGTGGTAGTGAACGTGTGGTGGTGTTATAGTGTAGTGTGGTAGTGAACGTGTGGTAGTGTTATAGTGTAGTGTGGTAGTGAACGTGTGGTAGTGTTATAGTGTAGTGTGGTAGTGAACGTGTGGTAGTGTTATAGTGTAGTGTGGTAGTGTTGTAGTGTAGTGTGGTAGTGAACGTGTGGTGGTGTTATAGTGTAGTGTGGTAGTGAACGTGTGGTAGTGTTATAGTGTAGTGTGGTAGTGAACGTGTGGTGGTGTTGTAGTGAAGTGTGGTAGTGAACGTGTGGTGGTGTTATAGTGTAGTGTGGTAGTGAAAGTGTGGTAGTGTTGTAGTGAAGTGTGGTAGTGAACGTGTGGTAGTGTTATAGTGTAGTGTGGTAGTGAACGTGTGGTGGTGTTATAGTGTAGTGTGGTAGTGAAAGTGTGGTAGTGTTGTAGTGAAGTGTGGTAGTGAACGTGTGGTAGTGTTATAGTGTAGTGTGGTAGTGAACGTGTGGTAGTGTTATAGTGTAGTGTGGTAGTGAACGTGTGGTAGTGTTATAGTGTAGTGTGGTAGTGTTGTAGTGTAGTGTGGTAGTGAAAGTGTGGTAGTGTTATAGTGTAGTGTGGTAGTGAACGTGTGGTAGTGTTATAGTGTAGTGTGGTAGTGAACGTGTGGTAGTGTTATAGTGTAGTGTGGTAGTGTTGTAGTGTAGTGTGGTAGTGAACGTGTGGTGGTGTTATAGTGTAGTGTGGTAGTGTTGTAGTGAAGTGTGGTAGTGAACGTGTGGTAGTGTTATAGTGTAGTGTGGTAGTGAACGTGTGGTAGTGTTATAGTGTAGTGTGGTAGTGAACGTGAGGTGGTGTTATAGTGTGGTGTGGTAGTGAACGTGTGGTGGTGTTATAGTGTAGCGTGGTAGTGAACGTGTGGTAGTGTTATAGTGTAGTGTGGTAGTGAACGTGTTGTAGTGTTATAGTGTAGTGTGGTAGTGAACGTGTGGTAGTGTTATAGTGTAGTGTGGTAGTGAACGTGTTGTAGTGTTATAGTGTAGTGTGGTAGTGAACGTGTGGTGGTGTTATAGTGTAGTGTGGTAGTGAACGTGTGGTAGTGTTATAGTGTAGTGTGGTAGTGAACGTGTGGTAGTGTTATAGTGAACGTGTGGTAGTGTTATAGTGTAGTGTGGTAGTGAACGTGTGGTAGTGTTATAGTGAAGTGTGGTAGTGAACGTGTGGTAGTGTTATAGTGTAGTGCCACAAAAACTGTTGAGCCCAGATTTAGTGTACAGTACTTGAAAGGAAAATCCAGCAGCAGAAATCCCAGTAAATTAAAATAGGTCATTAGGTCATAAAATTAGCCGGTGTGTTGTTATTACATTTGCAAATTTGACTTCAATTAATTTTTCGCACAAAAGGTGTAATATGTTATAAATTACAAAAGTACGTACATATGTTTCCCATTATGGATTAACACTAAGCTGTTAGAATATACAATTTAATCATCATTATAACACCTAGAGAGACTCGTGTAACAGGTATTACCTAAGGTGTGAAAATCATAACTCCCACCACGGCGTTACATATCATCTGTTTTCGGAGAGTAACACAAAAACTAGAGAACCACAAATACCAAGTAACACAGGGAAGTAACACATTAACTACTGTGCCAGTAACAGTAACACACGAACTAGTACCATATCCACTGTTGACCCTAATTACAGTACTGACATAGGTTAATGGTGATGGCCAAGTGATACAACATTGCCCAAACACTGTAGTTATTTCTTCTCGCCTGTTAATTACAATGCGTTTGAGTCTAGACATTTTCAACAACAAAAAATGAATCTCTTCTTTGACCATATGCGTAAGAGTTGTCGTCTTGAAAAATAATTAAGGTCAGTACCTATGCACGGCAGGTTGCATGTCATTAACCTCTGAGTTTGTCATTTGAAGTTGTCTTGCTGCCCTGTGTTTTAGTACCCCTTTAAATGCTATGATAATCAAGCTCTGAATATCTTATACTGTACTCATTGTAGGTTACGAGGTCATCTTGGGTACATCTACACTAATCTATAGGGACAAATATATGCAGATAATTATTTACTAACTGGCGGTAAATTAATTAATTCTTTAAGACTGAATCTCCATCACCAACCATCAGGTTTAATTGTAAGTAGTAAATAAAAAAAATAAACACGTTGACAGTCTTGACTCTTGACGAAGGCGATGCAGGGACGTGAAGCTGGAGCAGGCAGTAATGAGCACAGCCCTACTGGACTACATACCTCTCATGGTGGGCAGAGATTCACCTGATTTACTGACATCGTTCTCTCAGTGTTTGTTTTTATAAAGATCACCAGGTGTTCACTCTTGTTATACGCGTTTTGAGTGTTTAGGCATCATAAGTGGATTGGTAAGGTGACTGTAATATATAAACGTAGTAGCAAAAGGACCTATCCAAGGGAGTTGATGTGTGTATGTGCACTTGTGTTGTGGGTCAGTTTTTAACAAGATAGAGAAGCTTTATGCTCTGTAGTAGCCAGGAAAAAGATGGCGAGTCTCGTAATCTGTTAAAGTTCATTGAAGAGATTAAACACAAACTCTTCTCAAGATAGACAGTTCTATTATCTCTGATGCTTTTCCATCTACACATCTGTTAACTCATGTATCTTTGTACTTTCCTGCACCATCACTAAGGCAGTAGCTAGTATCCTCGCTTCAGAAACCCACAATATACCCATCACGAAGAAGACTTAATCCTGACCCTTGATATAAACAAACTCATACATCCTCCTGTCTCTGGTTCTTTCATCTTCCTCAGACACCAATGCATCTCATATCTCGGTATGTTATCAAAGACACTGTTATCTCTCTCTCTCAAAAATTGTCTCCTGGTTTTGTCGCATAATGGAGAGAGGTTTCACTTGTGTTCACTTATACCCACTACATCACGTATCCGTTTGTCCGTTTCTTTTCCCACATTCAGTATTCTTCTATGATGCTCTTTTTTACCTATTCTTTCTTCCCATTCTTATATCAGGTATTCCTTTCTTCACTTCTCTCTACACCTAATTTTTTTAAGTCCTGCTGCACTATTAGTCTTGCCTAAACGACCCTGCTGATGGATTTCCTTTCCTGTGGTGTCTAAAGGCTGTCATTATGCTCCTTTTGTAGTCACCCACCTCCTGTTCCTCCTCCACTCCACACCTCCTCCAACCTCCACCTCCTCTCCAAGTCGTAACCTCCAACCTCCATCTCCTCTCCTAGTCGTAACCTCCAACTTCCATCTCCTCTCCTAGTCGTAACCTCCAACCTCTACCTCCTCTCCTAGTCGTAACCTCCAACTTCCATCTCCTCTCCTAGTCGTAACCTCCAACCTCTACCTCCTCTCCTAGTCGTAACCTCCAACTTCCATCACCTCTCCTAGTCGTAACCTCCAGCTTCTACCTCCCACGCGTCTGTTCAGCTCCCCAACCCTTAAGACATAAGACTTCTCTCTGTTCATCCCTAAAGTACTTCTGTTATATTTTTCCTTTTGGTGTGAACATCTTGTCTCTTCACCTCTCTCCTCCATCATCATCAGTTTGTTTGGTCTTATACTCTCATTTATCCTCTTCATTCTCTCTCTCTCTCCATCTCCTCTTTCTCGTCTGTTTATATATCATCCCATCATTATTCTTCCTTGTTTCTTATTTCCATATTTTCGATTCTATAATAAAGGTGTTTGAATTTTTTTATTATTATATTTAAAATGAAAATCAGATTATGTGCTACAGGAAGTGTCTCTTGAAATTATAGGGTGATTAAAGTGCTACAGCATAAGGCGTAGTTTGTCTCCTGGGAGTGAATCAGACAGTCTATCACTCATAACATATTACAGTCACCAAACATGTCGAGTAAGACTGTCAGTAGATGATTAATGGAGACACTGGTAGGAATAGTCTCTCTCACTATCTCTCACTATCTCTCACACGTGGTCTAAGAAAATCTCTCACTATTTCTATCAACAAGTGAGAAGAAAATAGTTTAATAATTTAAATAAAATAATTGTAAAAAGTGCATTGTTGTTTTCGTTACTCTCTCTCTCTCTCTCTCTCTCTCTCTCTCTCTCTCTCTCTCTCATGTCCTTCTTCCCTTGAGGCTATAAATTTTCCTTTCATTAATCTCCTACATAATAGACAAACACAGACAGAACAGAAACAGATTGCTATATATCACGGTAACGTCCGTACCATATCTCAAAAAAGTATCTGTCCACTCTAAGAGACCACGGATGATACATACTGGGACATGCATTTACTTTGGTATATAGTTTAATACAAGTGATCGCGGGCCCTTAGTGCCCGGTGAGAGTTTGAACGCTCGTGCTTGGCTAGCGTACAGCGAATGAGGGTGCGCCAAGTCCGTAGACTTGCATCGTTTTCCATCGTAAATAAAATGGTTAATTAATGCCTTCCTAAAGAAACCATCGACATGGGACCAGGTTTGTTCCACTCTACGAATTTTTTGCGATTTTTCCACCAAGTTTGATGAAAAACGATTGTGCCGTTTCGGCTGCCCAGAACAGACAGACAGACAGACAGACATACACACGCCTAGTCCTATAGTATATTAGATAAGTAATGCAATATGTATTTATTTGGGTGTAATTAATATAATGTTCGGTTACCGAATGTGGTAAGATCAGTATACCACAGAGCCACGCCTACCAACACTCCCTGGACACAGAGACAGGCATACCAACACTCCCTGGACACAGAGACAGGCATACCAACTGGCCGGCGAGAGGTAACCTGTGTTGTGTGTCCAAAATATTAACACTCGACAAATATGTATGATTTGATTTTATGTGGTGTAAACACGTGTTCCTCCATAGGTATATCATCATTGTTTTGTCTGTTTAATTAATAATGAAAGGATAATGTAAAGTAAAAATGATCATAAGTGGATAACGTGAGAAAAATAAAATAATAAATATATCGACGTCGCCCATTTGTAAGACAAGATGGAAGCTTGGATCGTTTATTATTATTATTACACGAAATACCGATAATTTCTACAGGTATACGTTTTCGTTAATTAACATTAGTCATGCCTTATGGGACCGCTGACTCACTGTGAACTATTTCTCATTAAGGGCTACGCCTTAAAGTAAAGACCCCTCGACTCAACCAATGTAAAAGCTGGTTTAGTTACTTTCCTGAACCACACAACTGAAAATTAAACCTACACTGACATACCTACACCACTAACCTGTATGGAGGGATATTACTCGTACAAGAAACTCACACCAGACACCGGCAGGTCGTCAACATTCCAAAGGTGACTGTACCTCGGCGACACACTCTCCCAAAACGCTCTCTAATGGTGCCTGAAGACAATTTAAAGACCCTCATATAGGAAGAAACTATATTAGGTAGTAATGGTTCTGAAGACAACTCCATCACGCTCACAAGGTAGACAAGAACCCAACGAAGAAAACAAGGTTGGAAATGAGATTCACCTTCATAAAAGTCATGTTTAACAGAGGCTCAGAGATTCTTAGTTTGAGAGTCTAACAGCTTCATATATATCACAACATTTCAACAGGTGTAGAAAAGTCATCACCATTTTCTCTAAGACCACCAATACGTTTTGTTCACCAGGGCATCAACACCCAATAAGACTTATTTACACCACTGACACGTCTTTCTTTGTTAATTGATGTACAAAAAATAGACTTTAGAAGATAATATTTTAACCTCATCATTATTCTTCCTGAACAAGTATGAAAATCAGGTTCGTCTATAATCTCTTTGTTATTCAGTGTTTACAAAAAAAAGCTCTGCGCTAATCATGGAGTGAGTTTATGCTAATGTGCATAAGATGGTAATTTGTCCGTTTAGGGTGTGGTGCTCTAAGAAATTTTTGGTTTTGGTTTTAAGGAGGGGAGGGGGGAAAGAAAGGGGAGGGGAGGGGGGAAAGAAAGGGTAGGGGAGGGGGGAAAGAAAGGGGAGGGGAGGGGGGAAAGAAAGGGGAGGGGGGAAAGAAAGGGGAGGGGAGGGGGGGTAGGGGAGGGGGGGGGGGTAGGGGAGGGGGGAAAGAAAGGGGAGGGGAAGGGAACAAGCAGGTCCAGCTAGTAAGTTAATTCAAGCGTCTGTTATCCCCAGTCAAGTAGGTCGTCGAGTTTATTTTGCTATCCTCCTGGCTGTGAAAGTGTTTGCGGCGGAGACGAGTGAGCTTTAACGAGCTGTATCCAAGAGAGTTCTGAGGCAGCAACACCAATTTGTACTAACTTATCATTATATTTTGAGGCTCTCGCTCTAAAAAAATTACAAACAAGTCAGCAACATTTATTTGACCTTATAAACATGACGGGGTTACTTCCTGTTGCCGCCACACCCAAGTATTTATCTTAGCTACAAAAACAAAACGAAGAGTAGAGAGTCCAGACATAACTACCAGAGTCCAGACATAGCTACCAGAATCCAGACATGTAGAAGTAGCAATCAGTCAGATACAAGAACAACAAGAAATTAATCCCAAAATGTAAAATAATTGTATTAATCACTTGTGAATTATAGAGACTGGCTGAACACCACTTAGTAGAGCTCAATCAAGTAGCCTACATAGAGAATAAATCTAAAGAAGTCTATTTAATGAGATCATAGGCCCTTCTCACAGCCCCCACCCCCCTCACCCCTCACAGCCCCCTCACCCCCTCACCCCCCTCACAGCCCCTCACAACAAACCAGTGAGTGGCAAGGCTGATTGTGGGTGACCACTTAGACGAGAATATGTATAACGAACGAGACCACTTAGAGATGATATTTACAACTAACCACAGAGCCCCGGTGTTGCTATTGTAAAACACTGTTACTCCTATTACGACTTACCACAAGACTGCTACTACTTACATCTTCTCGTATAGCTTCTTGAATGAAAAATAGTCTATTCAGTACAGAAAATGTGACTGGTGGCCTTATTGTATGAAAGCATTATATTATCACCTATCTATCTATATATCTTTCCATCTACAGTTCAGACAGCTGGATTTAACACCCACTCCGGCCTGGGTGGGCTAGATATTAAGGTGTATATGACTATAGTTACTCACACCATCACGCTCTCGCCGCTAAACTATAAACAAAAAAGCTATAATGAAGACTTGATATAAACTCTAGCTCCGGGCGGGAACAAGTCTTAACTCAACTTTGATATATTTTACCCGAGTTTTCTGGTGTTTTTACTTATCTACCTCGTTTAATCATCCCACACCCCTTATGTATATTCGAGGTAGCATTCCACTTGGGTACGAGGATTATGCCCTCAAGGGTAGAGCTAATCTATAAGAATATTTTATAAGCGGTGAAGGAAAGACTAGTTTAATCGTTAAGTCCAAGAGACCCAAAATGTGTGTCCACTTTCTCCCGTCTGGACCGCGGGGTGGATGACCTAAAAATCAGTGCGTAATATCGATAGATTTTTTGCTGTGGTTAGGTTAGGTTAGGTGGACCAGCAATTATTAAAAGAGTATTTACGAGTTGATTATCACTATATATATTTTGGTCTTGGAGGGGGAGGGAAGGAGAGAGAGACGGAGGAAGGAAGGGAGGGGCTACATACAGGAGGAGGAGAGGACGAGGGAGGGGGGAGAGGGGAGATGAAGTAAGGCGGGCCGTAAAGCAAGTTTTGAGGTAAGGAGTGAAGTCATGGGGGTGGGGTCGGCCATCTCAGCTTTCCTGGTCTGGGTGCCTGAGGACAGCGAGTTTTTGTGATGATAATCCAGTGAGAGGGAAAGGTAAGTCAACAAGTCTTTCCCAGAGTGTAACAGGAGGGCCGTGGGATGAAGATGGAGGAAAGGGGGTGGAGTTTGAGCAGAGTGAAGGAAGGTGGGGCCATGTATTGAGTGAAGGAAGGTGAGGCCGTGTATAGAGTGAAGGAAGGTGAGGCCATGTATTGAGTGAAGGGAGGTGAGGCCATGTATTGAGTGAAGGAAGGTGGGGCCATGTATTGAGTGAAGGAAGGTGAGGCCATGTATAGAGTGAAGGGAGGTGAGGCCATGTATTGAGTGAAGGAAGGTGGGGCCATGTATTGAGTGAAGGAAGGTGGGGCCATGTATTGAGTGAAGGGAGGTGGAGCCATGTATTGAGTGAAGGAAGGTGGGGCCATGTATTGAGTGAAGGGAGGTGGAGCCATGTATTGAGTGAAGGGAGGTGGAGCCATGTATAGAGTGAAGGAAGGTGGGGCCATGTATCAGTGAAGGAAGGTGGGGCCATGTATCAGTGAAGGAAGGTGGGGCCATTTGCGTGTGTGTGAGTAATTTCTAAAGCAGGTTGTAGCGACTGTGCAATTTGGATCTGGTTCCAGTGTACTCAAAGAGATGAATACACGAGGTAATAATTAGTTTGTAGCTCGCCAAGGATCAACCGGATTAACTAAGGTGGTGACCCAGTGACCTGAAAATCAATATTAGGAACGTTTTCTCTTTAAGGGTTATTGACGTGATAATGCGGAGGTATTAATTTCACAGTGAACTGAATATTAATGTATGATCCGGTCAACCTGAATTGTGGTTTTTAGCAGGAGTGATATTTCCCTTTAACCTAGTGAATTTTTTTTTGTGTGTGTTTGGGGGAGTGTGTGTGTGTGTGTGTTTTGGCCTTCAGGTGTCTGTTTCTCGACACCTGACATTTTGTTTTCACCACACCTTGTCGACGGGGAATACATTAGCAAAAGAAGATCGATGGTGTTAAAGGGTTTATCTGAGGCCTCTCACTTCAGGGCGATAACCTCTGGGCGAAGGGTTGGTCAGTGCCCCGCCTCACCTACTACAGCCAGGTGGTACTATAGCAGGTTCCAAACTCGATTCGTTTGACCATCAAGTTTTTTGGGTTTTTTTGTAGTCTTGTAACCCCGACGGACCTGGCAGGTTTAGTCTCTCTCTCTCTCTCTCTCTCTCTCTCTCTCTCTCTCTCTCTGTCTCTCTCTATTTGTAAAGTCAGTCTTGGCTATATGTTCATCTCTGATTTTAACATTACGGTAAAAAGCAAAATAAAAGACAGAATGAAGGCGACAGAAAGAAGAAGGAGAAAGTGATTAAAGAAAGTATGTAAACTTCTTATACTTGACTTCTGAGAGAGAGAGAGAGAGAGAGAGAGTCTCCTTGGCCTCGACTAAGCATCTACCTTCAGGTGTTTCCCGTCAACAGATAAATACAGACCGAGAATGAGATTGAATGACAAGATGAGGGAAGAGTCCTAGTGAGGAGGAACATACCAGGGAGGAATTTAAGGACACCTGAATGGAGTAAGATATATGAAGGATATTATGATATAAACAAAACATTATACTAAATATTTCCTAAAAAAGTTATCACTATCGGTTACCATACCACTTCCTGTAATGATAATCGTCTTCAATAATTAGTAATCGCATGAAGGACTTACTCTCTGTAACCTAACCTAACCTACAGTTGATATTGAGTTGGTCCTCTGTCGTGTCTGAAGAAGTAAGAGAAGGAGGAGGAAGAAACATAGGAGGATGATAAGGAGGGGAAAGGATGAAACTGTACAGGAGGAGGAGGAGGAGGTATCGAAAGTGGAGATAGTGATGGAGGAAGAAATGAGGAAGAAACAAAATAAACACAGTTAAAACATTTCTTGAACATGCACACACGTCAGCTACCAAATGAACCATGAAGAACCCCCCCCCCCCCCCCCGCCCCACCTCCCTAATTACACAAAAACAACGCGTAAATAAGTAGTAGAGCCAATCCAAAAAAGTATCGGGACCCCAGGCGTCCGAAAGCATATGAAACATCTGGCGAACACCAACCTAACCTAACCCAACTGATACGGGAATACTTTTGTAATTTTAGCTGGTTTTGTAATCCACCGGAAGTTGGGGTCTCAGCACGTTTTTGGACTGGCTCTGGAAGTGGTCATTTGGAATGTTAATCTTCAGTATAATTATAAAGTCAGTATAAGAGGCAACCTATTATTAAGACAGTGAGAGGAATAGTTGTATTTGCAGCTTCTTATAGTTTTTGTTCTTGAAACCGGCCAGGGGCGTTGGCTATTATTGTGGCCGTGGGAAAGATAACTTAATGACCTCAAAAACAATTAAGTTTATCTGGGTGAAGCCATGACTAAGACCTTAAAGCCATAATTTAATAGACAACAATTAAAACTTATCTGAAAAAAATTACAAAAGATAACTTATCGTGACTCAGTTCCAGGGAGTCGGCTGTGTAACAATACATACGACTGATTAGTGACTGGAATTTAGCCTCACAAGTGAACAGTGGCCAAGTATTATCTCAACACCTGTACAAGACAGTAACGATGACTAAACGACTGAACAGCAACTGATTCTCTTATAAACCCATTTAACAATGCCAAAATCTTACCCATAAGCGACTGGATACCATCGAAATATATACATGACTCGACACAACGATCGAATTACGTCTGAGTTTCTGAAGGACTTAGGAGCGATACAACCCGATACAGTCTTATCTTAACGAGGGAAGTGGAGAGTGGCTGCCTATGTTCAGACACCAAACGGGATATTGAATACACTGATTTAATTCATCCCGGCATAGTGACTTGTACACATGAACGATCCTCACACCTGAGACAAGACAGTGTTATAACAAGAGAGAGAGAGAGAGTTTACCCACTGAACTCTCGTTAATTTCACCATAACTCAGTAATTCTCATTTATGGAACGTGAGAGTTTATGCTGTCTCTTCCCTTGTCTATATATCACAAAGAACTTCACTAAATCTCTGCTGGTAGTGATGCTCGGGTGGTGTGTGACGAGGGACACTATTGCAACTCACATCAGGTAAACCAACAAGACAGAATGAATGACAATAAATCGGGGAGAGAATGAGGGTTACTCTTGACTCCGGTCACCCTGTACTGTATAAGACAATGGTTGAAAGAGTGAAAACAAATTAGTATACTCTCTTTACCCCTTAAATTCCACTTACGTAATGATAAATAAACACCAAAATAATGACAGGAAGAATATTTAGCTTTTTGTACAGATGAACTTTGAACAATCTAGCTCCGGTCTGGTGAACAGACTTTAGCTTTCCCAAACATTATGGTATCTATGGAATGATTTTCTTTACTCTAAGAAATGTCCAGTGGCTTTGTCTTCCTCTGTCATGCACGAGCACTGTACTGAACATACCAGGATGTCATGAGAAACTCCCCTTACACTGTATTTACGAGATATCCCACATAGCAGTTATCACAAGCAAGATAGCCTTATTAGACAGCTGATAGTGTTAAGAGAAAGCAAAGGTGGAAGATGAGCATATTTATCAACGTCATCTGGGTCGACTACAACGGTGAGGTATCCAGACAGAGGCGAGGGGGATTGGGTGAGCGTTGACCAAGGGTAAGGTTGATGGACGTTTAGGAAATGTCGGTAGAGTCACGTACGTTTTCCTTCACACACACACACACACACACACACACACCCAGCCAGTCATCTACCCAGCCACATTCCACCCACCGACCCAGCCAGTCACCTACCCACCCACACACAGTCATAAAGCGATCACTAACCTTTCAAACAGCAGGCGGGAGTAAGTGTAGGCAATCATCTCGAGTCATAACAAGGAATACTTTAACATATGGGGTGAAACTACCAAAGCCAGGGACCAGATGACGTTGGTAGACGGGCCTCCAGGGTGGAACTGACCTGACCTGACCTATCCTATCGTGACCTAACCTGACCTGACGTAATCCGACCTAATCTGACTTGACTTAATCTAATCTGACTTAAACTACACTCAATTTTACCTTGAAGACAGAAGCCCAGTTTGAGTTGGAGCGAACCCGCGCACACACACACACACACACACACACACACACACACACACACACGAGGGCCCACATTACCTTTATTATCAATTTCATTCAGTCATTCACAATGTCATAACCAGGTAGGTGAACCCAAGTCATTAATGGTGGAGTGAGGAGGTCACCTGAGGAGACACATCTACCGAATGATACCCAACATACAACATTCTTAACCACATACACTTCAATATACAAAATTCCAAGTTGTTACAGAAATACAGTCGTGATGATTTCAACCAGATGCACTGTATGTTGATATCACGGCTAAGTGAAATCATGAAATGTATGAATTCATGGTCTGGGGGATGTCGTGACCAGAAGATATCGTATCGCTAGATGGTCGGAAGTAAAAAAAATATCGTTACTCTGCCTCCACGAAACTGAGTTATCTTCAGCATGTTCTGGAGGCGAGTAATATTATCCGTTTTAGAAACTTTCGATTGACGTCACCGGGTTGCTTTCTTTTTTTCTCTTGTTTTCTCTAAACTATTTTAAAAGTTTTCTTGGTTCGCCATCACTCTACCTCAAGTATAGTGATTTCATGGTCAGCTAGATTGACTTACACAAAAACAAACTTATCTTAGATATCTCGTAGCTCCAACATGATAGTTTAGTCCAATTAGTATCACCGAGGTTGAATCACCTTCGTCATCGTTATAACAGATGGCCGGGACGCGGAACAACGACACGAAACACTCCAGTCACTAGCGTTAATAGCAGTAAGCTTCAGGGGCTAATATTGCTGGACAAACTACTGTAGATTAGACGGTGCAGCCAAATACTTCGACAGTCATGCATGCTACTGACTTAGCTGTGAGAGAGAGAGAGAGAGAGAGAGAGGTCAACAACTCTGTCTCAATTAATGTAACAGGAATATAATAATGGATGGATTGTTTTACTTGATAATTCCAATTTTATTTTTCAACTCCATTGCATAATTATTGCTAAAAAAAAACCTGTTTAATATATTTTTAAAACGAAATCTTTATATTACTTATTTATTTATTTAGTGTAACAAGATGGTGAACACAAGCTTCCACTGTCCTCTTTAGAACACAAAGACGGAATGGGAGAGGGAGGGGAAATGGGGGAGGGAGGGGGAATAGGAGAGGGAGGGGGGAATGGGAAAAGGAGGGGGAATAGGAGAGGGATGGGGAAGGTGTACAATAACTAATGAACCCTTGGACAGGTGAGCGACGAGATATAGTATGTATTAACCTTATCAATATAGATACCTGTAGAAGAGAAAGACAGGATATACCAAGAGAGAGAATCACTGTGTGAGTCGCTGCCTATCATGGCCGTCAGTCTGGCTGGAGAGTGACATCCCTGGACACACCTGATAAGCATTTTTGTTCATAATATTCAGTGAAACTTGAACTGCTGTCGGCAAGTGAGAATTTATCAAACTATAAATTCATCTTGGACTGGACAACAGATGATAATTTGAATATCATCAGATGTTGTGTCGTTATAAAACTATTGATCGGCCCAGAAACCTGTCGAATATTTTTTACAAATTTGGTATTTTATCTGGAGACCAGTTAGGTATATACTAGAGGGGTGAGTGTGTGGTAGTGGCGTGCAGGGCAGGATCCGGGACACACACCTTCAACAACAACAGCCACCAGCTGAGCCCAAGAAAATGGTCACCTTGTATCGAGGCCATCAATACTACCAACAGTGGTGACCCGGATCAACACACACACAGCATGAAACGGAACATTTTTACATACATACATACATACACTACATACATACATACATACACTGTCACTATGTTGAAATGAACTGTAGTTTGAGCTTTTCCCCATCTAAGTTAATATATGTCTTATTTGTGTCACTTATGTTACTTGTATATTATTTGTAATTCGTAACCCATTCCCCAAATATGTAACTGTATATTTTCAGCCTTCTGGCTGCCAAGCTCTTTCAATAAACCGTTAATTATTATTATTATTATTATTATTATTATTATTACATACACTACATACATACATACATACATATATACACTACATACATACCTACATACACTACATACATACACTACATACATATATACACTACATACATACATGCATACATACATACACTACATACATACATTCATACATACATACATAGTGAACCTCCAGCAGGAAGGCATGAGTCAGTGCCCCTGGGAGGTACCCGCAGGCTAAAGAACCTGGCCAGTTCGATCTTTTTCAGTCGTGGGTCTCGGACGGGTCGAGTCTCACCACCAGTTACTGTAAGGGCAACTTTTTACCTAGCTGGTCGCCATCTTGAGACGTCTGCCATGTAGTGTAAACCTGTTTTCCTTTAAAACATTTTCAAGTGAACATTAAACCACAGACAAACACAACATCTTGAGTCCCCCTCCATGCACAGGACAATTAGCAGGAGCATCACATCACACATACACGAGGGTGACTATCTAGTTCCTGTGTAGTGCAAAGATGACACGCCCTTTGGGATCACAATCACGCAGGTGGTCGTCTTCTACAGCTGGACAAGTGGTAGGTGGCGGGAGAGCAAGAGGCCACACCCGTCAGGCAGGATTATACTGTAGCAGTGTACTGTGCCTCGCCTTACGGGGAGTTGGGTGATAGAATGTACCTGTTCTGACTCTCTATTATCGACTATAATGTCAAGTAAATAAATGTGTATTGTGTGTGAGAGAGAGAGAGAGAGAGAGAGAGAGAGAGAGAGAGAGAGAGACTGCTGCAGTATAAACAAGTGAAGGAGTAGTTACAAGGAGCCAATGTTTAGGAAGCTGATGACCTAACCTGCAAGTCGTTATCCATTCACCTGTTAGAGAGAGACCTGACCTAACCTAATCTAATCTACTGTATTCTACTCTGATCTAATCTAATCTAATGTAATCTAATCTAACCTGACCCAGCGAGGGTCTCCTGCACATTTCGTCGTCGTATCTGAGCCAGTGACCTCAGGGATTCAATCGGGGACAAAGGTTCGGTCCCCGTGTTGAAATTGATACACGGTAATGAGTCTCCGAACTGACTTACCCGCGATCACTGCCATGTTGTGAGCACTGTTGAAGGGGGTTGGGGGGGTGCTAGCGGGTTGGGGGGGGGCTAGGGGGTGGGGGGGGTGCTAGGGGGTTGGAGGGTGCTAGGGGGTTGGGGGGGTGCTAGGGGGTTGGGGGTGTGCTAGGGGGTTGGGGGGTGCTAGGGGGTTGGGGGGTTGGGGGGGGGTGCTAGGGGGTTGGGGGGGGTGCTAGGGGGTTGGGGGGGGGGTGCTAGGGGGTTGGGGGTTCGACCAAATCGGTTCCGGAGGTAAAAATACACCTCTTCACAGGTGATCTGAGGGATGGGTGCGTAAGCGGGGGGGGGGGGGTGAGGGTGGGAGAAAGCGCAGGCGGGGGAAGGGTAGGGGGGTGAGAGTGGGAGAAAGCGTAGGCGGGGGAAGGGTAGGGGGGGTGAGAGAAAGCGTAGGCGGGGGAAGGGTAGGGGGGTGAGAGTGGGAGAAAGCGTAGGCGGGGGAAGGGTAGGGGGGGGTGAGAGAAAGCGTAGGCGGGGGAAGGGTAGGGGGGTGAGGGTGGGAGAAAGCGTAGGCGGGGGAAGGGTAGGGGGGGTGAGAGTGGGAGAAAGCGTAGGCGGGGGAAGGGTAGGGGGGGTGAGAGTGGGAGAAAGCGTAGGCGGGGGGGGGGGGGTGGGCGAGGGAGGGTGTAATCATCCGGAACCAAGGACGTATTTCACCTAAGAACTTCTTTGGAGGATTTTTTCGTTGTTTTTCTCTTTGTTATTATTCATGTCGAGGAGGCACAGTAGGCGGTGTGTCTTGTAGCTGCCGATTTTAATCCTGTTTCCCTTCGATGAGTTCTTACAAGGAGGTTTTCCTGGTCACCTTGAGAGAGAATTTCATTTTCAAAAGTTTCACTCAGATTATTTTATCGTCAGGGTTATCATTTATCAACAGTCGTATCCCAGGTGAGGCGTCAGGTGACCAAGTAAATAAAATTCATCTGGGTCTCCCCACCTCATCCACGAGAACAATATGCACTCGCAATAATCAGTTTGGTTGGGTCGTGTTGTGAAAATCCTCTGTTGTCAGTCACAGTGGAGGATGTTGTCTGCTTGAGTATGGCTTTCAATCAATCGAGATGACATCCCAATATCTGAGGGTTGGCGACCACACTCCTCCACCCTTGACGTTCTCCGGCTGCTTTGACCATCTTCCCAGATTTTGCATCTCTTTGGAGGCCGCAACTTTCAATTTTATTTATCCATTCTAGTCTCTACCTTCCCCTGGTCCTTCTGCCCCGTATTTTTAACCTTTTTTCCGCTGATAACTAGTTTTTGTAACGCCTTTTCACTATCCGTGAGAAGAGCAGTATCATCTGCCTCAGTAAATAGCTTTAAAAGGTAAATAAAAAAAGGCATTACACAGCAGGTACTCGGTACTCTGTGTACTCTGGTTCCAGTTGAGTCATTTTAAGACTCACGGTCGCTGAGCTCAACCTTGACCGCGGGCACTGGAGGACAGTTCCCGAAAACGTGTATTTTGTTCCCGTAGATTCTAATCGTATCCGTTTCTTTATCGAGACGAAATAAAGACGTTCAAATAACCGCTAGTTCTAATGGAATTCCAACTTAACCGTTAGATTTCTGACCTAATTCTAATGGGGCTCTGACTTATCGGAGCCAAGTACTAATATTCTGAGACCCATTTCACCTGTAATCGAGACTTAACTCTGAACAAAACTTAATATTAATTTAGATGAATAATCATGAGTCTTGTGGTATACGCGAGACATCCTGAAAGTAATCTCGATAATTATGAAAAAAACCCGGAAACAGTTTGCATTTTCCGACAATATGCCATCAACTAACAGCTCTTTTGATATTAGTAAGTAATGCATGTAAGTTGGTCTCAATCTCTCTCCTTTTCCACGACTCAAGCCAGCATCTCGAGCACTCTATATGTTTATTCATAGCTGAACTTCCTAAACTCTTGAACCATCATAAAAGAAGTTAACTTAAGTATATAAAAAGAAAAAAAAACGATGTTCCCCAAGGATATAAGATCCGTTTTCTGAGAATCAAGGTTTTTCTCATGACTTAAGAAACCGAGAGCGCTCACAACACTCGACTCTTGGGTTTTATTCGTGCACGAGACTCGGCTGGGGGTTCACTCACCTCCACACCTCCAGCAGATAACAGGAGAGATACGTAACCTCTGTCATATTCGTCTGTTATTCCCCTCTGTTGTTCCTGACCTAAGAGTAACATGGGAAACATTCTTCGGGAGTTATTACAGTGGGGTTAAGACTTTGGCCACTAGGTCATATGGTTCTGCAGACATATGATCTAGAGAACACCGCCGCTTGGTTCTTCACGGGATGGGTGGGTGGGCGCTTTATGACTTAAGAGCTCTTCCAGGTGTACAGTCGGGGACAAAAGTTCGCTCCTGTGGTGAAACTGAGTCACGGGAATGAATCTCTGAACTTACTGTCATCTGGTGAGGGCTGTGTTGTTGTATATCATTTGGGGTCGACGCTGCTTCATTTTGGCAGGGAGCGAACTTACAACCCCGACTGTACAGCGCATCTTACGTATCGCGGCTGACCTCTCTATCAAGTGCCGTGGGAGCGCCTGACCCTGGAGAGGTTATGGTTGAAGTTGACGTAAGAGAAACTTTTTACTGGCACAAATTTTTCTTCTTCAGCTGTTTTTTGTTTCAACTGACTCTCAAAATGTTTCAGGTGCGAGTAAAAATATACAATAATAATAATAATAATAATAATAATAATAATAATAATAATAATAATAATAATAATAATAATAACTTTCCATCATAAATAGACCTACACAATATCCACATTTTACTATATAAAGCAACAACCCTCACGCCGTAGCTTTTACCATCAAAGACGTGAGATAATTAAGTAGAGGAACATCAAGACACTAGTATCACCTGCCCACTGAACGTCTCCCGACCTCACCTGTAAGACACCTTCATCCTCTAGAGCCAGACATAAGGAGCAGGTTCAGGCAGTCTACTTGGTCACTGAATGAAAATGAGGAGTGACCCGAAATAACAAGAGATCGAGTGAATCAAAGTAAATTTTTCTTTCATTAGTTCCTCCTATACTTAAAGCTAGTGGCAGAGAAACGGCTTTCAGAGGATGATGTTGGCACCTGAAGTAGTCTGGCCAGGGACAACGGCCAGACTGTACCTGGGGAAGTCCGCGTGTGTGTGTGTGGGAGGAGGAGAAGGAGGGGGGTGGATAAGGAGAGGAGGAGGGGGTGGATAAAGAGGGGAGGAGGAGGGTGGATAAGGAGGGGAGAAGGAGGAGGGGGGGGTGAAGAGAGGAAGTGGATACATCGTAAGTGAGGTCAAGCCAGCGAAGAAGGGAGGGTGAAGATGAGACTGGGGGGTAAGGGGGGGGGGGGCAACAAAAAATGGAGACAAGAAGTTCAAGGGAGGACACGGTGGGTAGGGAGGGAGACTGCCAGTAGGTAGCTAAACAGGTCACCATCACACACAAACACAAGCGTCACGCAAGGAATATTTTTTTTTAGACAAATTTCTCACTTATACTACAAGACCATAAATAAGAATCAGTTTACCTGTATAACATAGTACAACACAAATGTCTAAGGAAAGAACTTTACAGCCACACTCACTTAACATATCGTACAGTGTATTTTGGTCAGAACATCACTTCCATCGGAGATTATTGCCACCACAAGAGGATAAATGCATTGATGATTCGCACTAAAATGACCGAGTCTACGTTTTACCTTTGCTGTTGTCACTTATCACGTCGTGTTAAGTGTATCCAACTCTTGTTAAGTATCAACATTTGGGGTTTTTTTCGTATTATGAGTGAAATTAGATAAAAAGTAGAGGATAATATTGTTGATGATAAATTTCAACGTCTTAAAATCTGGTGATCGTCCAGTTATAGTGAAGGAAACTTTCTATCTGGAAAGGGGGTCAGGGAGGGGGGGCTGCAGGGAGAGGTTGGGGGGTTAGGGTAAACTTGGACATCTTTAACAGTATACAGTAATCTAAGCTCCACCAACCATGACGAAACA
The DNA here is from genome assembly GCA_958450375.1 of Homarus gammarus. Lineage (NCBI taxonomy): Eukaryota > Metazoa > Arthropoda > Malacostraca > Decapoda > Nephropidae > Homarus > Homarus gammarus. Next base: position 880,621 of record CAUDMG010001490.1, read on the forward strand.
CATATGAATCTTAAGAGGTTTCGTATCTTTTTTCGAACCCTTTAATACGGATCCATTCTCAGAGGTTCCGAGTCCCTGGCTACTGTATGTCTAACTATGGCACTACTAAACCAGACCAAACTAAACCAGACTAAACCAGACCAAAACATTGAAAACTCACCAGGTAGCCTTAAGGTATTTAATCATCAAGTGAAATAAGCTGGGAGGGGGAGGGGAGAGAGGAAAGAGGGGGGTGAGGAGAAGGAGAAGAATAGATTGAGGGGCAGGGGGGTAGAGAAGGGGAGAGAGAAGGAATAGGAGAGAGGGGAGGGGTAGGAAGGAGAGAGAGAGAGGGAGCTTACTATTCTTCAAGTAGTTGTCCCCTCCCCACGATATAAATATGGAAAACTAACAATACCGATCCTATAAATAGTTTTCACACACGACTGCTCGTTTTCAGATAATGTTGGCTCATTAGTGTAGGAAAAAAACTTACATTCTTTTAGCTTCTGGGCGAGTCATTCCACCATGCTCCCGGCGCACGCGCTTGGCTACTCTGTTTTGTTTACAACTCTACACTCTTATTTCTGGTGTTTAAGTTGTAATAGTGGTTCCTGCTATCCGAAGAGTTGTAATCGTGGTTCCTGCTATCCTAGAGTTATGATAACGGCTCCTGGTATCCTTAGGGAGAAAAATCACATATCTTTTTCCCCTAGGACAAGAGAGGGGAGATATCACAAAGGAACACAAGTAGATCTTCGCTGAGAAAAACTTATCTTAACAGTTGTAATCCTTTTAAAAAAATTCTTACATAAATAGTTAAAATTCCTTCATTGTTGTTCATTGTGAATTGAATTCTTCTTCTCCACTCACGTTCTTAAGTTGTCAGTGAATAACAAAGACGTATTATACACTAGCCTCTATTTTGTGGGCTAATCACGGCTGACACAACATCCTGACAAATTACTTTCATGTTTATCTTTATCTCGTGTAAGTAGGTCGTGTCTGTTTCTTGTGTAGGTTTTAGTCCAGGTGGCGTTCAGAATAAGTGTTTACACGAGTGGGCTCTGAGCAGTGTCACTAGTCAGGCACGAGGAGTCGCCTTGGGTGTCAGGGTTGTAAACAAACAGAAGTGTAAAAAGGAAAGAAAGAGATAAATTGTTGTTTATGGTTTTATATGTAAGTCTGGCACTGGAGACTTAATCACTTTAGGGAAATGTGAAGACCTGAAGTTGACAGCAGTCAATACCTCCTCAATATCAGGTGAGGCAGAGAAGCTTTCACAGATGAGGCTCAACAAACACAAAACACTTTTAATATGATTTTTTTGTCGATATATATATATATATATATATATATATATATATATATATATATATATTTGACCGACCGAGCCTTGCTGCTGTCGTAGTGATCTATGACTTTATACTGAGCAACACCCGATACAAGAGACCAGGAGGGGACTCTTACTATTTATGAACACTTTACCATTAGTGGAGCGCAGGGCAGAGGTACACAGGTAAGAGGAGGGGGCATGGTTGTGTGGTAAAATGGGCCTTAGTCCTGGTAGACCCCAACACTACCACATCTATTAGTATTGTGGAATAGTAAGAATTGGCTCCACTCTTAATATCTGGACGAAATTAGATTGAGTTGGCTTGGCTTGGCTTGACTTCCATAAAGACTGAGGCCCATCGTGGCCAATAACTGCGAGAACTCAGAGATTATGACAATACATTAGACATCTCCCGTTAAGGTAAGTTGAGTTTGTGTTGCGACTCTACTCTGTCTGTGATGAAGTGACCTTCTAGTGAACTTCGCTGACTCACGTGCTGTACCTGGCGGTGAGCGCTAATATATTATTCCACTTGTGTTGGACCACAACAACATTAACAAGTTTAACCTTGAAGTAGTGTTTTGTTCAAGGAACCTTCCGTCAGGCCGGGGTGTATATATTTATTTATTTACATTGTATATACACAAAAAATGGCTGGGACACATGACTCGTGTAACCAATAGGGAAGATATATATGAACGTAACTAACCTCTCAAGTGATAGTTCACATCTTCAAGGCCTCCATATGTGTGTGCAGTAATGAAGGTCTTTGGCTGTTATCGTGTTTGGGTTTCCTAGTGGATCTCTGCATAACATTTCTTACTGCATATAAACCATCTTTATCACTTATTAATCAGGTTAAAGATCACCAGAGTTGATAACACTTATCTTCCAGTAAGAATACAAACAATTCATAGCAGTTATCTCACACACCAGACAGACATACAAACATTCACAGACGGACTTCATTTAACAATCACTTTAAAACACACTAGAGAGAAGAGGGCGAGGCCAGAATGTGAAGCGCCTCGCCATGGATACACTGACCATAACTTACATGTATATTTAAACTTTGTCGATTATGTATAAACTTTCACTTCATTTAGAATATTAAATGCTTGCAGAAGGTTGGTGGTGTTGTGGTCGTGCTGTGGTGGTACCGTGGTCGTCACTAGTCATGGTAGTGATTGCCATCTTGATTCAAGCTCTCAGGTCCCCCCCACTCACCACTCCCCTCTTACAGGTCCCCCCACTCACCACTCCCCTCTTACAGGTCACCCCACTCACCACTCCCCTCTTACAGGTCACCCCAATCACCACTCCCCTCTTACAGGTCCCCCCACTCACCACTCCCCTCTTACAGGTCCCCCCACTCACCACTCTCCTCTTACAGGTCCCCCCACTCACCACTCCCCTCTTACAGGTCCCCCCACTCACCACTCCCCTCTTACAGGTCCCCCCACTCACCACTCCCCTCTTACAGGACTCCTTACTAACCACTCCCCTCTTACAGGTCACCCCAATCACCACTCCCCTCTTACAGGTCCCCCCACTCACCACTCCCCTCTTACAGGTCACCCCACTCCCCTCTTACAGGTCACCCCACTCACCACTCCTCTCATATTTATTCTCAAATAATAAACCTTTTCTTAACTCCATTTGAATATTTAGGCGAGTGATTTCGTCTTTAATAATAATAATAATAATAATAATAATAATAATAATAATAATAATAAATAATAATAATAATAATACTTGCCAGTGTTCTCAAGTGTCTCATTAGCATGTTGTTACTTCATATGGACAAGAGAAAACATATTCAAATTAATGAAACTCACCCACATGTTGTGAAGGCTGGGATATATATATTAATTTTTTATATACAAAGTTGAGTCCACAGAGCCGCCACGAGTAACAGTATAGCGACCTGGAGAGTAGCGATTCAGAATTCTCACCTCGAAAGTGACTGGTCTAATGTGCTTGTGTTGTATGCTTGTGTTAATCTCTATGTTAAATGATTGGTTAATGGTAAGAGAAGACTAGCTTGTGATATGATCTTCTTGGGGTCTACTGTACACCTTAAATCAGTTTATGGAACTTGCTATTACAATTTTGTTTCTTGTGTTGACGGCGGCTTCTATACCTCAAGTTCGACCCAAGAAAGTTCACCATAGGCCCGGCAGTTCTCAAACATGAGGCGGCCGTTATGTTGTGAGTAATGACCACTTGATTAATAACACATCTGTTAAAACACGATGATTAACGAACAGTTCATGACCTCGGTATTTTGAGCCTGTTGAAGGTTTTGGGGGGCTCTCAGTAATGGTAGAGTAAAACACGAGTCACTATTTGTAATATAATCCCATGACGCCGGGAGTAAGAGGTTGTATGGCCAGTCAGTGTGTTGACCCCAGTGGTGACGTCTCTCTCTCTCACACTTTCTTTCTATTATATTTTATTTTAGGAGGAGAGGATTGTTTTATTGCGGTGATGGCCAGTGTTGTGTTGTGAGGAAAGTTTGCTGTCTAAAATAATGTTTCTCTCTCACACACTAACCTGTAAGTGAGTTGTGAGAATTTAAAAGTACATTTCAATTTACACTTTATAGCTGGCTGTTTTAAGTCACCAGATGACGTCACAGTCCACACCAGCAACACAAACGAGGAATATTATTGCAGTGTTATTTACAGCAGTGAGACCGAGGATTTGATTGACTGACTTGACTGACACACACCATCACCCTGTACTTATAACATAGCTCACCATACATCCATAAACACAGCATAATTAAGGCAGCTTGATGTTCAATACACGTCTTGCAACTTGTCTCTCTACAGCACCAGAGGGAAACAGACTTTACTGGTATAGAAAGTTGGTAAATGAGGCACTGAACACTGTATGTACGGTTAGGTTAGGTTAGGTTAGGTTAGGGGTCGTTAATCTTTAGGTGAAATAGGCAGGATTGGAGAATCTTCTTCAGGTGTTCTCAAAAAGGTTTAAGTAAACATCTTCTGTGATAATAGTTCATGAATATCATTACTTAAGTGTGTCAATCGAAGAGAAAGGCAATAGATGCGGCCTTGTAGCTCTCAGGGGAATGATATCCAACAGAGACCACTGGCAGCACATAAACTTGTCAGGCTAATCTACACGTTGTCCAGCTGGGAGCTCTACGACACAAAACACTCCACATCTTGGCTGTAACCTAACACACACACACACACACACACACACACTCCCTCAGGTTCACTAAACTCTCTTGACTGTCTCCTCCGCTCGGGTCAAATTCCAGTGTGTTTTTTTTTTTACCTATCCTGAGCCTAAATCTAAATATGTCTTAATTTAAAACCATTGCTATGAGTTCATAAGACACACAACATCTACACGCTACACTAACATGAAAACATCGCACTACACACTACACCATCACCCGTCCCTACCAACTAGACACGTCCCCCCCCCCCTCTTAAAACTTGACGACCTTGAGGTACTCGTGTAGTTTATCACCCGCTGAAAGTCAGGATTCCCTCGTAGCAGCGACCCAAGAAAACCTCCATGATATCCGGGTTGGTTAGGTTAGGTTATGTTAGGTTTGGTTTGTTTTGGTTAGGTCAGGTCTTGTTTGTAAGTCCCTCCAAATGTAGTTGACGTGTCGCTTACCATCCCAGATCATGAACGCCTGTGTCGTCGTGTATAAATGATTCGTCCTAACTCTAAATATTGCTCCGGGAATTTCCGAGTCTTTTACCACCAGAGAGATTTTTATTTTATTGTCATGCCACTCACTGAGCTCTCTCTCTCTCTCTCTCTCTCTCTCTCTCTCTCGCAAGGGAAAGTACTGTAGGAATGAAACACATAATAATTGATAGATCCTAGATTATCACCTGAGAGAGAGAGAGAGAGAGAGAGAGAGAGAGAGAGAGAGAGAGAGTGGTAGGTGTGTGTGTGTGTGTGTTTCTTGACCTTTATCTGGGTGACAGTTCCACCATTCATCGCTACATTTTATTCTCAGTTCTCTCCTGCCCTTCCCTCCTGCCCTTCCCTCCTGCCCCTCCCCTCGATGACCACAAGTAAAATAAATATCCTACAATTTTAAATTCCAGGTAAGTTGATAAAACGCATTATTTTTAACGTAGAAATATTACCCCTGAAACTGTTATCCAGATATGTTCTACAGTAAGTTATTAACATTTCAAACTTTCACATAAAATACGAAATATAAAAAAGTATATAAAATTACTTAATATATTTCCCTTACTCGATATCTTCTTTAATGGTGAGTTGGCTATTTGTTAGAAAGTTTGGTCAATAATCAGCGAGTCACGCGGACACGACACACCTGCACATAACTCCAAAATAATAGATGGTTTGAATTTTCACCTGAGATAAAAGGCTTTTGTTTTCTTCTTCTTTTTTTAACTTGAATTAATTACCTGCGACTTTGTTGTGGAAATAATGTATTATTGAGAACTCTTGATACAGTTCAGTTATCCATACAAAATTGAACATAAATTTCATAGGTTATGTTCCACTTCAGGTACGGTATTGTCTTTTATATATTGTACGTGTGTTAGACTGTTTAGTTAATGCTACCCCTGACTGACTGACTCACTCACTAAATCACTGCCTAACTGACTCACTAAATCACTGCCTAACTGACTCACTAAATCACTGCCTAACTCACTTACTAAATCACTGCCTAACTGACTCACTAAATCACTGCCTAACTCACTGCCTAACTCACTCACTAAATCACTGCCTAACTGACTCACTAACTCACTCATTAACTCACTGCCTAACTCACTCATTAACTCACTGCCTAACTCACTCACTAAATCACTGCCTAACTCACTCACTAAATCACTGCCTAACTGACTCACTAACTCACTGCCTAACTAACTGACTCACTAACTCACTGCCTAACTAACTGACTCACTAACTCACTGGCTAAGAAACATTAATTTACCCCACGTCCTTACCAGCTCACTCCGCCAGCGCCCCACCACGTTACCAACAGAGGGCATGAACGTACAGGGAAGAACAAGTTGTAATAATTCAGCCAACGTGTTTTCCCTGGGGGACTGAGGGGAGGAGCTACCGAGGCATAATTCAAGGTACATTAAGACTACCTATAACTTAACCTAGCTATCGCCATCATCATCATTGTAAACTTTTTTCAACTGAGGAATTTATATGGTAGAATATTATCAGTTGTTATCAGTTGTTATCAGTTATATCTCCTCTAAAGACCCAGTCGACATACAGAATTTAATCATCTGACAAATTACACCAGGTAGAAAAACTGGTTCACCTTTATTGAGTGAAGTTCATAATTTAATTAACATAATGGAAACTCATCTCTGCCTTTCCTGTTCTGTTGGGTCGTATAATGATGATGGTCGTAGGGATGGTTAGGTTAGGTTAGGTTAGGTTAGGTATTAATGTATGCTGATAAACATTGTGTCGGGATTAAAGGCCGTCTCCTGCCGTCAAATGAGAGGCAGCGAAGCACCACACACATACACACAAGGGCGTCACGGGTAGAGGGTATGAAGGCCGTGTTCTCTCTGCTGTCCGTACTGGTGGAGGAAGGATTAAACCTGCTTCTCTAAGATTAATTAAGGTCAATTAATCTGGTTTAGAGTATGAATAGAGGAGAAAGGTACTGATAAATTCTGAGTTACGGTCAATTAACTTCGGGCGTGGAAGGTGGGGGAGATGGTTAGGAGTGGGGATTAGGAGTTAGGGGGGAGGGGGTTAAGGGAGAAAAGGGGCACTTAATGGACCTAAGATGTGGTTCAATTGCTTTAAATTACTCAAAAAATTTCTCGACCTTAAAAACGTCAGAAAATTTATATCACTTGAAGATTAAACACCATAACGGTACCGGGGGGTGGGGGGGGTGGGGGGGGTAGGTTAGGTCACCACACTCACCCTACCCCCACACCTGCCACCACACACCTTCTAACAGTACCTTACAAAGAAACACACGAAGAAAAACACAGAAATACAAACGAGAAACAGTAACAATAATACCATTAGTTTATAACAGGTGATTGATTGCCCCTCTCTACCTGGTCAACCCTTTACTTGTTCTTATTCCTTAACACCTGTCATTACACCTGGGACTCGCTTCTTGCCATCACCACAAACACGGAATTACAAGGAAATGAAATATATTTATGAGCGAGGTGTATTTCTTCATAGCTGTGTTTATAGTAATGTGGAGTAATATTTGTATTTATTTTTAGAATTTCTTTCGTACGTGTAAGGTTAAGTTGTTAGTTGTTTAATATAAATAAAAAATTGAAAAAAAAATAATAGTTTTAGCTTTTCAACTGTGTGTTATTTCTCTGTGTCTCTCTCTCCACGGTCTGTTTGTCTGTGTAAGCTCTATATAACAATACTAATCATAATACGGCTTAAATGAAGGGACTGTTTTTAAACTAAGAGTCTCATTTGGTGCAAACTAACGCTAAGAGAATGAGGGCAAGTGAACAGTGTAGACTATCATCAACGGCAGTAAGACGAGAGTGTACACAAAAATCTGAGGTCGACTTCCCCCTAAGAGCATCATATTTAACAACTCACTACATCAACCAAAATCCACCATCCATGCACCAGTTGCGACCCTCCTGTTGCTAGAACGGTCAACCTTGGCTGGCCTCTGGTCAAGAGCGGAGTCTGTGTAAAGCCTTTCGCTGCGTTTCACACACTTGCCATTATATTCTGCCTACCGCAGGACGATTTTATTCAGCTTAAGGTAACCTCCCGCGGCGAGAGGGTTAAACGCCTGGGAGCCGCGAAGGACAACACTACAGATACTCTGGTCTTCAGGGAGTTGACCCAACAAGGTTCACCCAGCACACCGCCGTGTACAAGAAGCACATAGTAATGGTTGCCCCTCGTGTAACGAGGATGGCTGGCCCTAGGGCCACCGAGGCGTGAATTTGTTAAAGGTGTATAAGCTGTCGCCAACACAACGACCACACCCTGAGTTAACGAGTTGCCTGACGCAGTGTCAAGGAAGTGTCCGAGAAGACCGGACAACTCGCCAACTGCACTGGCTAACCATTACCCAGGAACACGATCCGCAAATCGATTAACATCCAGGTCCCCAATTACTGCTGGGTAGACAGAGGCAAATGGCGTAAAGAAACTTGTCCGTAGTTTCACCCTGCCCGGGGATCGAACCCGAATCCACTCGTTCGCGAGGCGAGTGCTCGCTCGCACACACACATAGCCCCACCACCCTAACGCTAACCAGACCAAAGACTCAGCAACGGTGTCCTCAGCGTCCTTGCAACTCACGGTGATGGTGTAGTGAAAAGGTGTTTTTCATACACTTTTTCTCGCCCCCTTCCATGACCAAGGGCGTCGAGTCCACACCCAAGAAAAACTCGCAGTTCAACTTTGTAAATGGAAAATCGTGCCTTCAAATTCCCTTTATTTATTTTTTACAGGATGATAAAAACGTGTACTTAAGAGGTGTGGTGCATCACTTTTGTTTTTAAATGATTTGTATTCGGAAATTATGACACTAAGGCACCATTAACACTAAGGCACCATTAACACTAAGGCACCATTAACACTAAGGCACCATTAACACTAAGGCACCATTAACACTAAGGCACCATTAACACTAAGGCACCATTAACACTAAGGCACCATTAACACTAAGGCACCATTAACACTAAGGCACCATTAACACTAAGGCACCAATAACACTAAGGCACCATTAACACTAAGGCACCATTAACACTAAGGCACCATTAACACTAAGGCACCATTAACACTAAGGCACCATTAACACTAAGGCACCATTAACACTAAGGTGATAAATTAATTAACCTGTCGCTGGATGAATCAAAATACAAAGTCACTCTTGATAAAAAAAAGAAGGAAAAACGACTTGTAACTCATCTCATGTTTTTCACACAGCTTTTCTTATCAACCTGTCTTTATGTTGCCTGTTTTATTCTTGTTTTTGCTTCGGTTACGTTAATCTGGTTTGGAGGTGACCAAGGAAGGATTACTCTAAGGTAGGTGTGTGTGTGTGTGTGTGATTTTCTTGTTTTTTTCCTTACTTGTGTTTTTTTTTCATTTTTTTTATCTGCTATATTTTGAAAGTGAGGAAAAAATTATTGTTTGTTTGCTTAGAGACAAAAAACACCAAATATCAGCTAGACAGTGAAAATAACATCCTCTCTTGTGCTGTTTTTGCCGAAAGTCAAGAATACATTATTTTTTATATTATGTTTTTGTTGTTTTTGTTGATAATTTTTTTTTAGGTGTTTATTAATGATGACTACAAACTCCATCTCACATTTCACGTATTAGTAAACTCTTGAAACTAATAAAAAAATAGTTACGAGCAAAGACAAAGGCATTAGACTACTGACGGAGCTTTGAATCGGGCCAGTGTTCTCGTCCTGTCAGCTGTTGGTGCGTGTTGAGTCCTTGTGGTCAGGAGTGCGTGAAATAGCGTCATGGCACAGAAGTAAACAATGGTAATGGTATCCGTAAACACTGTTCCCTACACGACAGGTGATATGCCCAGGTAAGATAATGAGGATCGTCTGCCTGGTAATTATATCACCTGGTTAATATATTTCAAGGAATTTACATTTTTCTGCAGTGAATATTTTATAATTTTGTTATTTATTTTATGTGTAAGTTAGTGTTTGATAAAGACTCAAGTACTTCCTGAGTCACGGGTTCACGGGTTCATATCTCAGTGAGTTATATAACCCACAAAGACATTATCTGTTATTTTCTTTATCTGACGGTGTTCTGAATACAAGAGTACTGATTGGTTCAAAAGCTGGGGGTTGTATTGACGAGCGGCTCTCAGTTTATTATGAAGCATTAAACTGGACACACAAGGCGGCCTGAGTCACATCACACACAACATCACACCAAATAACATCACATCACACCACACCACACCACATCACATCTCACCTCCCATAACACTGATTGATCCACTTTTCATTTCCAAGTTCACCATCGAAGAATTTAATTATCCTCTATGATTATATTACCCCAAAACTACCTTTACTCTACTGGAAATTATTAAAGGCTTAAAGAGGAAACAATTATTACCTTCATAATGGAAACTTCATCTCATCGACTCAACCTTGAGAAGAAATTGAAGGTTTTCCTCTATTTTTTTCCTCCATCTTCCTGTCAATTTCCTTATTTATTTACCTTCATAAAAAAATCAAGTCTTGTCTGCCGGTATGAATCTAGTTTTTGTTGTGGGACATAAACTAAGGACGAGATCCAGTAGTGATGTTTATTTGTGGGGGTGTGGGAAGAGGGGGGAGGGGGAGGTAGGGGGGAGGGGGAGGTAGAGGAGAGGGGAAGATGGGTGTGAAGGGAAGGTTGAGAGGAAGGGGGGGAAGAGGAGGTGGAAGGAGGGGAAGAGAAGGTGGGAGAGGACGAGGGGTAGGGGAGGGGAAAATGGAGGGGAGGGGAAGGTAGTGGGGTATGGGGAAGGGGAAGGGGAGGCGGAGGGGAAAACAAAAACTGGTCATGAAGTTTTTCTGAAGCTTAACCTCAGCATAATAAATCTGACTGTTTTTTCCTCTTAATTGTGTGTTACTTACAGCTTAATAACCGCAGCCGTCAGCAATATGTATATACTAACCTAACCTAACCGAACCGAACCTAACCTATCAACGATGTTCACCACCAATAAGAACTCAATTAACTACCTGAAAACACCTACATCAGATAGTTCCTTCTTTTTCCCCCCTTCCTCTCCCCCCCCCCTTCCTCTCCCCCTCACCCTTCCTCCTCCTCTTCCCTTTATTCTTACCCTTATCCAGTATCCCCCTCCCACCAACTCCTGACGGCTCTCAACACACACAACAAATAAAACCCCGAATACGACTTTAACAAAAAAAAAAAATCCCGGGTATATTTTTCCTGCCTCGTCGACATTAGACTTTGTATTCTTATAACACACGAGGGGGTAATTGAGGTCATCTCGGTGTTTACAAGTCTGGACTCTGACCTGTTGTGTTGTTTTTGCTCTCTGTTGATGAAGTGGTCGAGTGAACACCCACCCTGATGACACAACCTCACTTAAACAAGGGAAAAAACTTCTTCTTCGCCAGGAGCAAAAAAAAAAAAAGAAAACGAAAGTAAAAAAACAAAGAATGAGTGTTACCATGACCTAAAGCTTTACTTACTAAGCTAAATAAGCTGGATTATGTAGCCAGACATCTCAAAGCTCATCGTAGACTTGTTATGTCTCTACAGCCCTTCAGTATTATATTTTCCTGTAGATTTGGTATTTGTTTATTTATAATGACTCCACCAATACTCTTAGTGACAGTAAGAGGTGTGAGAGCTGCCTTAAAGGTCGACCTCAAAGAAGTAGCAGGAGTGAGAGGTGTGAGAGCTGCCTTAAAGGTCGACCTCAAAGAAGTAGCAGGAGTGAGAGGTGTGAAAGCTGCCTTAAAGGTCGACCTCAAGGAAGTAGCAGGTGTGAGAGGTGTGAAAGCTGCCTTAAAGGTCGACCTCAAGGAAGTAGCAGGAGTGAGAGGTGTGAGAGCTGCCTTAAAAGTCGACCTCAAGGAAGTAGCAGGTGTGAGAGGTGTGAAAGCTGCCTTAAAGGTCGACCTCAAGGAAGAAATGATCAAATATCACAGAAGCACGAATAGCTCCTACCATTGTGCTGGTGATAGTTTACATGTACTAATAAATAAAGTTAACACTCTAATGCACCCATAATAATAATAATAGCAATAACAACACACATAATAGCTGTTGGAGAAGACACTTGTGTATGGAGGAGAATATTAAGTATATAATCAACACCAAAAAAACTAGACCACTTTTTTCTGCTGTCATCTTCATTGTCGAAAAAAAGTGGCGACTTGTTTTTGCTCCTTCAACCTTCAGTCGTTTTTGTTATCTTTTTTTTTATTCCAGGCGGCTTTGTGATGTAAGATAACGGAGCAGAAAGTGTGTATCACAGATCAGAAGAAAGAGAAGGTGTATTGTGTTATGAGAGAGAGAGAGAGTCGACGCAAAATGACTATCCATTAGTTGGTTTGTTCTGTAGCGGCGAAACTCATGGTCCTAAAACACGAATCCGAACCCTGTAGAACTCCTTACCTGGACCCAAAACCCAAATTATACTAAGTTAAATTCACTATAGTTAAATTATGTGAGTGGCAAGTTATAATCATTAGTATGATTATTAAATATTTCGTATGAGTTACAGAAATATGCGGGTGATTAACTTGAGCTCAGAGCACGAAGATAAAGTAAAGGAGACGAAAGAAGGCAGCCAGCCATCTTGGAGTCACGCGTAAGGCCGATTCACACGACCCGTTCCCGGTCCGTCCGATACCGTCATTCAGTGCTGTGTGAGGGTCATGGCCGGTCGGTCTCTTAAGAATTTGGCGGCAATTGCTCTTCCACTAGAAGAAGAGGAGGAAGAAAAAGTTAGTGGAAAGGGGAAAAGGTTATGGGTATATCTGTCACTGAAGAAGAGAAAGTGCGAGGGAGAATTCTGGACCCTCTATAAAGAACTGGCAGATGATGAAGAAAAATTCTACCAATACTTCAGAATGTCCAAGGCTAAGTTTAATTATTTACTAGAAAAAATCGAAATGGACCTGGCAAAGATGAACACCAACTGCCGAGAAGCAGTACCCCCAAAAGAAAGACTTGCAGTTTGACGCCGTCAAACCGGCCAGGATTTCTCGAGAAGAAATCCGAGACGTGTCGGTCGGCTGTCAGCTGCCTGCCGCCGTCAGCATGACGGGTCGTGTGAAGTTACATTAAAATGCATTTAAGAAATGTTGACGGCGTCTAGCCGACGGCCTGACGGTCGGAACAGAAACGGGTCGTGTGAATCGGCCTTAAGGGGGGGGGGGGGGGGGACATACACATTGTTAACAGTGTTTAAAATATTCCACGAACAAAACCACTAAACCAATGTAAATTTCTTCTTGAGACCACACTAACGAATCAAGGTAAAGAAGAAAAATTACTAAAACTAATCATTGTTGGGTTAAATTAAGTTCGTATACGTTTATAAACTAGATAAATGAATAAAGAGGTACTGTACGTGGTATTCCTCTTAACACTGGCCATCATGGGAGTTTTATTTATACGAACAGTAATAACATAAACATCATTAACAACAACAACAACACGTATGACAACTGAAAGACATCAAACATTAACTCAGGTCACCGTAGACTTACACACCGATAAAAAACAACATAACGATTAATGAGACGTACACAGAAGACTACTCGACCAGACGGAAGTGGTAACTGGCAAATACTATATTGGGAATTTCCTTAATCTCTTAGGGGAAATAACCACAAAACAAAGTGTGTGGAGGAAACCAAAGAAAAATAAATAAAACCCGTGTTTATGTTTATCCTACTGAGTTAATGAGAGCATCTGTCTGCCTGTCTGTCTGCATGTCTGTCTGTATGTCTGCTTGGCACGTACAGCTACAGTTATTAGCAGTAAAAGGAAACTTCTGCTCTTATTATTATTATCTTTTGGGGTGGGGGGGGGGGGTTCCAGTGGACATGTGGTAGAAAGACTAACTCCGGGTTTCGTTATTAATGTTTCGTACGGTGTATTGAGTTACCGTACTGTAACCTGAAGAAAAGTGTCAGGTGTGTTATATTTAAGTGAGTTTCACCTTAGTAAAGAACAGAGAGAGACAGAGGGACTTAAAACTTCTCCCACACAGAGTAGAGAAGAGAAAAAACTTTTACCTCGTTAGTTCACCAGGAGGAGGAGGAGGAGGAAGGGGGGGGGGCATTTGTCACCACCCTAACCTAACCTAACCTTGCCTAACCAACCCTAACCTAACCTTGCCTAACCAGCCCTAACCTAACCTAACCTAACTTAACCAACCCTAACCTAACCAACCCTAACCTAACCTAACCTAACCAACCCTAACCTAACCAACCCTAACCTAACCTTGCCTAACCAACCTAACCTAACCTAACCAACCCTAACCTAACCAACCCTAACCTAACCAACCCTAACCTAACCTAGCCTAACCAAACCTAACCTAACCTAATATTACTTAAAGACCAATCCTACTGCAATAATAACCTAACTTAACCTAATATAATCTACAGTAACCTAACTTAACGTATCATTAACCTAGCCTCCCCTAACTTAACCTACCCCATCTTAGGCAGCATTAGACTGGTTAATCTCAACTTAATATAAAATAGGGTGTCTAATCTTCCTATGTTCCTTCACCTGACTTAACTTCAAACAAACTGAAACAAACAAATAATATTCCTTAGTTACACACTGGGTCAACTGACACTCCACACCAAGAGAAATTCGACTCCCTCAATCTCACAAGCATCAGAGCATAACTTCGTCAAACTCAATGGAAATGTCAGTTAATGGTCACGCAATCCGGCGAAATACTGCAATCTGAAGTAATCATTGAGGGATAAGAGTTAGAGGTAGCTCAAGGTATTTCCATCAGTCAGTGTGTGTGTGTGTGTGTGTGTGTGTGTAAAAGAACAATACACATAACATACACATATACAGCTATACACTGACCTTCAGGAGTACACAGGGGGGGGGGGGGGTAGTTACACACTGCCAGGAGGGAAAAACACGACTATTTTGGGGGTGTTAACTGAGACTAAAGACGTTAGTGGTGGTGGGTGGTAGGTTGTGGTGGTAGTGATGGGTGGTAGGTTGTGGTGGTGATGGGTGGTAGGTTGTGGTGGTGGTGGTGGTAGGTTGTGGTGGTGGTTGTTGCGAGTGATGGTTGTGAGTGAGTGGTGGTGATGGTTGTGAGTGGTGGTGAGTGGTGGTGATGGTTGTGAGTGGTGGTGAGTGGTGGTGATGGTTGTGGGTTGTGGGTGGTGGTGATGGTTGTGAGTGGTGGTGAGTGGTGGTGAGAGTGATGAGTTGTGGTGAGTGGTGGTGATGGTTGTGAGTGGTGGTGATGATTGTGAGTGATGGTGGTGGTGATGGTTGTGAGTGGTGGTGAGTGGTGGTGATGGTTGTGAGTGGTGGTGATGGTTGTGAGTGATGGTGGTGGTGATGGTTGTGAGTGGTGGTGAGTGGTGGTGATGGTTGTGAGTGGTGGTGAGTGGTGGTGATGGTTGTGAGTGGTGGTGATGGTTGTGAGTGATGGTGGTGGTGATGGTTGTGAGTGGTGGTGAGTGGTGGTGATGGTTGTGAGTGATGGTGGTGGTCATATGAGAGGAAGTACCAGAAAACATGGAAGGAGTTACCCAGTAAGGCTTCAGCAAGGAACACACTTATTTAATATTTACTTTTTTAGGGGAATAGTCCAACCGGGTACAGGTCATCGACCCCTCAACGGGCCCTGAGAGGCGGGAAAAAATCAGAGAAAAAGACTATGTTAATCTACATCACAAAGATTCCGGCAAATCAACTCTTGAGGTGAGACAGATTGTATGAGGATACGCACTTTAAGGCAGAGCATTCCACAGTTTGGCTGTGTGAGGAAAGCGGGATCTACTATAACGGGTTATTCTAGTGCGACCGACAGCCACGCAAAAACGGTGGGCACCTCGGGCAAGACGAGCGTTACGAGCCCACTGCCTTGCCGGCGGTACACAATGTCAAATCCACCGAACAGTGCCCGTTAAAGTACCTGTATAAGAGAGAGAGTAAAGCAACATTGCGGCGAAGAGAAAGGGAAGAAAGATTACCAACTAAAGGATGAGAGTTAATAAGACGAAATGCCTTTGATTCCACCCTATCTACCAGTTGGACAGAAGAAGAGCCACCCCAGATATGAGAGCAGTACTCCAAGTTAGGACGAATGAATCCCTTATATACTTGAAGCAACTGCTCAGGAGTGAAGTAGCTACGGCATCTGTACAGCATTCCCAGCTTTCGGGAGACAGCGTTAGCAATGTTGTGAATGTGTGGCTTCCATGACATAGTAGAGAAAATAGTGAAGCCTAGCACAGATATGCATTGATAGAAGAAACGATATCAGCTCTAGAAACAGATCTACTTTGGGAGTTAGAGGGAAGGGAAAAATAAGAAGAGGAGTGAAGAGTAGAATCGTAAGTATAGGAATGGATAGAAGCAATAGCAGTGTGAAGTAAATCATTGATGAAAAGAGAGTAGGTGACGGTGGACCCTAAGACCCACAATGGAACAGAGCCGCTGTGTTTTTCTTGACAATTAAGCTGTTTAATTACACCAGACAGGTAGAACAGGTTATAAAAGAGGATGATTCTGATAAGATTAATGCACTTGGGTTTATAGATCAATAACCTGTTGTGAAGCATCAGTTTATAGGGTTCCACCGGGGGAGTAAACGGCCAACTTCGCCAACTAGGAGATATGCAAATAAGGTCTATAATCGCTTTCACAACTCAACCAAACTCTTTATGGGGCAAACGATGTAAATAAGAAGCTCAGGGGTGTAAACAAGGGCTTGCTGGTGACATTATGTCATATTATTTCCAGCCTCAGTACAGAATATTGTTAATTATAGTGGTATGATTAGATTAAGCCTTTCATAATTCATAGATGAACCAGTAACCTATTTATAATTTAAGGCTTCAAATATCGGCTGATAATTAATTAGCTAACAGATACAGTCAACTAAAGAAGAATCGACCCCAGCCTGCAGGCTTTCCTACGCGCAATTTTACCTGACAATACATGGTGAGGTAAGGCCATTTGTAATGTGGATTGTGATTGGTGGATCTATTTTCGGCTGTATGTAATAAGGATTGTGATTGGTGGATATATCTTCGGCTGTATGTAATGAGGATTGTGATTGGTGGATATATCTTCGGCATGCATGATATTCACAACCTATCTTAACATGGCCCCGCAGTGTAACGCGTCGTATGGCTCACACAGTATGATGGTATTGGTAACAGTGTACTGATTTGTGGTTTAGTCTCGGCTTCTCTCTCATTTATATTACGTATAGACTTTGACCTTCATACCACAAGGCTTCAAGTAACACAGGAACAAGTGAATCACGAAGTTACAGGACACAAAAGATAACAAGGGGAGCATAACATAACAATGAACAAGGCAGAGGAAACGTAATTCAACAACAATGCGAAAGACAGACAGACAGACACACACACACCCACAAGGCCACCATCTAATCGGTCTAAATCAATCTTCTTTCATTTGCTGCAAGTCTCTCTCTCTCTCTCTCTCTCTCTCTCTCTCTCTCTCTCTCTCTCTCTCCGTTACACAAACAAATATTGCTCAATTTCACTCAAAAATCACTTGTGTTATGGACGAATGAAGAGTAGTAAATAAAAATAATATTCAATAACAAACAACAAACAAATAACAAATAAACGGACAAAAATTTAATAAAAAAGAAACGACAAACATTTAATAAGTAAATAAAAGACAAAAATGGGATCCAAATTAATCAACGCGCTTCGAACACTGAATCCAATGTTTATAGAAAAGAATCAATCGTGTTTTACCCTCGTCAGCACCAGGGAAAATATCGTATGATCAAGAGGTTGAACTAAACTTAGAATAAAAACGAGTAATTTTCCACACAACAAATTATTATTTTCTTACGTCTCACAAATAAAAGGAAATGGATTTGTGAAGGAGGTAAAAAAAATAAGCAGAATTCATAGTTAATCGGTATATGCTTACTCCTATCACACACGTCTGTTCTCATTAGGGCGGTTAGTCTCCAGGCATCAAAACAAAAGTCTTAACATGTCCATAAGAACATAAGGAGTCTGCAATAGGCCGGTTGGCATATGCATGGAAGCTCCTGTCGAGAGTTACTACCACTCTCTATCATCCATGAATCTATCCAGCCTCCTTTTAAAACTTTCCAGAGTTCCAGCACTTACTACAAAGCTGCTAAGCTTGTTCCACTCGTCCACCACCCTATTTGTGAACCAGTTCCTTCCTATCTCCCTCCTAAACCTAAACTTATCCAACTTAAATCCGTTGCTACGAGTCCTATCCTGCTCGGATATTATAAGAACTTTATCTATATCTCCTTTATTGATTCCTTTCACCCACTTAAATACTTCTATCATATCTCCCCGCACTCTTCGTTTTTCTACGGAATGCAAGTTAAGTTTCTTTAACCTATCCTGATATGGAAGGTTTCTAAGTCCCGGAATCATTTTCGTCATTCTTCGCTGCACCGACTCTAGTGAATTGATATCCATTCTATAATAGGGGCACCAGAACTGAACAGCATAATCAAGGTGCGGCCTGACTAGCGCAAGATATAGTTGCAATAAGACCTCTGCACTCTTATTACTTACACTTCTAGATATAAAACCCAATACTCTGTTTGCCTTATTTCGAACATTAACGCACTGTTTTCTCGGCCGTAGGTCCGTGCTTACAAGTACCCCTGAGTCTCTTTCATAAGTCGACTTCTCTAGGTTGATGTTGTTAAGG
The DNA here is from genome assembly GCA_958450375.1 of Homarus gammarus. Taxonomy (NCBI): domain Eukaryota; kingdom Metazoa; phylum Arthropoda; class Malacostraca; order Decapoda; family Nephropidae; genus Homarus; species Homarus gammarus. The sequence continues at coordinate 899,360 of CAUDMG010001490.1, forward strand.
CTGTATACATTGACAGTATTTGTTCTTCCAATATTAAGTACGCTGCACTTGCTGGTGTTGAATATCATTTGCCATTTTTCTGACCACTCCTGCAGCTTATTTAAACACTCCTGTAGTGCATTTGCATCCTGCCCTGAATTAATCTGCCGCCCTATTTTGGTGTCATCCCTGAATTAACAAGATATCGTTCCCACGATTAGTTTCCTTTTATTTCTAACTACCATTGGATTTGGATTCTATACATTAAATATCAATAAAGATCTCGACAATTAAATACCAGAGTCGATCCTTTATCTAAAATTTCCCTAAAAGATTATAATATTGACAAGGCGAAAATACGAATTAAGATAACGCTTCTTTTACTAATGTTTTATCGCTATAGAAAACACACACAAGACTCCAGTGATATACGATACGTTAATCAATGAAAACGACATTTACTTACCTGAGGTGTGGTTGGTTACCTGTAATGAACCTGTAAATGAGGAACAAGAATATCATCTTTCTTCTATCCTACATTAATTATATTCAGGCATTAAAGTATATATTAAACATCAAATACACGTTTATTGATCATGAATGTGAAACGAAGAGCAACGAACGCCTGGGCTAGTCACTACCACGAGAGACCGCGCTGCCTGGCACACCATGGTCACCCACCCAACCTGATCCACCAGTTGTTGTTAATATGAGGTCTTATTCCTGCGGTTCTTGGGTGTCGTGATGAACCAGTGTGTGCAAATGGTGTGAGTTTACTGGCGAGGTTTGTTAATTTGTGTCCACTTAAGGACGGTATCATGGCGGCGTTCAGGTGTGTGTGTGTGTACGACCCGACTATGTGTTTGTGCACGTTACATATTTTTGTGCATGTTCGCAATACTTATATGTATATACCTCTGCTTGTGCATATATTCCCGCGTATATACCATATGCACTGTGCTTGTCAGTATATTAACTTTTATCAGTAAGTATATCTCTGTACTGGGTGTATCTGTCTATGTATTGTGTATAGTCTTGTGAAGTGTTTATCATGCAGGACTTTATATCCTGTACTGCATGATAACGAGAGAGAGAGAGAGAGAGAGAGAGAGAGAGAGAGAGAGAGAGAGAGAGAGATGACCCGTACCTGCTGTCTGTCTCTGTAGTATAACGATCAACCTCAGTGAGTCAACAACAACTTCTGATAAGATGACTAAGGCACCGGGATGACTTGCTGTAAAGGTAAACATAGACTTTCGTATGCTTGCAAGGGTGGGCTGGGGTGGGCTGAGGTGGGCTGGGGTGGGCTGAGGTGGGCTGGAGTGGGGGTGATTCTCTTCTGATGGCCTCATTCTCCACTACCCAAGATCATGTCCCGCTCATAACAGATTATAGCGTCACTGGTGGAGATTATCTTGGCTCTCTTGTCTACCATCTGACGTCTAGCAGTAATGTGGAGTCTTAATACGTGATGATAGAAGTGTAGGTGAGGTTAGGTTAGGCTAGGTTAGGTTAGGTCAGGTTCGTGAGGTTAATGAGGCAACAGGATGACTCTACTATGAAATTTATGAGTTTACATTATTAAGGTGTATGTGTGTTACGACATAGGTCAATAATCATCCCTCATAATGACATCTCAAAGGTAAACAGACAAAGACGTAACTCAAGACTAAAATAAAAATTACTGGGAGATGAACACGTGTCTCTACCACGACTCACGAGAGAGCGCCTACCTCTCTCCCTTCTGACGCCACGAGAAAACATAAACAAAATCCCTCTCACCTCCTCTACCCTCCCTGTCCTAAAAAAACACAACTAAAAAAACCCACAAATACACCAAAGAATTAGAACTCCCTCAGTCTATAACCCAAGGCGTGAGTGCATGTGGTGGCGGTAATAGCTGCCAGATGTGGACCTGAAGAACGACCTGACGTGTGGAGGAAGGAACGTCCGGGCCATCTGCAACTTCCAGACTAATACTCCCTGCCTGCCCTCTCCCCCCTCCTCACCTCGCTATTTTACTGCTATTTCAACATTTCTCACTCTATTTCCGCATAAAATCGTTTCCAACACCGACGGCTTGGTCTTGACGCCGTCGGCTTGATAATGGCGGATATTGTTGAAATTTGCAAGGTTGTACTGTACAGAAGCGGGTCATTTAGGATATCATTCACAGTGGTATCTTGGTAAGTCGTGCAGGTAATTTCCTTTAATAATTCCGTTTATTGTAATTACTGTTACTGTAATTGCAACCATTGACATAAAATATTATCTTTATTTAATTAGGTCATATGTAAATAGGTTATGGTTAAGTTAGGTTCGATTCATTTAAATTATGGGAAGATTAGATTAGGTTAGGTTAGATTAGGTTAGGGGAGGCAGAGACTGGGAATGACTGAATGAAATTAAATCTTGTGGTCACCAAAGATGCAAAACGCCATTTTCTTTTATTACCAAGTGTGTTCAGCAGGTTAAGGCCTAACGAGTGTCCTTACAACTCAAATTTGGCGTCAAACCCAACATATAAATCATTAAGGCGTTCAGGAAGACTATGAGGTGTGTGGTGTCTCCCTTAATGATGGTCAGGTATGTAGAGTTCACCTTCACCTTAGACACGAGGTCCAGTTTCCAGCCAGAGGTGAGAGGGGTGAAGGCCGCCCACTGAGTTAAGCTTCAATCAGGCTCAGAGACAGAGGTGGTGGTGGTATTATTTACAGCATTATTTACTCTGGTGTTCAATATAACTCATTTTAGATACTTAGCGTCTACTCAAGAAACAAAAGTATGAAAGCTTCTCTCACAAACTAAAGGAATATATAAATATATTTCATTTATCCATTTTCTCTCTTACTGGCACCATTACACACGGAATGTCTGCCTGTAACCGCAACACTTCAGGAAGATGTTCATGGCTCATTCATGGCTCAATCATGGCTCGTTCATCCAGTAGAATTACCGCAGTTTGGTTCATCTTTCAGTGTTCTATTTACAACACTCAGAGATACGCGGGACCTGTGGCTGACTGTATCTAAGAACTCAAGGTTTATTGTCCCCGATTATCATAACATGCATGGGGTGGGAAGGAAAGGGGTGGAGTGGGAAGGAAAGGGGTGGGGTGGGAAGGAAAGGGGTGGGGTGGGAAGGAAAGGGGTGGGGTGGGAAGGAAAGGGGTGGGGTGGGAAGGAAAGGGGTGTGGTGGGAAGGAAAGGGGTGGAGTGGGAAGGAAAATGGGGGAGGAGAAAGGGTAGGATGGAAAAGAGAGAATAAGAGAGAAGATAAGAGGAAGAAGTGGAAGAACAGTAAGGAGAAGAAGATGAAGACAAAGAAAGAACTCCTGCAACATTCTGCAACAGACAATTAAGGTATGTTGCACGGGTCACTTGCACCCCACTACACTGTCGTAATTAAGATATCAGGTAAATTTTGCTCCCTAATGAGAACCTATCACAGGTACACACTCATTATGAAGTGTTTATTTCCTTAGAAATAATGATAATAATAGTGACTTGACGTCTTTTTAAAAAACCCTCATTTTGATAAGACAACAATAACAACATTATAAATTGTAATGATTATTTAATTTGTAACAAACTTCCTCCCGGGTCTGCACATATGTTTGGTCGACCTTAAGGCTCTTTTAGTTTTCAGTAAATTACAAAGTATTTTTACGTGTTAATTAAGCAATAGTGGGTTAGGATTACGATGGTGGTGGGTTAAAATGGTTCAGGGTTAAGTTAAGTTAGGTTAGGTTATTCATATCACCCAAATAGATAGTGTAGCGATATTTTTCACGGTGTTTCATTCTTCAATTCTAACTATGATCATCTTACGATATATCGCTGTTATCATAAGTTAACCACAGCACTAAACTCGGCTGCGGTCAAGTGTAGCACAGTGGTAAGATAACTTTGACCATTGCTGTATTTGGCTCTCTTGGTTGTTTATTGTTATCCCGATCCAGTAATTATCAAGATTTACAGCTCAATCTCTCTCTCTCTCACTCTGCCTGACTCTCATTCTTATTGATTTCCACACACTGAGACGTAATTTATTTGAGATGATTAAATTTTACGAGTTGAAGTGTGTGTGTGTGTGTGTAGTGTGTGTGTGTGTGTGTGTGTAAGGGGGGTGATCCACACATGATCCACTAACCAATCACTAGCCATTGACCCACACATCCAGACAGCTAAGCCAATGATCCACTCTCCAGGTCAGGTACAGATTCACCAACGAGACAGCAAAGTCATTAAGATTTAAAGCAAAGTCGTTACTAAGATTTACAGCAAAGTTCACTATCAATATTTACAGCAAAGTCATAATCATTACTTACATTGATCAGAGTTACAGGAATGAAAAGTTATACAATAGAATGTTTATCAAGATTTTCAACAGAGATAAGTGTTTGCTGTTGATGACACACACACACTATACACACACACACACACACACTATACACACACACACACTATACACACACACACACACTCATCTCTCACAAATAAACATCGTCTGGGTTTGGAAGTTATGATAGAAGAACATAATTCGCTGCCTGTGTGTTACCTGTGGTTGTCGTGGCCTCAAGCACAACAAAGGGTCTTTGTTGTTCATCACAGATTACTTCCATGCTTGGTGCTCAGACAACTGCTGTTCTTGGCTTACACTCATCTGAAGTATTAACCTAACCTAACGCAAAGTAAACTAAACTAACCTTAACTGTAATTAAATAAATTAATCTAACCAACATGAAATCATAAGTAGAAACTCATTTAGTGAAGTCATGTGTTGGCCATAAATTCATCTCAGAGTAAATGGGTTTTGGTTCATCCTATGTTGGAAGACTATCCTTTCAAGTGTGTTTATATCACCTTAACTTTATCTGAGGGAGTTAGATTAGGCTAGGCTAGGTTAGGTTAGACTAAATTAGGTTAGGTTAGTCTAGGCTAGTTAACATTCACATGACCCGGAACCTCTATAAGTGAAATCATTATCAGATGACTCCACCACGGGGCTCGTCGTAGGAGTGTTGCTATATCAGGCACGGTCAGGTCTGCTTCAGGAGAGGTTCTAGGAGTAACGTCTCTGGCCGGATTCTAATTAAACTCTTTGTTGTTTTTTCCTCGAGGCTGTTATACCTGTTTCTGCCGAGTCATTGGGAAAAGAAAACTTGTCTTCATTCTTCTTTTTTTGGGGGGTAATATTTCCCACTAACCTAACCTAACCCTAAGTCGTTAAATAACAGAATGAGTCAAATATCTTATGGTTATTACGTGATCTTAGTACGTCATCTTAGTACGTCATCTTAGTACGTGATCCTAGTGCATGATCTTAGTACGTGAGCTTAGTACGTGATCTTAGTACGTGAGAGACCTCCAGGTAAGAACATACCTGTGGTTACTATTAACATTATCATCTCATTCACCTCACGTCTCCATCGCAATCCTTTAAAAAATAATGACGTCATTCTAAGATTAACACCAGCAAGCGTTTAGTAGTTTTACTTTATGAATCATTCCCGTAACTTAATGCTTACTTAAACAAAGGAGTTGTATAATTCTAATCATTTTAAATTATCATCCTTATTTTTTTATATATCATTCTAGTTCCTTGAGTATGATCCCATGAAAGTTGACTTCTACTCAGAATCACTATGTACAGTATACTTTTACAATACGTGATATAAACATACACCTTTACATAAGATATACACAAGGTGAAGTAAAGTCATTGTATACATGAACTGTGGTAATTGGATTAATGTGATAAAATATAATAAAATAAGACTATTCAAACTTAATTATCACATCTAAGCGACAGTAGAAGTGACTTTATCTAAGCACCTTCACCTGTTAATTAAGATTACCTGTACTGTCCCTTCGCTAAATAATATGAAGATAATAACACTGACCTAATATGACCCATAACTGTCATATGAAGACTTACTGAACTAAAACTAGACAGTCATTCGAGTTGCGTTAAAAATGACTGATAATGAAGTGTTGTCAACCCTCCATAAAAAATTTCTTCCTTCATTTTTTTTTGTCCGTCTCAGCTGACAATAGCCCCGTGCTCACAATTCATCTCAGCTGATGTGATATTTATCTCCTCTGCGCCACCTGAGATGTTATTCTTCAGGCGTCTTCCACGTGCCTCTCCTAATAGATAACTTGTACGACCAGGTGTTGGTTTCTTTGCTAGACACTTGCATCCATTGTAGACTAAACAATTTGTATTTTTTTTTTGGGGGGGGGGGGGTGAGGGGGGGGGGGGGGTGGGGGAGGGTGAGGGGGGGGGGGTAATACTGTTCTAAGCCTGTATTTAAATTACAGTTGCATCTATAACCCTCACCTGTATTTAGCCCTCACCTGTATTTAGCTCACACCTGTATTTTACTCACACCTGTATTTAGCCCACACCTGTATCTAACCTGCGCCTACATCTAACCCACACTTGTAGCTACCCCACACCTGTCTCTAGCCCACACCTATACTTAACCCACACCTGTATTATGACCAGTTCTTACACACACTGGTTAAAAACACTTCCATTAACTTGAATGATTTACGTCAAAGATTACGGCGTTAATCACCTCTGGAATATATCAAGATTTTTCGTAATATAACCTAACCTAACCTAACCTAACCACCACCTCCTCCTCCTCCTCCTCCTACACTCCCCTAACCTCCTCCCCCTCTCCTCCTACACTCACCTCTCCCTTCACCTCTTCGGCAGGTCGGGTAGTGACCATCTCCAGCGGACTAGCGAGGATGTCCGCCCCTATGAGATCAGCTTATGTGCTCAGCAAGTACGCAGTGGAGGGCTTCTGTGACGTTCTCAGGTAAGTGTGTGTGTGTGTGTGTGTGTCCCAGATGACATACTACATCGGCTACTTTTTAAACTTGTAAATCTTAAATCATTGAGGCGTTAATCAAAACAGAAAATAATAAACAAACACAAATAAACTTACAGGTAACGTCAGGTAAACAAACAATACACTTATTAACCCTACAAAGGTAATTCACAGGTGTATATATTTTCTTCTTGGTATTGTGGTCCTACGCCCCCCCCCCCCCCAAAAAAAAAAATAATAATTATTTAGAAGGAAATTTAAAATACGCTTTGTCATTACATAAACTACCCACACCGTCTCTCTCATCACACATTCACATACAAACCTGAAGTCGAAGCTGTGTTAAACTTAATTATACCTCAGTCCTGTAATATATTTCGTCTAGTGTAATTTATTTCGTCTAATTAGTCTAATATATTTCGTCTAATTAATCTAATATATCTCGTTTAATTAATCTAATATATCTCGTCTAATTAGTCTATATCAACAAACACATAATAACCCTCCAGGTGTTTAATGAGTGACCTGGCGTATCTCTGTACACTAATTCACCTGGTGGTAATGTGGGGTCAAGTGGCTGTGTGTTGTGGTGCAGGTGAGGAGAACAGTATCCCATAACAGGTGTTCAAGCCTACAGGTGTTCAAGCCTACAGGTGTTCAAATCCACAGGTACGAGATGAGGTCGTGGGGAGTAAGGGTGTCCATCATAGAACCTGGGAACTACATCGCAGGTGAGGGGAGAGACACACCTGGTTGTCATTAGCACGTACTGTAGGTTAGTATACACGCAGGTAAAGGTGATATGCGAGCGTTGTGTAGGATGGATGGATGGATGGCACACACACACACACTATCTAAACTAAATATAATGAAATAAACTAACTACTACGAAAAAGGTTACAAGACCATCACGTCAAGTAATAAAATGCAAATTAATGATAAACTTTTTGACTGCGGATACCATGACGACAAGAGGCAGGAGTGATTATGGAAGAATGTTTGTTATGCTTATGATCATATTATCTCTGAGGTGGCTGCTGTGCTGTTGATGTTTTAGTATTTGCTTCACCGGTCAAGGTCGAGTGTGTGTGAAGAGTATGGCAACACAGAAGAAGGCAGAGCATTCCATTGTTTAGTTGTGTGAGGAAAGAATAAACAAACTATCCCACGATATTTACAAATAAGGTTTTTAAGACCCTGAAAACTTCCATAACATCAACTTTTATAAGAACTAACTTTGTAAACTTTCAAAATCCAGTAACAAAAAATAAAGTTACCTCCCTTGTACTCACCCAGGTTGAGTTAACTGTTCAAAACACTAACACACTTTATAAACAAAACTAATTACTACCTGTCTCTCCAAAACTATATTCACAGAGATTACATTTGACCTGACCTGGAAATTTAACATACAAGTCTTACACACTCGCACCTCCCCTCAAGGCACTCGGACACACTCACACCTCCCCTCAATGCACTCAGACACGCATTCTACTTGTCATGAATATTTTCTGAGATCGTAAAACCTTTTATACCTGTCTATTGCTCTACTCACCTGGTTTGTGTGGCCTCTTCTTCTTGTTCTGCTTAATATGTTCGTTTTGTCTCACTTTGTTTAACCTATATCTCTATCTCCTTCCTTCCTTCCTTCCTTCCACTTCCTCATCTTCATCCCCCGGTTAGGTTAGTTACCTCCACCCCACCTCCCTTCCTAGCCTCGCCTCCACCTCACCTCACCTCACCCCCACCTCACTTCCCTTCTATCTCACCTCGATCCCTCATCTCAATACACCTTTACCTAACCTCCACCTGACCTCTACCTCTCTCCTTCAGGTACGAACATCTTCACGGAGTCGTTGATTCAGGAACACGGGAGGAAGATGTGGGAGGCGATGAGTGAGGAGGTGAAGGCAGACTACGGCAAGGATCACTTCCAGGCCAGAATAAACCTCATGAGACAGTACTCCAAGAGTGGGGTAAGTGACAAGAGGGAAGTGTCCGGAGGAATAGTAGGAGGGGGTGGGAGGAGTTACAGCCAGCCAGATCAAGCCACACACAGACCTCACACAGACCATACACAAACAGTAACGAAAACCATACGAGTATTAGTCGTTTCCTAAAGTAACAGTAGATGAACCAAAACTAAGAAAAATAAGAAAGACGAAGAAAAGAGAAGATAATGAAAAAGAAGGAAAAACGAAAAAATAAGAAACATCCTTAATAGTTGTTTCCTGGGGGTAGGGATAGGCGGGGGACGGCAGGTGACCAAGAAAGTAATTACGCATTTCTGGAGAGCTTTAGAGGTTAAAGGTCATAACTCAGGGTCAGTATTACCTAAGATGACTTGAAGTGTTAGGTCAGGTTAGGTTAGCCCAGGGTAGCAGAGGGGCAGCAAAGGATCTTAAGATGAGACGAGTTTTGGTACGTCTGGGACCCCATGGTATAAAATTACCTCTCTCTCTCTCTCTCTCTCTCTCTCGTCTTCAGTCTGAGTTATGTGTTCAGATGAGAGAGAGAGAGATAAAAGTGTGTGTGTATGTGTGTGTGTGTGTGTGTGTAAAAATATAAAACACTCAACTATCTGCCCAATACCTTAACCATTGAAGGTCATCGACTCTCAAGCAACACCTCATGACTATGCATACTCCACAAAGGTAAACCCAGAATACATATGTAAAGTTTGCATGACCAGGTGCAATTCAACACAGGTGAGTAGACACATCTGTACAAGGTTAACCGCTTAACAACATCACCTGGGTGTTTACCTGGTTGGTTCAGCAGGTGGCAGGAAGGGATTAAGGGGGTGGGTAAGAGGGGTGTGGGTGGGGGGGTAAGGAGGTGTGGGGGAGGTTCTTAGGGAATAGGGAAACCCAACCTGGCTCCTCCTAGCAACATCCTGGACGGTCCTCGGGGAAGTTCTGATCCTGAAGGACAAGTTCAGGTTAAGGCTAGGTTACGTTAGGTTAGGTACAAGAAGTCTCAGAATTAATTTGATTTTCGGTATAAAGTTGTTAAAGATGAAGACACTAGTTTCCTCCATTCTTATGTTCTTATGTTAATAATGTTAAATTTAGTGTACAACTGCGCCTAAGATATTTATAATGTTTCCAGTGGCCAAGTTCTACCCAAATAGTCGTTATGGTCCCTCACAGCGCCTCCACCTGACGTGCCTCTAATGGTCGTAAAGATATTCCGTTTTTTGCTCCCAGTCTGACGTCCTTCCCAGCCACATGACTCTGTATCTTGATGACTTATTGAGAAATGTATACGCAACACAACACACCTGGCGCTCCATAACAAGACTCGGTGATGGAGGCCAAGGTTGGTCACCCCGCCACATTCTCCAAGACACTTCCTGATTTTTTTTTAGATCAATAAATTTACATCAGATAACTTCAACAGTTGTTTTTAACTAGTGTCGCAAGAGACCCGATGAGGCCGTCCCCCTGGCTCCAGTGTTGGTAAAGGAATAAACGACAACTTGGAGACGACTTGTGTTATAGATCACACTGAACAACTCCCGCTCACACCCGACCCAAGTGGGCAAGTAATCACGTTGCAGTGGTGAGAGACAAACGGATTACAGTTGTATCACCAACACTCCTATGTCCTTGATATTCGATTCTCCAAGGTCCGGTACCACCTTCGTCCTTTTGTGGCGTGGCAACTAGAATCCCACTGGACTCATTCCTGACCTCCATAACCCAAGACAACTTTTTACCAAGTAGACCGACCGTACGAAGGCAGGGAATATATTCTATAACTTCCTCCTCCACTCCACTATTCGCTTTACTACACTACTGAAGGTTGTAACATTGTCTTCTACCCAAAAGATATTGCTAGATAATCCTCTGGGAGTCTATAGTGTTTACTGAAGTGAATATTGATTTTGTTCTCGATACACTGAATTTTTATAAAGCTACTGTATAACACTGTATTAGCTACTATGAACTACATTTAAGACAGTCATATCCTTTCGTGTTACACTGTTATGTACTGTACACCTTCATAAGCCTTGACTGTACATGCCGGTATGCTTACACAGTACCCACCTGTACCCCGCCTCACCCCTCCCCGGAATTAGCTACATACCACAACGCACTTTTTATGTAACTGCTGCATAGTCCGACACTCTGCTGTACCCTGCTGCACACACACACACACATTACTGTTCCTTGCTGTCTGTAACGTTGTGATATTAAATTCAGTCACAATCATTCGCTTGTACCATGACGTAGGCCTTTGCTTTTGACTGTACCTACTGAGCTGAGTCTGGGGTTCAGTCAACTTTTGCTAGTGTGCTATGTGAGCTGTACGGCCTGTGTGTAAAGCCAACATTCTGGGTATCAAGGATGACCTGACCTGGCCTAACCTAACCTAACCCAATCTAACCAAATCTAATCTAACCATACGTAGCCTAATTTAACTAAAACTAATCTCACTTAAACCTAATATAAATAAACCTAATTTAACCTTATAAAACCATAACATAACCTGTCCAAACTAGATCTAACCTAAATATACCTAAAAGTCTTAAGGATTAGGTTAGGTTAGGTTGAGGAAGAGGAGAAGGTGGTACAACAAGTCGTATCGTAAACAAACAAGATGTATCGTAAACAAACAAGATGTATCGTAAACAAACAAGATGTATCGTAAACAAACAAGATGTATCGTAAACAAACAAGATGTATCGTAAATAAACAAGATGTATCGTAAACAAACAAAGTGTCTCCAGCTAAGCCATAACTTAGAGTACGTAGCCATGACAAAGGAGGAGAAAATTAATTAAATGTTGTGATGACATTATTAATTATGTTGTGGGTTATATGTTTGTCGTACCCTGCTGTTGAGAGAGAGAGAGAGAGAGAGAGAGAGAGAGAGAGAGAGAGAGAGAGAGAGAGACTGTAAAATACATATAAGAAAAGAGAAGATAAAAAACAGGAGAAACAGAGAAAAGGAAAACAGTACAGAAAACATGTAAAAGCAAAACAAAAAAATCAATGAAAAAATTATAAAAAAGATCAATATTAAAATTATCAAACGTCTTCCTAGTGATACTATGTAAACTGTAAGTAATTATAATAAGATAAGGTCGTGTTTTAAGAGGTCGTGTCTTAAGATGTCGTGTATATCCTGGTGTAGGTATGGGGAAACAAGATGGAATTTACGGTAAAGTGAAATATTTTTATCCTCTGGTCATAAGAGCTCCTGTCAGTGAGGAAAATTTATAACTACTTCTTGTACCGTCATGCTGGGATGGTTTGGTCACTATAACTACCCAGACAAACACCTTATCATTATCATCTATTAAACCGGACATAAGTTAATGCTAGGTATCATTAGGGCTCATCTTAGAACCGTTTCCATGACACACACGCCCACACGCCCGCACAACACCTCAACTGAAGGTATCCAATTTTGAAGTTGCGTCACGTCCCGAACAAATTATGAGCATCAGTTGCATTTTCTTCGCCCTACATTAGAGAAGAGAGGAATGGGATGCTGGTAAGGGTGTAAACCTAGGCTAAGAGTGTGTTGGTGTGTGTCGTAGGAGGGAGAGTGCGGGAGAAAGCAGAGGTTGTGTCGAGTCATGGTTGACCTAGGTAAGAGAGCAGTGGCCAGTCGGACCCACCTGCTTGGCCTCTCTTGGTGCCCACAGTCGCTGGTCCCGATGAGTTGCTTTGGTTTCAGGTCATTTAGGTTTAAACTGCTAACACGCACTAACTTAGCTTAACCTAGACTTATGTAACAGGCAGGAACTTCACCTAACAGACCCCAACTTAACCTAACCTAGACTTACGTAACAGGCAGGAACTTAGCCTAACTTAACCTAACAGACCCCAACTTAACCTAACCTTACAGTGAGTTACCAGAATTTCCCAGAGGTCGAAGATGAAGATGAAACCAGATATTTTATCAAGAAGTTACAGCGTATTTTTTTTTTTTTAGATTTTCTTCAAATTACTTGGGTGAAAGGGTCGATTGCCTGTGTATTAAGTGATCTGACCTGAGCAACTATATCTTGCGCTAGTCAGGCCGCACCTCGATTATGCTGTTCAGTTCTGGTGCCCTTGTTATAGAATGGATATCAATTCACTAGAGTCGGTGCAGCGAAGAATGACGAAAATGATTCCGGGACTTAGAAACCTTCCATATCAAGATAGATTAAAGAAACTAAACTTGCATTCCCTAGAAAGAAGAAGAGTGCGGGGAGATATGATAGAAGTATTTAAGTGGGTGAAAGGCATCAATAGAGGGGATTAGATAAAGTTCTTATAATATCCGAGCAGGATAGGACTCGGAGCAACGGATTTAAGTTGGATAAGTTTAGGTTTAGGAGGGAGATAGGAAGAAACTGGTTCACAAACAGGGTGGTGGACGAGTGGAACAAGCTTAGCAACTTTGCAGTAAGTGCGGGAACTCTGGAAAGTTTTAAAAGGAGGCTAGATAGATTCATGGATGATAGAGAGTGGTAGTAACTCTCGACAGGAGCTGCCGTGCACAGGCCAAAGGGCCTATTGCAGACTCCTTATTTTCTTATGTTCTTATATACAGGTATGCAGTACAGGTAATGTGTAATAAGGTCGACGGGGCTAGCTAAACGCCTTGACAGGTATGTGGGACATTATTTAGTCTGAAAACTATTTTATTATTATTATTATTATTTTTATTATTATTTACAGCTTGCTAAATAACTGACCAGATTTGTTGATTCACATAGGAGGAGGTAGGGAAGACACGAACTAACCTAACGTAACCTAACCTCACCTTTCTTCTTACCTGCCGCTTGAGACTTGAGCCTAGTAACACTTGAACCAGGTAGCGCTAGGGGGCCCCGTCTGACCAGTTGGAGTTGAATACATATTAAAGTTTCTGGCCATGAGTTTGCAGCTTCTAAAGTGGTTTATTGATAGCAGGAGTGAGGTCATGTTTACAGGTGGGCTTTACGTGTCTGAGAGAGAGAGAGAGAGAGAGAGAGTTTACCGCTTGACTTCCCTGGTGTTAACGAAGTCCCCATTAACCTACCAGTAAAGTATATATTTTCTCACACATCAGGTTAGGTTAGGATGGTATATCTTAAGGGGAAATAAACTAGGGGCTAATCATCAGGTAGTTCCCTCCCTAAAAATTAAATTCTAACGTTAAACATATTAATGCTCGACCTTCCACACCCATTACGTGCCTCGTGTACCTGATGACACCTCTTACCTGTCTGACACCGTGACTAATGACACCTTTTACCTGGCTGACACCGTGACTAATGACACCTTTTACCTGGCTGACACCTCCCACACTGTTCTATCACTAACATCAAATATCTCATCAAGTAATGTTACACTTAACTCTGAGATCACATTCCAGACCCAACATATATAATTATTACAGGGTCATGAAAAAAAAAATACTAGAATATAAATGGCATTCTTTTTTATATACCCTGTATGTTTAAGGTATTACTCATTGAGATATTATAAAACTGTTTAAAATTATCACTTATTTTCTTCCACCTGAAACGTATCTCAAAATCTGGGCTTTTTTCCCCTTTGGATAATTCTCAAGAGGGAGGTTTTACACTGTTGTTCTACCGAGTGAATCACACGTGAAGGTTTTTATGGGAGGGAAGATGATGCTTTAACTCGTCTGTCTGTGTCTGTGTGTGCGTGTCTGTCTGTCTGTCTGTCTGTCATCAGGTATGCACTCTCTCCCCTTCTTCTCTTTCTCGTTTCAGTTTTTTTGCCCTTCTCTTTTCTCTTCTCTCTTCATACTTTTTCTCTCTATCTTCTTCTCTCTCTCCTCAATCTCTTCTCTATCTTCATTCTTTTCTCTCTCTCTGTCATCATCAATCATACCTTTGTTGTCTTATTCTTCTTACAGCTACAGTTCATTTTCCCACACAGCCCCTCTCTCTCTCTCTCTCTAACTCTCTCTCTCCCCGACAGAACACAGACATCTCGCCAGTGATCAACGCCTTCACTGAGGGACTGACACAGAAATATCCTCAGGCGCGGTATTGCCCAATGGATCTCTACTTCAAGACTCGCCTTTTCGTCGCCACCCACCTACCGGAGTTTGTCTACGAGAAGCTCTACATCGGTTAACTCAAGATATACTCACCTGTGTCATCACCCATCTTGAGAAAAAAAAAATTGTGTAACCCATTGTTTAGTTTTGTTTAGAGAGAGTTTTTGTAGATCATTGAATTACTGTAGTGAGATCTTAGCTACTGTATGCAGATTGTACTATGGTGGGCATACTTAAAGATACTGTAGAACTAAAGGGAATATATTCTTGCTCAAATGTCGTCTGGAGGCCCCCCCCCCCCCCCCCCCCCACACACACACACATTCTATGAGTCACTGGCTTAATTAGACTTAACCTGAAGCACTTCCTCCTCGTGGGGGTACACACGTGACCTGAATACATCAACCAGGTGAACCAATTATTGTCACCATCGCCGCTTGAACATACTACCTGTCAATCATCAAACAGTTCATATAGAAATATTAAAAATCACCTGTTAAAATTTCTCTTTCATTGTGTAGATTTCTTTTTAAAGTAGATAATATAGTGAACATCGTGGTAACACTCTCAGATGTATTTACTAACACCATATTACTATTCCATATGATACTAATTACTAAATGTTATATAATACTTCCTTGAGATATAAATGTACTGTAATGAGGTGCCATAAGACAGCCCAGGCTCTCAATTAGCTCAGTCATGTTAATAGTGTCATTATTATCGACTCTATATCTGTGTTTTTCTGACTAAATAAACTGTTTCAAAATCAACACCACAACCTCACATGTTTTAGCTTCGTCTCCTAATGCCATGGGATCTCAGAAGCTACCTGTAGCCTACCCTTCCTGACCTGTCTCTATAACCTGTTTCGATGGCCTACTCTTGTCTAGCCCAGGTTATATGAGAACAGGGAAACAACGCAGAGGAAATTCCAGTGTCGTGATGTGAAGAAAATTTAAGATGAGAAACGTGAAGGTTTTGTGTGCCACTTCCCCCAGACTTGTAACCACACGTACTAGAGCTATGAGTAATACCTCTAGGCTCCTGTACACCTAGGGTTGAATATGTTTAGTTTCATCAGAGAATTAAAGTAACGTAACCTAACCTAAACTAACCATAACACTGAGAAATATTTTAAGATGTTTGGAAATAAAAGAATAGTGAATTTATTTGTGTTTTTTTTTTGGTTACGTGTCCCGAGAAGTTTGTGTATTTTGTTTATTGTGTGAAAGAGTAAAAAGAAATATGCGAGGGTATATTTTTTGAAGGGCTAGACGTGTGTGTGTGTGTGTGTGTGTGTGTGTGTGTGTGTTATTTCCTCAGTCCTACTACTTTATGCTCACATTGACACAATACTTATTATTCAAATCACCTGAAACAATACATAAAATACTAAACTTTCGATACACAAGGAGACAATTATATAGTGTCCAATTTACAGCTGGGCGGACTAGGGGCGCCTAATCACGAACCAGCAATCTATAGTGGATATGAGACGAGCATCATGACCACCTCACCACAGAACTATATAACCACAAGGTATAGGATTCTGGAACACTATGATTTAAGACAATATTACAAAAGGTTTTTAATATTAGTTAACTGTATGTAAATGACAAATAGAAAAATCCCTTTATAAATCATTAAAGAGAAAATACTGTTTAGTGGTCAGTCAGCGTGCAGTCAATAAATTATCCACAAGACACATGGAGCAGTTAACCCGCAGGTGGAAGACATTGCCCCCCCCCCCCCCCCCACGACCCACGATACAGGTGGAGGAGAGTGTCTGTTTCCCCCACACTAGGACCCACGATATCAACAACTACTATAAAGAGCAACAATGAGACACAAACAACCATCTGTTTATAGCAGCTGAACCAAACAACGACACCAGTATACTGAAGACTTTCTTAAATGCCTATTATTAATAAAACACACAGGAGTTTCAAGTCAAGAAAATGCCATGGCCTCCTTTCATGTCTTTGTTATTAATTACGGTAATTAAGGACTTAATGATCGTCTACAACAGGCAAATTACAGAAATAATCAGTCTATTATCTATCATGGTTGCTCCTCGTGTAACGAGGATGGCCGGCCCTAGGGCCACCTAGACGTGAATTTGTTTAAGGTGTAGAAGCTGTCGTTAACACAACAACCACACCCTGAGTTAACGAGCTGCATGAACCAGTGTCAAGGAATAGTCCGAGAAGACCGGACAACTCGCCAACTGCACTGGCTAACCATTACCCCGGAAAACGATCCACAAATCGATTGATACCCAGATCCCCAATACTGCTGGGTAGACGGAGACAAATGGCGTAAAGAAATTGCCCGGGGATCGAACCCGGGTCCGCTCGTTTGAGAGGCGAGTGTGCTGACCATTACACAACAGGTCGCCAAATCACTCTCTCTCTCTCTCTCTCTCTCTCTCTCTCTCTCTCTCTCTCTCTCTCCTCCACATCAAGCACCCAGAACAGGTCCACTGTCACCTATGATCCACCTCAAGTCAGCAGAAATACGCAGAGATGAAAGATACAGTAACAGAGAAATTAAAGAAATATTATACATACCACAGAAATAAACAAATTATGAGGAGATAAACAAACCCTACCTGTGTCAATATGTAAATTAAACAGGTAATTATCTCATTAACTACTACAGGTGTAATGAACGCTGTATTTTCAAACCTTAGGAAGTCAAATTACTATACAACCTGGATATTAAGTAACTATTACAAACATTATTCTAAAAAAAAGGTAATTGAACCCAAAATTACATATCGAACACCGAACGAACGATAAATCATGGACAAATTATTACATTCTGGTCGTAGAGAAAATATATTGTGTGAAGGTAACCAGACCAGACTGAGGGGGAGGGGAGGTGTGGCTGAGTGGTGGTGGCAGGTGAAGGCGTAGGCAGGAATATCCCACACACACACCTTAACTGTAACTGGCTGTAACTGGATGACACACACACACACACACACACCTTGACTGTAACTGGCTGTAACTGGATAACACACACACACACACACACCTTGACTGTAACTGGATGAGAAATAATAAGTAGCTGGATTATCACATCAAAAAGTTCTATTTAAGCTTTTAATTGTTCCTTTGTGTTGTGTGACTTATATAATGTGATGGAGATGACCGTTCATGGTGTTTCATCATCCTGCAGTACAATGTTCAGTGTGTGTGTTGCAGTTTCCGGTTACCTGCGGAATCACTAATTACAGTTGAACTGGAAACAACATTCATAAATGTTTGCGTGTTAAGTTTTCAAACCCAAATGGTCTTTTCTGCATTTATAAAGAAAATAAACTATTCCACAATTACTGGGATATGACCGTAATTAACGCTAAGAGTGTTAATCATGGACGAAGCGTATATGTAATTAGCCTCGTGGTCACTCATCTAGGGGGAGTGAGAGACAGGGGCAGACTGACTGACGGCCGGCTACAGTCAAGAGACGAGAGTACAGTGAAAATATACTGTTACATGACCGCTCGATGACTGCTAGCGGCTTATAGGAAAGTTACCGTGGGTGATGTTATTATGCAAACCTAATGTATATAACCCACACTTATATAAGTATTACTGTTTGTTTGGGAGGGGAGGGGGGTAGAGTGGTGGGAGGGGGGTAGAGTGGTGGGAGGGGGGTAGAGTGGTGGGAGGAGGGTAGAGTGGTGGGAGGGTAGAGTGGTGGGAGGGGGTAGAGTGGTGGGAGGGGGGTAGAAATGGTGGGAGGGGGGTAGAAATGGTGGGAGGAGGGGCAAGGGTTCAGGAGATCGTAGGGAATGAGGCGGGGCACAGGGTTGGAGAGAAGGGGGGGGGGGGAGGGTTAGGTAGGTAGGAATGGTGAAGAGACGGAGAGAAGGCTAAAGAGAGACGGGGATTAAGAAAGAACTTATCTCACATCATCATCATCACCATCATCACTCGGTCTTGTTAAGGAGACAGAACCTCCCAGGTGTGCTTCTCTGTCTCAAGAGTGAGCACGATCGACGAAATCCCTAACGAACTCAATATTGTACGCAGCGGGGATCACCTGTTCCTCCAATGATCTCTGGAGGCGATGGTGGCGGGGCGAGGGTGGAGGGGAGGGGTCAAGTGATAAAGAGAATGAGGGTGGAAGAGGAGGAGAAAGAAGAGGAGGAAGAGGAGGAAGAAGAGGAAGACAAAGACGAGGAGGACGAGGAGCGGAGGAGGAGGAGAAAGCAAGGAGAGAGATGTTAGAATTAAAAAGTAAAAAAAGAAGTTGGAAACGTCAGAGCAAGGACCAGCGGGGAATCATTGTCGTGTTTGTAATGTTTCACCCAGAGCGCTCCAACACACACACACACAGGAAGGTTCTGGTACACCTTCTGCTCTTAACCAACCTTGAGGCTTTTATTGTTTTTATTTACTACTTTTGTTTGGGCATCCGGCGTTACTCTGCGTTTCTGAATACAAATAGCAGTGTAATCCCTCTTCTCGCGCGCCATTAGAGGGGATTTATAGCGATATTCTAAAGGTGTTTACCGGAGTACGATAACGAAGCTGATATTATCTAGGAAACACACACACACACACACACACACACACACGAAGAAGTGATGCGGACGTCTGAAAAAATTAGCAGCACTGTCATTATGGTCTTTCTGGGTACCTGTCTGTGTGTCATTATCAGGGCCAGGTAGGCTGGTGCTTGGAATGTGTTGTGTTGGGTTAGGTTAGGTTAGTACTGTACACTTTATATTAGTTTACATTAAATCAAACCAACATAAACCACTAAATGTTAAATTAAGTAAAATTTACAACCTCGTGTCATTACACTGGTACGTAATTTGTGCTGTTGTTAGGAGCCAAAACAAGTTAAAATAGACTGTGTTTCTCATAAGGCGACAGTAGAGCAGGTGAACCAGTTCTCATGTAGGCCGTGGTGACGTAAGAGGTTCCTGCTTTGGTATTTGGGTGAGGGAAGACTCGCGCTCCCCAGGCACTTAAAAAATGAGGCGTCGGTCAGGTATAAGAGGTAACGCCAGGTACAGGGCGATGGGTCTTCCTCCCGCCGCGTCCTGAGCTACACTGGGTCTTAATGCTTTGGTCTTCTACACTGACACAATGGCGGCCCTTACATCAGTCTTATACATAATTCACATTTCACACACACACGCACACGCACACACACACACTCACACACACACGCACGCACACACACATGCACTAACTCAAGTAAAATCAGCCCAGTTTAACCGAAAATTAATAGTTAACTTACCCTAACCTAACTTGACCGCCCCCTCCTCCACCCACTATCGCCGCCCACTTCTCCTCCCCCCTCTCCTCCACCCACTATCGCCTCCCACTTCTCCTCCACCCACTATAGCTCTCCTCTCCTCCACCCACTATCGCCTCCGCCCACCACACCCAACTGCATCTACTATAAGATAATATGTTTATACCAGGTCAGCAGTAGGTCATTTTACACCTACGAGGGAGAAAATATATTACTTGGGTATATATAGGTCATCGTCTCTGGCTTCCTGACTTGATGATGATATCTCTCTCTCTCTCTCTCTCTCTCTCTCTCTCTCTCTCTCTCTCTCTCTCTCCCTCCCTCCCTTTCACCACTGCCTTCTCCCTAACTACATTTATTTCCCTTTTTCCCCAGATCATCACGTGTTTGTTATGTACACCTCAACCTGCAGGACATTACGACCACCAACACAATTCGGTCGTACAACCTCAAGTGGCATCAGACATGACAGACAGACACAACATACCTGACCAGATGATGTAGTTCTTGACCTCAAAACAACAGGTTAATTAAAGCATTAAACCCGGAAATGTGTTTAGTACTGTGACCCGTTTGTAGAATATGATACGTTGATAATAAAGAGATTTAGTTAAGGTCATTATTAACCCTCTAAGTGACCCTAACCTAACTTACTCTAAAGTTATGTTACCTGACAATAACTTATGCTAACCTAACCTAACTCAAACAAAAGTACGGCACTTGGTCATATGATGTTTGGAGCCTTTTAGGAGAGGGCCCAATTGCCACTCGATCCTATTAGAAGTGGAGCCTAATCGTCACTGGAGCCCATTAAGACTGGTGGGTTCTTGTTCAAATGATTGTGTCTTAAGATTGGGACCATTAGACACAGGCTCACTAGAATTTGGGTGAGGTGAGGTAAGGTGAGGTGAGGTAAGGTAAGGTAAGGTAAGGTAAGGTAAGGTTAGGTTAGGTAAGGTAAGGTAAGGTAAGGTAAGGTAAGGTTAGGTAAGGTAAGGTAAGGTAAGGTAAGGTAAGGTAAGGTAAGGTAAGGTAAGATTAGGCTACGTTTGGTGTGTTCTGACCCGGGAGAAACTATACTCACAAAAACTGGTGTGAGCGAAACAGGTTGGTCCAATTTTCAAGTTTTTAAGATTCTGGCTGAGAAGTGACCAGGGCTGTGAAGATAACACACACATCCCACACCAGGAGGTTAGGTTAGGTTAGCTTACATTAGGATAACATATATTAGGTTAGATTATATTAAGTTAATCTTGGCTCAGTTAGGTTAAATTATGTTAAATTAATCAAGGTTTAGTTAGGTTAAAATAAGTCAGGCTTTGAGATTTAGAGAGAGAGAGAGAGAGAGAGAGAGAGAGAGAGAGAGAGAGAGAGAGAGAGAGACCACAATTAGCTCCCATGACACTAGTTATTCAAGTATTCAACACCACCAATTCCTCTTAACCTCTGATAGGCCTCTGTGTCGTATACTTGAGTCAGTATCACACCTGGGCGGAACCTAATAACAACTACGGCTAAAAGTTAAGAAATATATGACTTTTGATTTAGAGAAATATATTATAAGTTGTACTTTAGGGAAGAAATATATTACACGCCTATTAATTAAAATCTCATTTTCACGTAATTAGTTATAAAAAATGAAAATAAAAAAAAATATGAATTGACAACTTCAACTCATTTGCGTCAAGTTTATTTTTCTGTCCATTTTCTACTGGCAGTTTAGACTTATGACCGTCTGGTTTCAGGAGCTGCGTGTCGTCTTGTTCTTTGTGTCATCAAACCGGACTGACAATATGGTCAGAGTCCCAAACTTTCGGTTGGCAGATTATCAGGGGTTAAGAAGGTACCTGGGTGAGGTCACCTGGGAACAGTCACGTCAGTCCCCAGTAGGAAGGGGTGAGGTCATAGATGACACAACAATTGGTCATGACTATAATATATTCACTAGTATACTACATAAAGCACAAGAACAAAATATACCATACAGAAAAATTAGGTCAAATAAGAATGAGCCAAGGTGGATGACCAGAAAACTTAAACATGACATAGGAATAAAGAAAGGAATATATAAGAAATTAAAGGGAGGGGAGGAGCAGCTCAGAAATAGGTATAATGAACTATATAGGAATGTTAAGAAAAATGTAAGGAAAGCAAAGAGAGACTATGAAATCAAAATAGCAAGAGAATCCAAGGCGAATCCCAAGGGATTTTTCCAGGTATATAGAACAAAGGTCAAGGACAAAGTTGGGCCTTTAAAGTCAGGGAGGGGAGAAGTGATAAATGGCAGTGAAGAAATAAGCAAAGCATTGAACAGCTACTTCTTATCAGTTTTCACAGAAGAAATTTGAGATAAAATTCCAGAGGTGGAACTGATATTTAAGGGAAAGGAAGAAGAGAAATTAAAGAATATCACCATCAGAAAAGAGGATGTTCTTAAGAAGATAAATAAACTAAAGAAAACAAAATCCCCAGGGCTGGATGAAATTTTCCCTCGAGTCTTGAAAGAGTGTAGGGAACAGATTAGCGGACCCCTCGTAAACTTATTTACAAAATCATTAGACACTGGAGTTGTGCCAGACTTGTGGAAACAGGCAAATGTAGCACCCATATTCAAAAAGGGAGACAGAGCATCAGCGTCAAAATACCGGCCGATCAGTTTGACGTCAGTAGTGGGGAAATTTCTTGAATCAATTATCGCAGATAGCATCCGATTGCATCTAGAGAAAAGCAAATTATTCTACGACTCTCAACGTGGGTTTACAAAGGGAAAATCTTGTCTAACAAATCTGCTGACGTTTTTTAGGAAAGTCTTCGAGGTAGTAGATAATGACGAAAGTTACGATGTTATTTACTTAGACTTTCGCAAAGCATTTGACAGAGTACCGCATCAAAGGCTTCTGAGAAAAACTAAGGCTCATGGTATCGAGGGGAAAGTTTTAAATTGGATAAAATCATGGCTCACCGATAGAACGCAGAGGGTCAGCGTAAATGGTGTTAAATCTGAGTGGGGCCGTGTAACCAGTGGGGTTCCCCAGGGGTCAGTACTAGGCCCACTCATGTTCATAATCTACATAAACGATCTAGATACTGGGATCAGCAGTGACATAAGCAAGTTTGCGGATGACACCAAAATAGGGCGGCAGATTAATTCAGGGCAGGATGCAAATGCATTACAGGAGGATCTAAATAAACTGCAGGGGTGGTCTGAAAAATGGCAAATGAAATTCAACACCAGCAAGTGCAGCGTACTTAATATTGGAAGAACAAATACTTATAATGTATACAGTCTTAACAACATCAACCTAGAGAAGTCGACCTGTGAAAGAGACCTAGGGGTACTTGTAAGCCCGGACCTACGGCCTAGAAAACAGTGCGTCAATGTTCGAAATAAGGCAAACAGAGTATTGTGTTTTATATCTAGAAGTGTAAGTAACAAGAGTGCAGAGGTCTTATTGCAACTATATCTTGCGCTAGTCAGGCCGCACCTCGATTATGCGGTTCAGTTCTGGTGCCCATATTATAGAATGGATATAAATTCACTGGAGCCGGTGCAGCGAAGAATGACAAAAATGATTCCGGGACTTAGAAACCTTCCATATCAGGATAGGTTAAAGAAACTTAACTTGCATTCCCTAGAAAGACGAAGAGTGCGGGGAGGTATGATATAAGTATTTAAGTGGGTGAAAGGAATCAATAAAGGGGATATAGATAAAGTTCTTATAATATCCGAACAGGATAGGACTCGGAGCAACGGATTCAAGTTGGATAAGTTTAGGTTTAGGAGGGAGATAGGAAGGAACTGGTTCACAAATAGGGTGGTGGACGAGTGGAACAAGCTTAGCAACTTTGTAGTAAGTGCTGGAACTCTGGAAAGTTTCAAAAGGAGGCTAGATAGATTCATGGATGATAGAGTGTGGTAGTAACTCTCGACAGGAGCTGCCGTGCACAGGTCAACCGGCCTATTGCAGACTTCTTATGGTCTTATTAAGGCAGGATATTTGATGCAGAGGAGATCGTAAAAAGGAAATTATATTTTTATAGTTCGTCTTTCTCTCGTTTGGTTGCCAGTTTCTCTGTGTCTACATCTGTCTATCTATCTGTCTATTTGTCTCTCTGCCTCTGTCTCTGTCTTTAATGCCGTGTACACAGATGATTGCGTTGGATTGCTTAACTTTTCGCTATTTATTCGTCAAAAAATTCAGAAAATTATTGTTTCTTGGACAGTACCGTACAGAGATGGTTACAAGGTGAGGTGAGGTGAGGCGAGGCGAGGTGAGGTGAGGCGAGGTGAGGTGAGGCGAGGTAAGGTGAGGTAAGGTAAGGTAGGGTAAGGTAAGGTAAGGTAAGGTAAGGTAAGGTAAGGTTAGTGAGACAGGCTTCGTGTTCCTATCTCTTACTGCACTCAAGGATCAGATATTAGTTTATTACACATTTTTACTTTCTGGCTGTCGGGCATCGAGCCAGGAGGACGAACACCTTCTTAAGGATTCAAGGCGGCAGGAGGTGACTAGGATTTATGTTGAAGATTATACAGGGGTGTGTGTGTGTGTGTGTGTGTGTGTGTGTGTGTGTGTTTGTGTGCGTGTGTGTGTGTATTTCTATTTTTTTACGTCTTTTCTCTTCACTTTCTACACTTCTCATTTTTGTATTTAATCTCTCTCTCTCTCTCTCTCTCTCTCTCTCTCTCTCCTCCAAGCCCCGGTCCACTCCACAGAATAAATCAATAAACAAGGAGATAAACAACAAATAGATAAATAACAGACCGTCTTATAGAACCCAATAGATAAAAAAAAAAATAAATAAATAAATAAACCCTCGGAATTAAAACTCACCTGAACTTACCTGTAATTACCTACCTATTTTCACCCTATGACTACGTAACGCTAATTTTTTTACCTTTTACCTTTTCCTTTCATAGATCCTTTTCTAATCATTTTTAGGCCTTATCTGTCAGGTAAAGGTAATATAAATTCATTGCCTAATAGTCTCTCAAGATTACTTTTATTGTCTAATGAAGGTGATGATTCGTAAAGACAATAGATATAAACTAAGATAAGGAAAGGTAAACGTACTTAGATTCACCTCAGAAGAAGAACAGGTGAATGGACGTTAATTAGCAGGTGTGAAGGGAACCCCCAAGATAAGATGATGTTTTCTTGTCTATGTTAAGTAAACAAAGATCAAGGCTGAGTATTGGTCGAGTTATTCTGGTAGAGTTTAGGTTACTCAGGTATATGATCGGTTTTCTTCCAGGTGTGTTCGAACCAGTGTTTAATTTCTGTCTAGAGAAACCAACCCAAACAGCAAGGAATTGACTATGGCTATTACTTGTACTATTATTCCTGCACTACTACTACCGATGATAATAATAGTAATGAAGAAATACGATGACTAAAGATTAAGTTGAAGTACAATCGTATCTTACTACATTATAAAAGACAACATCAAGAAGGAATTAAAATCACAAACATAAAATTATTACCCAAGATGTTTCATAATTCCTTACAATGCAAAAAATACTTTGAGGCTCACAGAAAAAATTTATGCAAGTGAGTGAGACATTATTTGTTGTGCGTTAATAGATGACAATATTATAATCACATTAATATTCATATACAAGTCGTGGTTAAGGAACAATAACCAGGTAAAACACGACTAATTACAGGTGTTTATATTCCGAGCAGAGAAGAATAAGCGGTGTGTGTGTGAGTGTGTGTGTGTGAGTGTGTGTGTGTGTGTGTGTGTGAGTAGTATTGCCATAATAATCTGTCTTGATTGTCTATAGATCCATTATAAACACTCAAATAATCAATAAATAAACACAAAAGAATTCTTATGGTAACAACGACACATTCTATATCCACTAACTTTTCCTTTTCTTAAGAGTTTACTAAATAAGTTTGGGTTAGGTTAGTTAAAAAAATCGCCTTATATCCGCCTCTCGCTATATTCCTAAGCCCTTGATCAAGAATTTGCGTCAAGTTTCCCATCAGTGACCGCGACGTTTCAAGGTTCGAGTCTAACCAGTGTAGAACCCGGAAACTTCACTGCTACCGAATGATGAAAACTTTACTCAGATTCATTATGAGTCAACACATGAGGCAGGGTGAGTGTAACGCGTGCTTGGCTGTACTGTACATCTGTCTGTACACTACTTGACTACAGGAAATGACCGTGTATTATTCTAAAAGTAGATTAAGTGAACTCGTGTGTGAGGAGAACGAGTTTTGGAAGTGCACATGATCTTATATTTACGATATTTGCATAATGTGTAAATATAGATATAATGAATCTGAGGTAATTAAGCAACATTGTATTACATTAGAAAAAAGGTAATAATGTTGTATTTTACGTATATTACTTACATATCAAAATAGATTATACAAAATCATTAATCAAGCCATCTTGTTTCTTAAGCAGAACAAAAAATAAAAGATAGCGATTTTTTTAAAAGTTATTTGTCCTCTTGTACTTGTTGAACTGGATCCCGGATTTACCGAGTCGTCCAGTGCTCCCGTGACCACACAACACACCAGGCATTGTGCTGTTCAGTGTCATTGAGATAATTTTAGATTGTTTCCCTGTCTGTCTGTGTGTCTGTCTGTCTGTCTGTTACGGTCTTTTTAGATTCACAACTGTCTAAAAACGGCGGTGTGACTTTATCTACATGAGAAACAGTCATAAAACTACTCGACCTTATCAGTGGTGGTTGACATACATCGCTCGCATGACTGACCACCGGCTGGCTCCCTAACCGGGTTTTCATCTGTTAACGACGCGAAGGCAAAGTGATAGCGGGATGCTCAAGGGGAAGAAAGCACAAAAACACACTAATAAAACTCGTGTTCCGTATCCTCGCTCGCCACACTCTAACAGAGACTTAATCCTCTCACCTCGTCTAGAACCCTCCCCCCCCCCCCACGAGTCTGGCAAAATACTAAACAGTCACTGATAAAAGTACCTGTCGCCTCTCTTACTGAACCGCGAACCCCGAAAGATTCAGACTGGTGACCCCGAAGCAGTAGACTGATACACCTATCCATAAATGCTTCAGATTCATGAGTCTGAATCTCTTGGTTAGTGGTTCATCCATAATGAAGTATTTTGTTTATTAATAAAAATAACTGGGGGGGGGGGGGATAGCTCAGCGTGCGGTCCACAGACAGGTCAGAGGATTATGGTAATAACTCGTGAGTGTTATCTGCACAAACGTCTTCAAGGTTGTTCTATAAAACGAGTTTCTAATTATCTGTCTCTCTCTCTCTCTCTCTCTCTCTCTCTCTCTCTCTCTCTCTCTCTCTCTCTCTCTCAATGTTTATCACACGTTCTCTATTTCTCTCTTTATCACACGCTTCATATTTTCCTTCTCTCACAAAAAATTACTTACATCACTTTCTCCATTCCCTTCCCAACGTCCATATGTGTGTGTGTGTGTGTGTGTGTGTGAGAGAGAGAGAGTGTGTAGGTGAAAGAAGGGGAGCAGGTAACCCAACACCCCCGTGACAGTTACCTACAGGAGGGCCCCAACAACACAATCACCGGAGAGATGATTCTTATCTCCCACACAACTGGAGGAAGTGACCAGAATCCTTAACCAGATCCTGGATAAATACACGTGAAAAAAAGCCCCCCAAAACAACAGTCAATAAAAGCGAAACAAAAGACCAGAAAGTCATGCATCAGTACACAACCATAGGAGAGGGTCGTGGGGCTTTTGTTTCATCACTCCCCTTCCTTGTAAACAAAAGCCTTCGGGTGTGTTCTAATCATAATTGGAATCTAATGTTTTTTGATGCCCCACTGTTCTCATCCACGTTCTCATCTATGCTTCGTTCTTTATTGTATTCCTCATATTACGTTCTTCTTCTTCTTTTTGTTCCTATTCTTCTTCTTTCTTCTTCTTCTTCGCTTAAGCCCCCTCTTCTTAACCAAATGATCTATCTAATGCTCCGGTATTAATATAATGATCCGACCTCTCGTATCACCTGAGCATTTATGTACTCCAGTCACGCTCCCAGCTCCTGTTTAGTGCACGCTGTAGGAGAGAATTAGTGGGGTTTAATGCTCCTGTGATGGAGTCATAAAATGCTCACATTTACCTGGACGGGATTGTTGCTTTTATTACATTACGCAATTAAGAAAGAATCTCACCTGGGCTTCTTGACCCGGAACCTAATCTAACCACGAAAAATAGAACACTTTTATACTTGTGTTTATCTGTTCCTACATGGGGTTAGGTCGTCTGAGAGAGAGAGAGAGAGAGGAGGGGGGGGGGGGTAGTAAACATGCAATAGAGAAATAATTGTAAGAATAAGTAGAGGATGTCCGGTGTGTCTGAATAACAGTAGAAAGTCACCGAACAACAACAATAACCACAACAACAACAACAATAACCACAACAACAACAATTAAATCACTCTATTTCGTAATTATTTCCACATATCTTAAAAAGCGAAGGAATGGAATGCACACACACACACACACACAACACACACGGTAAACTGAGACTGTTATGTTGTAAAAGTGCGACCCTACAGATGGGATTAAATACTTTCATTTTTACTTCAATACAACTTATCAGTGTTGTCTAAAAGTAGGTTTAAGACCGACAAGGTGAAAGGTTAACTATCTGGGTTTATATTCTCGTTTGTTCCAGTGGTTGGTTTTGACTGAGCTGTTACTAGGGTGATCAGAGGCCTACCACATAAGCCCAGTATTGGTTATTGCTTTCCCACTTACCTCAAGGTGTTGTTTTTTTGTTTCCATACTTTATTACGACTCGGGTGGGGGGTTGGTGGGAGGGGGGAGGGGGGAAGGGGTGGGGGGTTGGTGGGAGGGGTGAGGGGTGGCGGGTGGGGGTTAGGGTTCATACGTGTGGTGTGACGATACTGACGAGAATTAGACAAGTAGTGATCACAGAATGTTTGTTGACCAACTTTTCGTCCAGCTGTGAATCGCTGTCGTAAAAAATTGATGACCAGAGAAAGATGAAAGAAGAAGAAAGAAAGAAAGAAGAAGAAAGAAAAGATAGTTAAAAAGAAAGTAAACACAAGAAACAAGACCAGGAAGAGGAAGATGTGTCCCATCAGGTATTCGAGGGCGGGGTTGTGGTCCAACTTTCTCCAGAAATATGTCAGTTTTGGCTTTTATGCATTTCACTTTTTGTTTTACCAGAACATCCAGTTATAAAAAGTCTCTCTACATTTACCTTCTACTGTATTGGATCAAAAAAAGAGATATATAACGGTTATGTGGTTTATAGTTCATTGGCGTAAAGTCTATTTCAGTTTAGTTCTATCACATATATCAGTCAAGAGTGTTGCCAGCTGCTGAGTTGCCAAGTAAAGTTCAAAGGTCAGTACTGCCCCCCACCGGCGTGCCGGCACCTGGGGCCCATCCACCTCAGTTCTCCACATCAATTGACCACCATGCGGACATGCCAGTGGACTACGTATCTACGCCAAGAAGGACGTCCCCTACCAATCTCTCGACGTCCCCCTTGAAGCCGACACTACCGACGTACACGCCATCACATCACACTAAAAGGTATGTCCCTCAATACTGTCAATGCCTATGGCTATGGCCTGGCACTTGACATTATTAGGGACCTGCCACGCTTTGCCATAAACAGATAAATTGTACAGGGAACTTTCCCCGCACACACTCATCACTCTGTCACTTTATGTAACTTGCTGACAAAACCCATGACCCTTCAGGCTTCTATGCCCTTAACTCATGAGACATAAAGGCAAGCATGAACTCCGCATGCTTCCCAGATGGGCGCTGTAAACACTTCTGCGCTTCACCTTGCACAGGATGTAAGGGGTGCCCAATAAACTAGCCTCCTCCGGGGCAATCGAAAAAAAAATCTACTCTGCCCATCATAGTGACAAACCTTAGGCTACGTGTGTTTGGTAAGTGAGATCTTTTGGTGATGTATAAGACCATGGCATTGTACTCGACCTTCTCCACTTCCTCATCGACAAATGATTATCAAAATAAATATTGACAGATACAAAAAACCCAGACAGACAAAGACAGAAAGATAGAAAGACAGACAAACACATAAAAGGAAGAATAAAGATAACAGCTGATAGAAATGCTAAATGAGGAACAAGACAAACGAGAGGTAGAGAAACTAATGATAATAATCCTCGTTCATGAACCTTGCCAAAAGTGAGGCTCTGTGAGACGGTTCAACAGAGCTCTTTCAATGAGACGGACAGACAGACAGACATGATTACACCCTTATGACGTCCTCACAAAATAAGGTGTAACTGAGAATGAGTAATGACCAGGTGAGTTACAAGATACATGTCACGATTAGGTCCTTGGCGAGACTCTTTTTTTGTCGTGGTAACATCAGCCCCCAGCACGAGCAGACACCCTCAGCGTCTCAATGTATTATTATTTCACTCGTCGCCCTCTCTGATCACTACCACCTGACCACGACACTAACTATCACTGCCTCAGGTTAGCCTTGCTTGTGTCCTGTAAACACCATAAACTTTCCCAAGAAATATCGAGAACCTCCTAGTTAGCAATTTAGACTTTACCTTTCCCTAACAAATCAACAGATGACACACACACAGACACACACACACACAGACAGACAGACAGACACACACACACACACACACACCTTATGATTTGGAAATTGTAAGTGGGTGTAATACAGACGGTGATTTATGTAACAAAGAGTAGTTAGTGGCGCTCGTAAAGATTTGTTATCGTCTCGTATATAACCTTTTTACAATGAAGTAGTCACAAGTGTGTTAAGTTGCTCTTGGTCGAGTGTCAAGCCTTCGTGTTCCCTTCTATCTGGATAACTTAGTAATTACTGATGACAGATACAACTTTAATACGAGTTAATCTCTTTAAATCGTGTTAATTAAGACCTGACACAGACCCGCCACAAATAATATATATATATATATATATATATATATATATATATATATATATTATACTCGGAGACACCAGAATGGTTCACCTCCAATAACTCGCCAATCATCTTAAATAATTAACTCTTTTCTTTCTTTAATTTCCATTTAAGAATAATCTAATAATTTGTTAATGGGGATTATATTTCAGGTTATTATGAACAATTATTTTATACATTAATACTCACAAGGCAGTTTAATATGCTAATGAGAGCTTGTTAAAAATAATCGATATAATATTTTTTTTGCTGGTAGATGGCTCCAACACACAGGGGAGAAGTTGTCTTGTTTTCCTGTGTTTGTTAATAAGTTGTCTTGTTTGCCTTAATATGTTTCTTTGTTTTCCTAGCTTTATTTATTAGTTGCTCCACCTGCCCGTGTTCAGTAGCCTTGTTTTATCGGCGGCGTTCACTTAGTTGACTATGATGGCGTGGTGTGGTCGTATCTCTGCTTGGTGTAAGAGGCTGGTCACAAGCGCCGCCATGAGCTTTACTACACACAACGAGGTAGTCAGGTCGGCCAGTCTTCACATTCATTAAGTTGATATCAATTTTAACTCGCCCAGCTGCTTGGTAGGGGGTGGATGGTTGAGAGGGTGGGTGATTGGGGGGGTGGGTGATTGAGAGGGTGAGTGATTGGGGGTGTGGGTGGTTGGGGGTGGGTGGTTGAGGGTGTGGGTGGTTGAGGGTGTGGGTGGTTGAGGGGGTGCGTGGTTGAGGGTGTGGGTGGTTGAGGGTGTGGGTGGGGGTTGGGGGATGTAAGGAAGACGTTCTCCGTGCTTCGTGTGCCTCAGTCAAGGTCGACCTCAAGTTAGAGCATGACACGTGCCGAGTGAAGTACAAATTTCTATTGAGTTTGAAGAGTTTGGAGGGTAACTTTTCTATACTAATCGGTTGTTAATTGTAAGTTTGTCACGTAAGTTAGTCATTTTGTATGTTTTTATATCAGGTCTCTTAACTGACCCTGTTTCTGAAGCTCCTTTGACTTGTACCGAGGACTGAGGAGTTGTACCGAGGGCTGAGGAGTTGTACCGAGGGCTGAGGAGTTGTACCGAGGGCTGAGGAGCTGTACCGAGGGCTGAGGAGTTGTACCGAGGGCTGAGGAGTTGTACCGAGATCTGAGGAGTTGTACCGAGGTCTGAGGAGGTGTACCGAGGGCTAAGGAGGTGTGCCGAGGGCTGAGGAGCTGTACCGAGGTTTGAGGAGGTGTACCGAGGGCTGAGGAGTTGTACCGAGGGCTGAGGAGTTGTACCGAGATCTGAGGAGTTGTACCGAGATCTGAGGAGTTGTACCGAGGGCTGAGGAGGTGTACCGAGGGCTGAGGAGTTGTACCGAGGGCTGGGGAGCTGTACCGAGGTCTGAGGAGTTGTACCGAGGGCTGAGGAGTTGTACCGAGGGCTGAGGAGGTGTACCGAGGGCTGAGGAGTTGTACCGAGGGCTGAGGAGCTGTACCGAGGTCTGAGGAGTTGTACCGAGGGCTGAGGAGTTGTACCGAGGGCTGAGGAGTTGTACCGAGGGCTGAGGAGTTGTACTGAGGGCTGAGGAGCTGTACCGAGGGCTGAGGAGTTGTACCGAGGTCTGAGGAGTTGTACCGAGGTCTGAGGAGGTGTACCGAGGGCTGAGGAGGTGTACCGAGGGCTGAGAAGTTGTACCGAGGGCTGAGGAATTGTACCGAGGTCTGAGGAGTTGTACCGAGGGCTGAGGAGTTGTACCGAGGTCTGAGGAGTTGTACCGAGGTTTGAGGAGGTGTACCGAGGGCTGAGGAGTCGTACCGAGGTCTGAGGAGTCGTACCGAGGTCTGAGGAGTTGTACCGAGGGCTGAGGAGGTGTACCGAGGGCTGAGGAGTTGTACCGAGGGCTGAGGAGTTGTACCGAGGACTGAGGAGTTGTACCGAGGGCTGAGAAGTTGTACCGAGGGCTGAGGAGGGACCACCTAAGCTTCCTGAAGCGTATATTAGTTCCTCCTCTTCTTCTCGTTATGGTATTAGTATGCTGAGCTCGGTCTACCTCAAGGCCGCCTAGTCTTTAGCCAACTCACTTGCTCTGGATGGTAATGAAACGAACCAAAAGTAACAGCAGCAGCAGAAACAAGTAACACAGCAACAAGTAACACAGCAATAATAACAAGTAATACAGCAATATTAAGTAACACAAAAGCAAGTAACACAACAATAATAAGTAATACAACAGCAAGTAACACCGCAATGACCAAGTAACACAAAATCAAGTAACACAACAAGAAGAACAAGTAACAGCAGCAACAACAAGATGGTGAATAGGAAAATGATAAAAATAATTCAGACAAAATCAATAATAAAAACAAAAGCAAATAAAAAATAAAATACAATAAAATAAAAGTATGAAAAGAGAGAACTAAAAGAGATTATAAATAGAGGAGAGAAGACAAAATAAATAAGAAAAAGAACAAATGTAAATAAAGAATAAGAAATATAACATGGACGTAGGATGAGTTAACATGTTGGTTGTGGTGGCCGAACAGATCACCAGGTACCGCTACCACCTGCTAGGAACAAGTACAGAAGGATAAAATCTACCTGGCGTCTACCTGTCTTGGTTACCTGTCCTAGTTAGGCCGTGGTACAGGACCTCATCCTACCCACCTCTCTCTCTCTCTCTCTCACATCAGCAGGTACAGGGACATTAAAGAGTAAGCAATGGTACAGTAGAGTCTTACAGGTGTACACAATAGAGGAAAACGGTACATTAGCCTTCTGCAGGTACAGTGGAGGAGGTTATGGTACAGACAACGTTAAGTTCACAATGACCTGAGACTTCTTCTTCTTCTTCTTCTTCTTCTTCTTCTTCCTCCTCCTCGACTCTCTCCTGGTCACCATAACTCACACATACACGGAGAGTATCACCAGCAGGCATTTAGGTTAGGTTAGATTAGGGTAATTTAGGTTATAAAGTTATTCAATGCGAAGCCTAAATATTGACGTGTGAAGAATTCTTTATTGAGGAAGATTTGACCCGATAAAGAGGAGAAATCCAGAATTTTCTCGACAACTCAAACAAAACTTAAGAATTGTACAAATCCTCCAGTATACAGTGATCGCTCCTCTACACTGTAACAATCATACCGAAGTAAAAGAAATTCATGAACCCGTGAACCCCAGACATCACACATAGATAGTAAACTGTGTCATGTGATGTCTCGGATTCACAATGTTCATGAATCTCGTCAAGTCTCGGATTCGTAGGTTCATGAGTCTCGGGGTTCATGTATGGGAGGGAGAACGGACAGGACTTTTTACCGTGACTGTATCTGCCCTGAAGGGTCATCATCATCACACGCGGACAGACAACAGGTACAAGCAAAACGACACGAAAGGACAGCCAGGAAGAGAACGGTGAAGTGACCTTGATGGCTCGTGAGAGATGGAACTTTCTAAATGATAAATCTAGTTAATGTTTCAAGCATGACTTGCATGTTTACTTCTGGGGTATGAGTAATGAACAGGTGTTGTGATTGGGCTCAGGTAGTGTGTGTGTGTGTGTGTTAATGTGTAAGAGTATAATAATAATAATAATAGTTAACAAAATGTATGTGTCACTCGAGGTGTATGAATATTTGTCCTTCAGACTTGGATAACAAACAAGTTCTCAAGACAAGCAAACAATTCTCTGTCTCGCGTCACCAGAAACAAACTAAACGAGAAATACATTGAAGTGGCGTTAATGATCTTATGACAAAGTTTACAGCTTCTAATTATTACAAAAACGAATTAACGCCCGCAATAATAAGATCTCGTGGACGTGTTCAGTCTCCGAGCATCACCTCCGGCAAGTTTCAGGAAAATTATCTGAAATGTAAAGGACTGCACTACTGAAATTACGGAGAATAATGTTTGAAGGAAGGAGGGAAGATCTTCAGCAAAATCTCAAGTCCTGGTTTGCAAGATGGAGGTTACTTTGTTGTATTGGCCAAGTGATGATCTCGTGAGAGTTGAAGAGTCCTTGTCGACATACCACTCTTATATATAAGGCATTTACAACCGTTCTTACTCCCAATCTGTATTCAGTTGCCAAAGAAAAATAGTAAACACACAAGACAGTACGCCACGGGACTCCAGGGACTGACCAGCATCAACAACGATACAAAATCACAACCATTAGTCTTCTACATCACGTCCGCACCCGAGATAATTTGTAAGTCTGATACCGACCGCAAGATTGTCAGCACGCGCTATATCTCTCTGTCATTTACACACAAACGCGTGCCGGTGTAGTGTTACGTGTGTGTGTGTGTGTGTGGTTGGTCTGCTGGTTATAAGAGATGGGAACTGGCTACATCTTTACTATATTCAATAATGAAAGAAGAAGAAGAAGGAAAAGAAGCAAATAATAAAACAAGAAAATTGGTAAGGACTCAAGGTTGTGCTCGAAAGGCGTTAAGACAAGCCTTGACCTGGGACCTTGTGGCCCTGACTGCGCCCATCACCCGGTAAGCCCCCCCCCCCCCCCCCCCGAGCCAGACAAGGTCATTTGTGTTCTGATGGCTGAGGACCACTATCTCATCCTTACAGTAATCAATAAGTGCTCGGATGACACGACTCTCAGAGCCAATATGATGTTTTCTCATGCCAGGGTTGATGTACATGGCGTAGGTGATGAGTTGGTGTCCTTTAAGCCGGAGTTTTTCATCATGAACTCTGCTTAATAACCCTACAGACGGCGGTCACTTGGTGCTTCACTCCGGTAACGATTAGTTCTGTTTAGGACTTTAGGATGTTAGGTTAGCGCCCCCAGGGCCACAACAGCTCCCAGGCAAGGCTCCACGACACCACCCCGTTGGTCCTCACCCCGCTCTTGGTGGCCACAGCGCCTTGATGCATCACACACGGAGGAAACAAACGCTCAGTTACAACGTCATAAACCATAAGTCTTTTATCAAGTCACCTCAGCTTCTCCCTAAACCAAGTTCCTCCCCAGGCTTTAAATCACAAACACTAGTAATGTGATTTGATTTTGTTGTTGACATCACGTAAATAAATCCTGAAGCCACGAAGGTCTGTCAGCTTACACACGGTCTCGGGTGATGGATTCGACAAAATAA
This sequence comes from Homarus gammarus, assembly GCA_958450375.1. Classification (NCBI taxonomy): domain Eukaryota; kingdom Metazoa; phylum Arthropoda; class Malacostraca; order Decapoda; family Nephropidae; genus Homarus; species Homarus gammarus. Next base: position 935,510 of record CAUDMG010001490.1, read on the forward strand.
TCCTCAGCTTAACCAGACAACGTCAAAGCTTAACCAGTGAGGCGTCAAAGCTGGACATGGATGATTCAGACCGTGAAGAAAGTCTAATAATTTTCACTTACATGGACAGACCTGAGAGGAAGATCTTGAAAAGTTTACAAAAAAAATATAATTGTTTTGAGGATTCCAAAGGGGAAAAAAGTTGAGAAGAAGCCAAGTTACACACACTGCTACGGTCCACAGCTCTTGTGTTCACCCAACCACAAAATCAACATTTCTTTAAAGGTCGAGAAGATAAGAGATAATAAATGATAACGAAGGGAATATCTCTCTCTCGTCTCTGTTACTCCCTGTTATCACTCTTTCTCTTGTGTCTCCTTTCTGTTGTTTGGTTGACAGAATCTTTAAACCTTCCAAAAACTTTACACAATCAATGAATCATTTTTCTTTGTTTCAGTCATGATGATTTGCATATACCTGTAGCTTCTTGAAATATATAAGAACAGATAGCGTCTAGTTTCGACCACTTTATCACATTGATTGAAATAAATGAATCCAAAGGTATTGGTTAATGAGCAGAAACAAGAATCACCTGACTAATGATGGAGCTTGGACAGGTAGATACACACTGAGGCAGGTGACCACAGCTGATGTAGCGTACCATCGTGTTCCGACAGTTGTTGTAATTATGCAGATTAACTCAGCCTTCAGTGTATTAGTTTCACATAGACTTTAGGTAAACTAAATGTTAAATGAGAAGGAAATTCACCATAAAATCATCGCAAATACAATTGAATTAGTCCTGAAGCCCATAAGAGATTAGCTCAATGAGTTCTGTCTTCTGGGAGCTCGTTGGTACACTCACATGAAGGGAATTAAGAGTAAAACAATCTATACGGGAAACAACATTACGCTCTCTCTCTCTCTCTCTCTCTCTCTCTCTCTCTCTCTCAAGCGTTCCATTTACAGTGGTGCTGGGAATAAAAGGAGATCTAGTTAGCATTGTCGTCGATTGGTTTAAATTTATACCTGCCACTCTCCCACCCCCACACCTTTCTCTCTCTCACACACACACACACCCCCACAGACCTCAAGCTCTGTGGTGATCTAATTAATGGTAGACACTCATCAACAACTCTTTATCTTGGCGGGACAATAATTCAGAGACCAGAGTTTCCCCATGAAGTGAAACTCTCTCGTGAAACAGTTCAGTGGTTTTAATTATGGTCGCCTAACCTAACCTACCCTCACCTCCCCTAACCTAACCTGTAAAGCCTCGTCGTTGTGGCTTGCCCAAACAGCTTTTGTTGTGTTGAAATATTCGAGTTCCTATTTGTCTATTTTATTTACATATTCCAGGGACTTTTTTGCTCTTATCCATTCTCTTCACTTTCTCTTTTCGGTTGTAAACTTTCTCCGAGTTAATTTATCTTATTTTCTCTTTCCTTTCTTTGTTTTCGTTGTGAAGTGTCTCTGTTAACATCTATCAGGCTGTTATCATCCATCAGGCTGTTATCATCCATCAGGCTGTTATCATCCATCAGGCTGTGGCTTTATGACGGATCAATCGCAGGTAACACAGGTGAGGAGGTAATTATCTTGACTACTGACGTGAATATAATGTGTCTCTCCCCCTCTCTCTCTCTCTCTCTCTCTCTCTCTCGTCGTCCTCGTATACAATAACTCTATAGGTCAATAACTTCTATATATGTATTTCATCTTTGTGGGACCTTAGAGGGACACTCAAGCTACATCCAAACATTCATGGTTCCTCCTGTTGGCTGCGGGAAGACATACTAACAGAAGGACCCAAAAGGCTTCCCTATCGTTCCTTCGTAGGATAAGAACGTGATCCTTCTATACTACTCATAGTCCCTAGACTCTCGAGTTACTTCTGGCAGTGTTCCAAGTCTACCCACACGACGAAGGACAGGTAAGTCAGGAGGTTGTATCAGATAATTAGTGTCATGCAAGTTAAGCCTCTTACATCCCCTGCTGATTACTTCACCCCGTCCTGAATTATATCAACAATATAAATTAAAGATGGGAGAGCTAAGTTATTTTCGCGCCATCTGTTGCAGCCATGACAGTGTCGACAGGTTCGTACACAGTCAGTCCTCAGGGGTCTTTACATCCTTTATTGTGTTTATTTATTACTTCCAGGTGATTAAACTTTAAGATATTTGATTAAACATTCGTAATATTATCAATTGTCGCTGTTCAATCTACAGTTAGGTAAATATTTATTTTTATGCTGGGTCCTTGACGCTGATTGGTTAAGTTACAGTGGAGTCATATCAAAACAAAGCTTTCATTGGTTAAGTTACAATAACGTCATATCAAAACAAAGCTTTCATTGGTTAAGTTACAATAACGTCATATCAAAACAAAGCTTTCATTGGTTAAGTTACAATAACGTCATATCAGACTAACGATTTCATTGGGTATACCACACTGTGTACTGTACAACATTGTTACCAGGAATTGTGCACCTTCCACACAGATAACTACATCATCACCAAATGAATCATCATCGACCATAAACTTAAACACCTCAAGTCACCATGATTCATCATCCATGCCAGACAAGAACACAAATTTGTCTCACTCCACTAAGATCTGTTCTAACGACACGTAGCAACATTCTCAGCGTCTAAGATTCCATGATTGGGATTTTTACTGGCGATCCTGTGTGCATTGTATAAGTTACCGGAGTCTGGTAATGTTCTCAGGGGATTATTCACTCAACATCAACAATAAACAGATTCTCACATAACTCAAGATGTACTGACAGTCGGCAGAGCTCAAGGTTTACATATAACTAATTTCATAATCGTAGAAACAACATATGAATAACGATGAAGGAAGCAAACTGTAACAACTGCAGCAATAGTCGGTTCAAATTCCTCCTGTAGATACCGAGACTTTCAGGAGGGGTGGTGATTATATGTCAGACAGCGAGCAATGTTCCTGATAGTGTTTGAAAAATACTTGTTGATTACCGCCATCTATCGACGACGCCTCTCCCTAACGTTAAGAGGATGAGAGCTGCTGGTGGGTGGGTCGAAGTGAAGTTAAGAGGTCGTCTGGAGGAGGAGCCAAGTAGGATCACCTGAAGATTAGTAGTCCCTCTTAGTTTATTTCACTTGATGATTAAACTTCTTAACGCTACCTGTGGAGAGGGGGTCTAGGTTAGGTTAGGTTGGGTTAGGTTAGGTTAGGGTGGTTAATCTTAAAGTGAAATAAACCGAGGGAACTAATCTTCAGGTGATAAGATTCTTGTATAATGTTAAGATTCTAGCCTCAGAGATCTTTCCACGTCCACACCTGAGGGGATTTATCTCAGTTTATTGCCACCTGACCTAATTCTCACTTAACACATTTCCAGAACAAATATATTTTCTTATCTGTGGAACTTATAAAAGACAGTTAACATACTGTGGAATCCCTCAAGGCTGGGTTTTGTTCATCTAAATTTTGGCTTTTGAAGAATCTATAAGGAAAAAAAAAAGGCTATTGCTGGAACATCTGGTACTTCAAACGCGGTGAGGTAAAGGATGCCACACACGAGTCTTCTCTTTAACCACAACAAAATGTACAGGAAGTGTATCTCAAAGGCACTGATCCATCACCAAATAAAACTTATGATCATCTCGGCTTTTCCCCTTCAGTCGCCTCAACACGTACAGCCTGGGGTGATGTGAGAGCCGGAGTACGTTTCAGCCTTACACCAAGATACGCTCCATGGACTCGGGTACCCTTTCTACCCAACACCTGCCAGCTTAAGGGAAATGTTCACCTGGTAGGAGGAGAGTGAGGCCTTTATCCTACGTTTTGTTGATTATTTACTCCTGGACACCAGGAAGACACGAGGTACTGGATTGGACTAGAAAGTGTGACCCGGAAGGAAGGCGAGTCAGTCAGTCCACCACACCCAAACGTAGACGTCCCCGCTGCTACTAGTGACGCCTGAGATATGATCACTGGGACTGCTGTGTCACTACTGGTATAGCCCATTGTCGCTCTCTCTCTCTCCTTCTGACATACATTCTTTCTCACTCTCTTTATCTCTGTCTCTTCTACCTCTCGCTTTCTACACTTCCCTTTCACTAGTCTTCCTTACCATATATATTACACCCTGGACACTGAACAGTAATGAGCTTCCTTTGATGACGTCTTTGGCGGCCGTGACGAGCGTGTCATCCATTAAAGTCTTTTCAGGTAAAACCAGCAGCTCATACCGTTGATTGTCTACGTCACGCAGGTAGCATTAGTATGCAGTGTATTCTGGGGCGTCAGGTGAAGAGCGATGGTGATATGTAAAGCGTGTGGTCCAGGCGGGTCCCTGTTGTGGAGTATGGGAAGGTGAGGAGGAGGTCCCCGGCGGCGTGGTGGGACCTTTCAGCTTGGAGCCAGCCTGGTACAGTGTGACTCTGATGGCGCTATTGGTGTTATTGTCCAGTTGGGTTGTTTGTGAACATTTGTGGGTGTTGGTGACCCTTGAGCTCCTCGCTGTACCTGAGGTGTTGTGCTGTGGGGGAACTTCACCCATTGCCTGTAGCAGCTGGTGATGGTAGTGTGTGAAGCTCTGTTGACTCTGGGAATGTCAAGTGCGTGCCTTAGTCTCCATTGTCTGTCGTCCATTGATGAAATTTTTCAAGCATGAACATAAGAACACCATTTATATTCGCTTAACTTCAGGCTCTTTTATGTTAAGTCTCATCTACATTAAGAACAAGACTCACGTGAAGTAAATTTAAGTTACTGTTAATCAGAAATAAATGTTTATAAGTGAAACACAAACCTAACCTAACCTAAAAGACATCAGTTGGTAATGATAGTCGGACAAATTAAGTCTTCCATCACCAGCCTCCACGCTGAAGGTATCATTAAAACACAACGTCAGGTACAGGTGCGTGTGTGTGTACAGTGCATCCTCCTCCTGGCTCCCTCATCAACCAAAACAGACAATATTTTCCTATTTCTACCAAAACAAGAAAACAAAATAAACACTCGGGCCGGGCCGGGTCGGGTAGGGTCGGGCCGGGTAGGGTCGGGCCGGGTCGGGCCGGGTAGGGTCGGGTCGGGCCGGGCCGGGTCGGGCCGGGTCGGGCCGGGTAGGGTCGGGTCGGGCCGGGCCGGGTCGGGTCGGGTCGGGTAGGGTCGGGTCGGGTCAGGTCGGGTCGGGGCCGATGAGGAATGGGACCCATTTCATGTGCAACTGGTAATAAAAACCTTTGCTACTGGTACTGGTGTTGGCTACTGGTGAGCTGAGACAGACATTCCTCGGTGCCCCCCAGGTGGTAATTAGCAGTACTCTCTCTGTACCCTGACCTGATGGTGCGTGTCTGATACTTGTTTCCTCTCCCCATCCATAGTTTCACCTGGTGTCAGTGTTGTCTCCATAAAACTACACGTGAAAGTTGCTTCGGTGATTTAGTTTTGAAGCTTAAGATTTCTCACAAGACAACGTGTAGCTACAGTGATGCCCAACTCGTTTTATTCATCAACAATAATGGAGCTTTGAAGACCACACCTACGGTACCTAATACATGTTTTCAGGCCATCATTCTTCATTGTTGTTGTCTCGTAGTTCCTAGTAACACCGCTCAAGTTTTGTGGCGCTGTCAACGGTCAGATAGTAGAGTCGTAGATAGAGTTCGGCCAACTTGGTGACATCATGCAGTTGATGAAGAAGTTTGCGTTCGTATTGTAGATGATGATGATGATGATGGTGATGATGGTGATGATGATGATGATGAGAGACATAACTTTCTATCGTAAATCATTCTTCAACGATGTATTAAGCTTTTAACATGATATATAGTGTATTTATATCACGCCTCATTACCACCACTCCTCAACCCGGACTTCACCCGTGAGAAGCTGGAGTACTACCCACAGGCTACAGACCACAGAACACAAACTGGCATTTCAATCAATTACTAGTTCGACTCATCGCAGCCTGAGTATCATGCTGAGGGTCCAGGTTCAGTCCTTGCTTGTGATGGTTAGGTTAGGTTAGGGAGGAGTCAGTAAAGGTCACTTGTCCATTCCTCTTGAACAGATATAGTGAAGTATATCATAATAAATATTCTGATAAAGGGAACAAAGGAACATATACAAATTTGTCTATTATCTCCAGGTATAACAGAGAACAAAGAAGCTCTACCTCACTGACCTCTTGATAACATTGTTTAACTAATACTATTGTCTATTAACTTCTGAGAGGAGAAAGAATAAGGAGAGAGAGAAAAATTACAATAAAAGAGAAATCAATCGAAACAGGAGTAGAAGAAATATTGATAACAGGAGAAAATAGAGAAGGAGAAACACACAATAAGTAAAACAAGACGAAAAGAACAATTGATAAAAGAATAACAATAGTATCAGATGTAAAGAAGAACAAGAACAAATGAAGCCTTATGGTGCCAGGTATTGTGTTGCAGATATTGTTTTGAGATTGGTGTAGTGTTTCTGTTGTGTGTTGATGTGGTGTGATGATGTGGTGTGATGACGTGGTGTGATGACATGGTGTGATGACATGGTAACTTGTGCAGGAGTGAATGAGAAATTATAACTGAACGATATAAACTTAATCCTTATTGAGTTTATGCTTTAGGTTAGGTTAGGTTAGGTTAGGGTAGATTAGGGTAGGTTAGGTTAGGTTAGGGTAGGTTAGGTTAGGTCCATGACTACTGTAGAATATTTAACTCCTTTGGGATATAAAATTAACTTAACGTCTTTTTTCCAGTTTAAGAAGATAATTACTGTATTTATAACCGCAAAATTAACACATCCTCTCTCTGGCCTCTTGGAACCTCCATATAAGCAACTGCAACAGAAATCCACCTTCATATACGCTTGAGTAGCCATCTGGGGTTGAGGTAATTACTATAGCCAGGTAATCTATATTTATGTGGCAGCAGATCCCGGGTGTTAGTGAGAGCTACACGACGCGACGCCCTGGACCCACCAACGCCTGGAGCCCCGTTGGTCAAGACTGAGTATAATAGTAGTCGTGTTTGTCCTCACAGTGATGGTAGTCGAGGGAGATTCACTACAAACATATAACAATCCAGGTGAAGTAATGATAATAAAAAACAAAATGTACTACAGGTAAAACTGAAGTTAGGAATAGTGTAGTTAGAACCATAATCACACGGGTAAAGGAACTACCGTACATTGTCTAGCTCTGAACATATGTAGGAATGGCGGTACAGGTGAGGGCAACACGGTAGAGTTTTAGGTATTTCTGAATACATAACAGAATTACAGTACTTTTATAGGTATTATAGAACAAGTAATAACATAATTCATTGCCTCGTTGGTTCCCTATAATCAATAACTCTCCCATTTCATTATAGGACTGAAACCTTCCCCATACATTAATGATAAGTGTCTCAAACAAGCCCCATAAACCATTCATAGTCAGAGAAGACGTATGATACTGCACGAAGAGAGAGTCGGTGATGGTAGTGAATGTAGCTGAATCAAGCAACTAAACTAGTAGGTCTTATAAGGAGGTCGTTTAGATATCTAGACGATCCATCCCTCGTAACGATATTCGAGAGTGAAGTGCTTCCCCGTCTGGAGTACTGTCACCCCGTCTGGTCCCCGAGATATGCTAGGGACTGTCAGTTGATTGAAAATGCCCTACGGAGGGCCACTAGACTGGTTTCTGCACTACAGCACCTCAGTTACCCAGAAAGATAAGAACACCTGCAGTTGCCTATAAGGCCCAATGTCCAATACTACAGGCGGACGGACGAGGGGTGACTTAAGTGAAGTTTATAAATATCTTAGAGGGCGTTACTTAGTCGGGTATTCATGCCTGGAGCTCACGGACGCCCGCCCCACAAGAGATCACAGCTCAAGAAGCCAGAATGAGTCCCTGGGTTGGGTTAGGTTTTGGTGAATTTGATTCATGTATCATAAAAGTCATCAGGTAGCGAGGCCTCAGGTGTAAACGCTGAGGAGGCTTCTTAGACTCGGCGATCTTCTTTCAGGAGGCTGGAGACGTTGAGTCCAAGAGTAAACACGTTAAATAACTCGGCCTATTAACAGGTCATGTATTTAAGGTGACTTGTGTAACGAGTACTAGCTCTTATCTGTGTCTAAAACCTAATAGGCTCTAGTTATAATATGCACTAATTTACAGTGGTTCTAATCCAATTATGCCCCAATAATAATGAGTAGGTAAGGTCAAGCTAAATTTCGGTAAGTTAGGTTATGTTAGGTTAGTTTTTTTTTTTTTCTTACGGGGATTAGCCCACCGGGCACAGGTTAATGACCCACATCAGGGCCTGGGGGCGAAAATAATAATAATAATAATAATAATAATAATAATAATAAATCAAGAGAGAGGAACGATATACAGTATGTATGTTGTGTTGTCAAGTAAGAGAAACAATTGAGACCCTGCAATTGTGTGTAAATGAGGCAGAAAGTCAGATCAGCAACCTGGGACTTGGTCACAATTTTCGTGATGCCATATGGCAACAGGGTCTACCATTAGACAACACATTATGCTTCCAATATCTTCCCAGGCGGTAGTACCTCCCTGTTTGGTTGCTGCTTACTGGAACCTATAGAATATGAATTTATTTTGACGAGGAACGAAGATTTTTATTGTTGATATTGTAAAGTATTACTGAGCTTCAACAACTTAGGCGGGCATTAGAGTTAAATAAATTCATCGATTAATCCATTGTCTTTAACGATCGTAAATCAATCGGCCTTTTTTTAGACTCGACTTTATTTACAAATATAATTTTTACAGATTGAACTATCCATTTGGTGTGAGAGCGTAACAATTAGTTAGTAATAGAAGTAATTGAACAGTTAATCTTAGGTTGACTGTAGAGAACTACTTGATAGAGGAGAGTACAGTCATTATGTTTATAACTGGCTTTCAACCTGTTAAAGATGGGCATTCAGAATCACTAGACAGCCGGGTATTATACAACTTGTGAATAAGATAAATAACTTTTGCTTGAACGGAGCCGATTTGGTCATGTAAGCGTGAACAGTGAACCGCAGCTTACGGCGTGAAATAAAATGAAACACCTATGATTTTTAAAGTTTACAATAGGTTAGGTTAGGTTAGGTTGGGTTAGGTTAGGTTGGGTTAGGTACCGAGAGGACAGCCACAACCTTATCATTAACTACTCACCTGTAGACGTTAATTATTGTCCAGGAAGAATTATAGGTGTGACCAGAAGGAACAACGACACACACACAAAGCGCTCATGTGCCATAAATACTTCTCTCTCTCTCTCTCTCCTACTATACCGCTGGACTAGTCTAATTTTATGAGGCCTCAAAGTTCTTGTTGAGTTCATTAAGCGACTCTCTTAACAGTTTGGTTGAAGGAGTGTAAGCGTCTTCCACTGTTGTTGTTGTTGTTGTTATTGTTGTTTTAGTGTTGTTTTTGTTTTTGTTTTTGTGGGTGTTGCTGTTTTTGTTGCTGAGTTTTGTTGATTTTCTTGTTGCTGTTTTTATTATTCTTGTTGTTGCTGTTTTTTTATGTTTTTGTTCCTGTTATTGTTATCATTGCTGTTTTTTGTTGTTTAGAAAGTTATGTAGCAAAGATTTAGAACTTGATACATAATCGAAGGCCAATACAAACTCTGTAGTCAATAACTGAAACTTTTGTAATGTCCGTCTGTAACCTTTCTACCTAACTGGCGACTGGCAAGTATAAATTGACTGGTGTCGACTGGTACATTGCACCCACTCACCCTCAAGCTACTCGTAAAATATTCGTAACTGGTCCAGCACACACCAACACACATACACTTACCGACACTTAACCAAAGTGTAAGTGTCTCTCTACGCGACACTAACACAGAGTAAGCAATGTAATGTAAGCTTCAAGTGACCCCCCACCCCCCAGGCACTTGAGGACTGCAGGAAGTTAACAAAAACAAACCAATATGTAAAAATACTGATTGTGAAAGAATACTATTAGATATAAATACGATACTAAAGGTAATTACAGGGAAGAAAACGTAATTACTGCTATTAAAAAAAAAGTATATGAAATGGTGATCCTTATAAGCTATATGATCACAGTTACGCAAGATCCTAATATAAATAAAAGGGTTAAAGAATATATATTAATAATAATCTCAGGTAATCGAGTCATATATAAATAATAAACGTATATCCTAACCTAATTAATTACGTACAGGTGTTCTCGTGGAATGACATTCTCAAGGTGTTGTATCTCTGTCAGGTGTTCCAGTAACGACGTTATGACAAATATACCTCTGTCTGTCTGTCTGTCACACACATCCTAGCACCAACAATAACAGAACATATCCTCCAGTGAATACTAAAGTAGGATATTGAAGTAGGATCTCGTTATAGACAGGATATAAATGTCAAAATCCTATATTAACTATCAGACACAACAAGTATTAAGACTGGATCCTATTTCAGATAACAAGTTCTGAAATTGGATCCTTCACCCTTTGAGAATTTGACCTTCCATCAAAAATATAACCCAGTTTATTTTCGTTCAATGTCAGAGCTCTTGGCAGATGCTAATAATCTCTGATATACCATTAATTCAGAAGCCAGGCAGAGCGTCTCACCATTCATCTGATCACCCTAGTCCTATGGCTGACGGTAGCTGACGTTGACTGACGGAGACTGACGAAGGTTCATTATAATTGATGGCGATTGACAGAAGTTGAGTGATAGAAGCTGAGAGTGACTGACAGAAGCTAAGAGTGACTGACAGAAGCTGAGAGTAACTGACGAAGGCTAAGAGTGACTGACGGAAACTGAGAGTGACTGACAAAACACCATCACCTCTTGGTACCATCACCCTCAGTAGTACACTCAGATCACCGCCTATCTATAAATCTTCGTCAGGAGGGATAGTGGGAGTCATGACTGTCTACTTCACCACACCATAACGTCTTCACCTCACTCTTTCTGCCTCAGGAGCTTCTAAGACTCACCCTAGTGGCTGATAAGTGACTCAGGAGGTTATATGTTGACGAGTCTGGAATGGGTTGTCATAAACTCCCACACAAACAAACTACTCTACATATATATATCTCACTTTAATAATATCAACCAAGATGATAATAATGGCGGAGAACAAAATATTTCTTCATACAAAATATTTATTCCCCAGAGATTTATTTGTTGTCGTTACATTCACCTTGATGGATGTCTTTTGTCGTGTTCACAAATTAAATATCTCGCTTAATTAATTTCTGAGAGGATGGGCGACATGAAGGTATGTTAGGTGTACAGGTGAATCACAACACACCGAATAATAATACCTACATTTTAATTAATTATATATTGTAATTAAAGTATATTTTGATGACTTTTGTGTATTACCTCGTGTTTACATTTTCCCTTACCTGGTTTTATCACACCTGTACGGTACACCATTCAGATAAGTGATGTCACTGTTTGTTTATATACCATCTTGTGTCTTGTTTTTATTGTTAGGTTAGGTTAGGTTAACACGATATGGCCAGACCAGGTGTGCTAGTCACCCCTCCTACCTGGTCAACCCGTGCCCCCAGGTGAGACTCTCCGCGGGGCACTATTGTAGACCTGACAGTAATAAGTACCTGGTCACTAATACTAATTAATCGATGTTAAGCCCAGGTAGTTAGTTATTTGTTAGTGTGAAGGAGTGTTGTGTTGACGGTGGGCGCAAGGTAAGACAGTTCTATAAATGCTAATCCTGACTTAAATGACTCTGATGGTGTGATAAATTGACTGGGATTTTGACTTGTTTCTCGACTGACTGTCTTGACTGGCTGGCTGATTAACTAAATGTAACTGACTGACTGGCTGGATGATTGACTGATTAGCTGACTGACTGAGAAAACTCTTACCCAACACTAACCTAGCCTAACCTAACCTAACCTAACCTAGCCTAACCTAACCTAACCTAACCTTACCTAACCTGACCTGACCCTGACCTTACCAACCAGGAACTTGTGTTAATATGTCTGCATTAGTTACATCAATAAACATAAAGGTATTCTAACAATTACCTGTATATATTGTTAATTAAGACAGGTGAACAGGTATTGTGAGTACTGGACCATCCTGCTTTGTTCTTAGGCAAACTCATCAAGACTTCTTTAGGTAAACACAGGTAAATACTAGTGAACACAGGTAAATACTAGTGAACACAGGTAAATACTAGTGAACACAGGTAAATACTAGTGAACACAGGTAAACACTAGTGAACACAGGTGAAAACAAATGAACACTCGTCAACAAAACAATACCCACAGGTGAACACTAGTGCTCTCCAACGTAGTTTTTGCTCCTTACTTTCTCTCCTATGATCCTATTACTCACTAGGGTGTGGTCTGAGTCACCTCTAACCAAGTGTATCACCGCCAGAACTCAAGAGCAGGGAAGACCAACAGTACTTATACGTGAGTCCAACGTAACATCCTCTACAGCTGCTACAGTAATGGTAACGTAAACATCAAGAAATATAAAAAAGCTAACACGAGAATATTAACACCAACAAAACTCTTATTTCAGGTTAAATTTTGAGCTAAATTTAAATGATGAAAAAGAAAATCGTACAAGAATATATTTGGAACTGGAAACTTGGATTGTTCGATGGTGGAAACTTGGGTCTGCATTATTATTTTACCGCCTTTTGAGAAGCATTAAATTATCAAGTGACATAACCTGGTATTAGGCTCCAGGTAACTCCTTATTACACGGATTAATTTTTGTCTCCTTTGTTTTCTGTACGAGTTTACTGTATCTTATATATGCCTTTTGTTCACGACCACGAAAGAGAATGACATGACACAAGAGAAACAAAAGAAATGTGTTTTTGTAGTTATTGAAGTTAATTTATTTAAGTTAAACTACAAAACAACTGTGGATAGATAGTTAACTAGCCTTGAGGGACAGTTAATTGTCCTACAGTAACTGACTGCGGTTACCCACTCAAAAAAATAAAACTGTTTGTATGGTTTGACTATTGTCCTTCAACTAGTTACGTGACACCAGTCCTAATAGGCCCAAACCTGACCAAACCTGACCTAACCTGACCTAGCCTCCCCCCTCCCTTGCATTAGGTCATGGCGCTAATCATATATCAATAGTTTCTTCTCTGAGATTTTTTTGGTGACTCACGTTATTAGACTTTAACGACATATTGATTTTGTTTAATGAGGCGAAACAAGTATTAAACGTGACTTCCCGTCTGTTTTTGAGACCATTTAATAATTTCTTATGACATAATTGCTGGTGTAACGTCTGAGATACTGTTCACCCGTGTCAGTAGTTTGAGGCAGCAGATTGTAGCACAGGTGATGTTTTTTGTCCACAGTCAATTAAGGTGGTCTATCACACCTGGCCCGGACAGGTTATCGTGTTAACAGAGGTACTGGACAGGTGCTTTACTGCTTAAGATTCAAGGTAACCACTTCATGTATCATTAAGTACTGAGAAAACTTTATATATTTATAACTAGTCACGAGTTAATCAGTGTTAAGTGGTGTTTGACCAGACAAATTTAACAACTTATTCTGCTGTGTTATTATACAAGTATTCTTCCTGAATATTTATGTATGGTAATTGATCTAAACTTTTATATGTGTGTTTAATAGATAAAGATGTATTTATCCATAAAGAATACAATCACATATCATTATTTTCAACCCCTAACCTAACCTAACCTAACCTCTCAAACATTAATAACAATGTTTATATAAATGTTGATCCAAAACATTGCCGGTAACACTAATAATGTTGTAGTAACTCAAGAAGGTAGTTCAGAACAGTTACTATACAAGACCATGACCACATAAAACACTACTGTCCGAGTGTGTCAATGTTCGTCACTGTGGTAAAGAACACTTCACCTGGGGATGAGGTAACCTACTCCGTCCTCAACGCCTGTGTTAATATCCCTGACGGCCCTCTCCTCACCCTCTACAGTAGGTCTTATACCCTCTACAGTAGGTCTTATACCCTCTACAGTAGGTCTTATACCCTCTACAGTAAGTCTTATACCCTCTACAGTAGGTCTTATACCCTCTACAGTAGGTCTTATACCCTCTACAGTAGGTCTTATTCATCTGGGGATCTTCCATCTCGCTGGTAAAATCCAACACTCATCCCCCTTCCTCTTCACCTCCTCTGACCAACGTGTTTGTGTATTATGCAAGAGAGCAGACAGCCACACACTCATCCACTACACCCTGAGAGGTCGCCCCACACCCATGACGCCTCTGCTGAACCACCACTCCGCGAGGCACCATGCTTACCACCTGCAGCCTGGCCAGGTATTTAATTTATATGTACTCGAGTCACCTGCCACATGGTTCTGGTAACACTGTGCAGGGGTAACTGGTGGCAGCACTATGATCCCGTCTACTATAATGTGGAATAAACTATTAAAACTGAACAGTAAGAAATAATTAATAATATATTACATACCAGCCGCTAGTTATTATTTTTAATGGACAGTAATTTGTGGCGAGGAACCTGTTTATAAAAAGCGGCATTGATAAAACACTTAAGAGTTACTGCTGCCATTACTGATCAGTGAATTCCTTACAACTGGTGAAAATTATAGAAATTATTGGAAACTTTGTGATGGAGACAGAGAGAGAGCGCCAGGGTCCCACACGATCACTGCATCAACGATTATATTCCCTAGTTATCATCTTGGTGCTGTTTCTGTGTATGATAACATGTGAGAAGGTAATATACATAATCTTGACGTCATTAGTAGATATAGAGATATTTTCAACGTTATAAATATAGTATAACATATTACAACAACTCAAAGAAATCACAACTAACAACATTCACCAATAAGCTACAGGAGCACTCACTCATCTTGGTTTACAATTGGTGAATAAAATAATTTCCATCTCCATTTGGAACTTGATTAATTATACGCCTTTTTAGCATTCAACATATATTAAGACTTCATAGGGACAATACTTCCTGATAACCCGACCTGACGAAGGCGAGTGTTGTAGGCGTAAATGACAACTCTCTCAATTATGTCCCGTGTGAGTTATATAATCGATTATAATATTAGCTCCATTATCTCTCAATGACTTCCTGAAAGCTTGCATGGTTCATAGCAATCACCTTCTTCCCTTCGTCAGGTAGGTTATCACTCCTCTTCGTCAGGTAGGTAATCGCCCCCTCTCCAGGTAGATAATCACCTCCTCCGTCAGGTAGGTCATCACTCCTCCCGCTAGGTAATCGCCCCCTCTCCAGGTAGATAATCACCTCCTCCACCAGGTAGGTCATCACCCCTCTTCGTCAGGTAGGTCTTCACCCCTCCCCGTCAGGCAGGTTATATCAGATGTCATTATCTATTGAACTCGGGATGTGTGTTGAACATGGACGATTACCTGTGTCTAATTAGTATAATCATGAGGTAAATAGTTCAATGGTTAAAACGTGTTAGCATTTTACAAAGAAACTTTCTCTCCGAGTCGGATGCTGCCATGGAACCCCTTATGTAAAGTTGGATTATATATTGTACTTATTTATTACAATATTATACAAATTAACTAAAACATTATCCTTTATTTATTCATATTTTACTACTTTTATTATCGATATAGTTAATTTATAATCCTTTTTTTTCTTTTATTTATTTTATCAAAAGAAAAATTAAATTACCAAAAATAGTAAAGTTATTAAAGGGTTAGGTTAGGTTAGGTTAGGGTCAGGTCAGGTCAGGTCAGGTTAGGTTAGGGTCAAAGGTCAAAGAAACAAAACAGGTCGTAATGCAGACACAAGAGGGACATATTCTGTCCTCGCTTCAGCCAAGATGTAAGTTATAATTCCAGTTGAGAAACACTATGAGTTGATATACGGGGCCAGGATACACACACGAGGCCAAGATACACATACGGGGTCAGGATACACACACGGGGCCAGGATACACACACGGGGCCAGGATACACACACGGGGCCAGGATACACACACGGGGCCAAGATACACACACGGGGCCAGGATACACACACGGGGTCAGGATACACACACGGGGTCAGGATACACACACGGGGTCAGGATACACACACGGGGCCAGGATACACACACGGGGTCAGACAATACACACAAACACGGGGTCATGACACGTGCTGGGGTAAATTAAGACTAATCCTCTTAATTCCTCGTTTATCTTACTCCCAACTTTATCATTCTCTCTGTTTTTCGTTCATTTATTCCCAGTTGTTCACATCCGCGTGTATATTTCACACTAATTCTGTAATGAGTTGGTTTGCTAGTTAACAATTTCTCTCTCTTTCTTATTTTGGACCACGTGAAGATTTAGGCTCCCTAGTATATTTCACCTTTAAATTAACTAGCCTGAAACTATGCGAAGATGAGTTGATGGATAGAAGGTATATGGATAGAGGGTAGAGGAATAGGAGGCAGATAGGTAGAGGATAGATAAATAAATGGTAGAGTGACTGAACTAGCATCAATAGAAATTTGAGAAAAAATTAGGATTTACCTGCCCTTTTACTTACCTCTAATTAATTATCTAAAACGACTAAAGCACATTAAGTCAAGAATGTGTTGGTCGTTCATTTCTACCCGTGATATTTATTCTTATATATTGAATTTAATTTATTATTCAGCGTTTAGTTACCTGTATAAATACATATCTAATTCTACTTCTATAATACCTGGTAGTCGTAATTAACATCGCTTGGATTTTTTTGTTAATTTAAAAGTATTGTATTTGTTAATTCTTTTGTCGATTTTGTTGATTTTTTGTTAATTTTGGGGGAATTTTGTGGATGGAAATGATTCAGTGAAAGCCAAGGGTAAAATTAGCATCACTTATTGTATTCCTGTGTTGTGTTCTTATTAATTTGGTTTTATTTTACTCTCATAATGCTCCATCACAATCATCATTATACTTATGGCATTTAAATGTTACTGTTTTAGATTACAATGATGGACTAGACTTATACTTGAAGCTTATCTTAAATGGTTTATTGTCGTGTGACTGTGCTCGAATGCCTGGAGATCCGTCATAAATTGTACACACACACACACACACACACACACACAACATCATATAGACGAAGGGAATCAAATTTCATCATAAGATAATCCAAACACTTTCACCTATGTGTTCGGTATTAAGATATAAGACACAACTAAGACAGGTGAGGCAATTATCTCATTTATATAGACACAGGTAAACCAGGTGTGTTACAAGGAGACCAGGTAGTTGATTACAGCTTAACAAATATTATGTTGCATCCCTTCAGGAGGTCACTACCGGGGAAGGACCAAGACCAAGGGAGATGTTTTTAGTTGTATATTAGATTAGAAACACAGATTTAGGACGAGCTCATACACTTGGGAGCGTCGGGTCGGTGAAAACAAGACGACTGTAAAAGTTTGATCTTTGAAGGGAAAACAAACAAGTGCCCGTTAACCTGTAATGTTGAGTAATAGAATCGTTAAAGTTCTAATTGGTGTACATTAGCTTTTGAATTGTGTGAGATTAAGGCGTTTCAAGTTTTATTCAAGAAGTATGCAACAGCAAGTACTACGATCATACTACACACGCACAGAGACAGAACAGAAGTGTGGGATAATGGCTTGAATTTTCTCTGTGCATCATTGAACGTTAATAAAGTAAATAAAGAATAAGAAAAGGACAAATGAACGATACGTAGAGGAAGAGAAAACAAGGAAGCGTGTGGACCAAGTTACAGACAGGTTAACTGGACCACTTCCTTCAAGGCGCAAGAGGAACAGTATGAAGGACCTTGACTCATACACACACAGAAGAGTTACCAAAACGGAGACGATATGAGCGATGTAGAGAGAAAGACTAACCTAACCTAACCTAACCAAACCTAACCTAGCCTAATCTAACCTAACCTAACCAAACCTAACCTAGCCTAATCTAACCTAACCTAACCAAACCTAACCTAGCCTAATCTAACCTAATCTAACCTAACCTAACCAAACCAAACCAAACCTAATCTAATCTAATCTAACCTAACCAAACCTAACCTAATCTAATCTAACCTAACCAAACCTAATCTAACCCAAAGACAACGCTTGATTATTCCACTGTTCTTAAAATCAGAATTAATTTAGACATTCAGACACAAGTACAGGTTTATTTAAAGGTTATAAATACAAATATTTTCATAAAGTGAAAGCATCATGGCAGAAGCCTTGACCTAGACACACACACACACACACACGCGCGCATCTAAACGATGAGTCATCAAAAAACCATTCCTCCAAAAAACAAAAGACGGTCAACTAGCTTTCAATCCTTAAGGGAGTAAGATGTATTAAACCGATCTCTCTTTTAGTCTTGGCTTCTGATCAAACCACGTTTTCCCACAATCTACCGTCAGCAGTGTCAGCAGCACCCACTAGGAACAACTCTCCTGACTTCTTGCTGACATCGACTGAACTATAATGATCCTTAATACTACATCGAACATATATTTTGTGTAGTGATTTGTTTTTTTCTATCGTACTTTCACAGTTGATATTTTTAATAGATGGTGAATGTAATAAACGAAATCAAACATCCTTGTATTCGTTGCTCTTTTGTTTTTGAGGCTATGTACTTTATTAGAAGTTAATAGAGATATTCAGAATGTATAAAGAGTCTGGTGTTTATTGATGTATCTGGCTGTAGAACTGATATTTCAGATACAGGTTAATATTTTATTAGCGTGTGTGTGTGTGTGTGTGTCGTCCATCTTGGCGTTTATCAGTGCGTGAATAAGTTCCTCGCGGGAAAAACTCGGTGAATTGCTTCAACTCTTTGCACAAGTACATTAAACTTTTCGAGAATAAGGAAGACGCCTGGAGGTAAAAACAAAACAAAACAGAAATTGGATAAGAAACTGATCAATTAATATGAAAAATACCTGTTCTTCCCTCCCTTCCTCTCTCTCTTCCTTTCCCCCCTTCCTCTCTCTCTTCCTTTCCTCACCCCCTCCTTCCCTCCCATTAAAAATAAAATAGCGGTGAATACACACTGGCTTCTCCACGTTGTATAAGTGTGTGACCTGAGCTCCTGAGGTTTGAGGTAATTTAACAGATGGTGTCAGAATGTCATTGAGGATTTTTACTTGACAGATTCACCTGATGAAATATATACCTTTATGTTTATTGTGTGTGATACCTGATGTTGGTTACAAGACTAGCGAGGTCATCCTAAAACTGTACCTCGAGACCTCACTAGGATTACGCAGTTCAGTTCTGGTTACCGTACTACAGAATGGATATAGAATCCCTAGAAAGAATTCAGAGGAGAATGACAAGACTAATCCCGGGCATTAGGAACCTTGACTACAGAGATAGGTTAAAGCATCTTAATTTGCACTCCCTCGAGAGACGTAGAGTGAGGAGCGACATGATCGAGGTTATAAATAGAAGTCAGGGCTAAACAATGGTACTCAAACTATCCACATACTGCTAAAACCCGAGTCATTTGTCGACCCCCCAAGAAGTTTCACGAGTTAACCCTCTGTCTACAGGCACACGCGATCTCAGTTACACTACGAGGCTAAAGGGATTCTGCTGATTAACTGCACCTACTGCATAAAACAACAATCACTGGCGACTCTCAAAATGGCTTAATGTGAACACTTGACATCAGCATCCTTGAGAGAGACACTAAAGAATGATAACCAGAGGAGTTGTGCTGTCGCTGTGTAATGCTATGTGGCGGCCCAAGACTCCAGAGCCCCGCAGAGGTTGTGGTTTTCGAGTAATTCAACGACACGGAGACCAAGTCTGACCCTAAGTGATTATTTATTTGGAATCCTTATTAGTTACACCTCTAAGGGCGACACCTTCGGGATGACGAGGAATTGAGGGAGGTTATAGACAGATAGACAGACACAATATAATCATCAACAAAGCTATTGACCTCGGGCTTCGGAGAAGTCTTATACCATGGCTTACAGACTTCCTCAGTGACCGACGCCAAGCTGTACGCTTCCGAGGGGCTGTCTCCACCTTTCAGTCACTCACCTGTGGCGTCCCCCAAGGCACCAAGATGGGACCACTCTGCTTCCTTATGCTTCCTTATGTTGACGACTCCACCATTGGGATCAGCGTCAACAATTCTGCTCCCAACTATACCGCCCTTCAGGATTTATTGAACAGTCTCCAAAACTGGGCCACCAACAACCATGTCACCATCAACCATACCAAGACCATGGTTATGCACATCAACCTCTCCTCCGACATTGTCCCACCTCCTTCCATTACTTTAGGTCCGAACACACTCCAGGTTGTAGACTCCACGAAGCTCCTCGGCGTCACCATAGACAACAAACTAAATTGGAAACCACACGTCAGTGAAGTTATCAAATCCTCCAGTTTCCGTCTCCACCTCCTCCGCCGACTCAAGTCCCTCGGAGTTCCTGCACACGAGCTCAGTGTTTACACAACATTCATACTTCCCAAGCTCACCTATGCCTCCCCTACCTGGTCTTCCTCCCTAAATGCCACACAACGTAAACACCTAGAAAAAGTGCAAAAGAGGGCATGCAAGATTATTCTCTCCCCTTCCTACTCCACATATCAAGAAGCGCTCAACACACTGACCCTTTCGACTCTCACTGACCATCACCACGACTTCATCTGCAAATTTGGTAAGAAGTTTCTACACCATCCTCGACACCGGCTCCTACTACCACCTGAGAGCCCTAGCCTGAGAATTGCTGTTCGACACCACAACCGCATCCAGCCCATACGTGCACGAACTGATCGCTATAAGAACAGCCCAGTCCCAACCATTGTAAAAATTATCAATAACTTGTAATAAACCAGTGTATTCACTCCCAGTAAATACTACTTCTTGCACTGTCACTATGTTGAAATGCACTGTAGTTTGAGCTTTTCCCCATCTAGTTATTATATATCTTATTTGTATCACTTATGTTACTTGTATATTATTTGTAATTCGAAACCCATTCCCCAAATATGTAACTGTATATTTTCAGCCTTCTGGCTGCCAAGCTCTTTCAATAAACCGTTAATTATTATTATTATTATTATTACATAGGAGGAGGAACTAATTAAGACTATCTTAGTGAGTTTGAAAGGCAAGTGAAGTACAATTATGGATCTATTTAATATTATTCCCAGTTAACATTTGATAGTCCTTTACAACACTCTACGGAAACAACAATAAAGTTTTCGCTAAATTTCTTACACTTTCTACTGTGTCTTGGTAATTAGAATAGCAATAACGTAACCTCACCTCACCTCACCTCACCTCACCTAACCTCACGCAACTTTGATCACTTCTATAAAACGTGGGTCAAAGGTCATCATCAGGGGTCAGCAAGTCACAGGGTCATCCGGCATCAACAATAACACCTATACTGCCACGATGAAACAAGGAATTAAACCACCTTACTCTAATTAAGTCATCGTATTTAAGGGATTAAGTCATCTTTGTCAAGGGTAAATCATCGTACTCAAAGGGTTAAATTACATGTACTCAAGGGGTTAAATTACATGCACTCAAGGGATCAAATCTCATCAGCCAGATCTTTCCGATATGAAAATAAAATGAGAAATATTGCAGAGAAAAGTTTCTCAGTTCGTGGTTTCCTAAGACTGGGAAAGCCTCTGGATATGTTGTGTATGTTCGTGAGGGATTGGGAGAGGTCGAGGCAGAAAATGACTCGAGTAATTGTTTACCCTCAGGCAAAACTAGTCGGTGTGTGAAGGGCCAATGATCTTCCGCACACATGGCGAAGTACAGGGAGGTAGGAAGGTTGTACAGTGTACACACTGGTACTCTGGTATATGTATTAGTTTAAATTTGACTTCATACACAAGAATGCGCCGCCGGGTGGGTGGGTGGGTGGGAGTTCACACACACACACGTGCTTCATTCACAAACTAACATACAGTAAGGTGGGAATAACGTGATAAATTATAACACAACAAGGAGTCATTAGTTATTGCAGTTAATAGAGCAAGATACTAGACGATTCCCCGTCCCGCTGGTGAGGCCACAACCATACGTGCTTGAACAAGATAACAGGTGTGACAACAGTTCCAGGAAGTACACTACAGATGTCTAACCCGGTAGCAAATTTTATCACGGTCAGTTAACATTTGTTCCAGTTAATATGGTGTTAACTCGGACGCCCGCACCCGCATGTCCTCCCGCACCCGCAAGCAAGCACGTACAGTACACATTTCATAAACCTCAATTACTATAATACTAATATTATCTTAAACCCACTTGATGTTTCACTCTTGATGTAAATACTAAGTTAATACATATTGATGAGCAAGGTAGATATGTCAAGGTAGATAGGTCAAGGTAGATAGGTCAAGGTAGATAGGTCAAGGTAGATAGGTCAAGGTAGATAGGTCAAGGTAGATAGGTCAAGGTAGATAGGTCAAGGTAGATAGGTCAAGGTTGATAGGTCAAGGTTGATAGGTCAAGGTAGATAGGTCAAGGTAGATAGGTCAAGGTTGATAGGTCAAGGTTGATAGGTCAAGGTTGATAGGTCAA
Source organism: Homarus gammarus (assembly GCA_958450375.1). Lineage (NCBI taxonomy): Eukaryota > Metazoa > Arthropoda > Malacostraca > Decapoda > Nephropidae > Homarus > Homarus gammarus. The sequence goes on from CAUDMG010001490.1 coordinate 958,027, forward strand.
GGTTGATAGGTCAAGGTAGATAGGTCAAGGTAGATAGGTCAAGGTTGATAGGTCAAGGTAGATCTCTACTGACGTAATTTAAGACCAAAACCAAACACTGAATGAAGAAGGAAAATAAATTGTCTAAAAATTCTTACACTTTTCTTGTTACCATTTCAGACTCTTTCTCTCTCTCTATCTTCCTTAAAGAGAGAGAGAGAGAGAGAGAGAGACGCTCGTGTCATGCATCAAGTGTCATGACAGGTTACTTAATTATCACCGTCGTTAACATAAACAAGAGACGAGCCTTTAGAAAATTGTATGTTGGGTTTCCTGGAAAAAGAATCTCTCTCTCTCTCTCTCTCTCTGTTTACCGTGTCCCTACCGAGATATGTGGTTGACTTTGAAAGACACACACACACAGTCAGAGAGAGAGAGAGAGAGAGAGAGAGAGAGAGAGAGAGAGAGAGAGAGAGAGAGAGAGAGACGGTCTTACGATAAAAAATATTAATATGTCGAAACTTACAGTAAGCTTCTCTGGGCGTGATTTGATTCAATGCCATCACCAGACAGACTCTCATTAACAACTACCTGCCGATGGAAGTTCAATGATGTCTCTTATTATCTCAGTCCATCTTAAAAAATTCCTTGATCCACTCCAGGTATAGCAGGATCAGGTCTTATGCGTTAGTACAAAGTCATCATGGCAAAAAGACTATGAACTTGTGTATCCACTTTGGAGGTACAGCAAATATCCTGGAGAGCGAGGATCTTGACTCCCTTACACCATGACAACGATATTCGGCAACTCGTCTGTTGCCGCCCCGGTCAGACGTGCACTGTGGGTGATAATGCATACCTAAGTACATCGACACAGCGCACAAGCGTTCTCTTCAACCGTGTGCAGCTCATTATGTTCTTGTAAAACTTGGTATTGAAGTTTTAATCCAGAAAGCTTGACTTCACCATCGCAAGTCGAGTAATGTGTGGAAAACAGCTTAGCCACATCATAACTGTACCACCGGACACACTCTCACGCGTTCAGATCTCCTTAAGCTCTTCAACCAGGTGCAAGTCACTTCTTTCTTGTAAGGGTCTGTTCTTGCTCAACCCTTGATGCCGCCAAAGCAAACTTGATATTGTGGGGATAATGTTCTCTTAAGATAGGCTACTACAGCACCTGAGAGAAGGAGACGAACGAGGGAGTAGTGGCTTGGACCGGTGTATATGGCTGGTGAGGTCACTAACCCTTGGCGAGGACCCTGTGTCTGACTCCTCCCAAACTCCCGGCCACCTCGCTACCTGTCACGCCAGGACTCGCGGCTACAAAAGCAAAGGTTACAAGAGGTAGACCAAGGGCATGTCGACACTCCAGTAAACTTGTCCTTGAGAATGACTAAGCCAAGTATATCTTTCTTCTTCTCTCCAACTTTCTCTCTCTTGTATATAAATTTAGCCAGATAAACAGCACAATGCCTGACAAAATCACCACGGAACGACTCCCCGATATGATAATTTGACTAGTAAAATCATCACTGATATGTTAATTCTGTTTACCCTGTGTGTGTGTGTGTGTGTGTGTGTGATGAGGAGGGAGGAGGAGGAGGAGGGGGGGGTGTATCATCATCATCATCATCATCATCATCATCATCATCCTGTACAATCGGGGTCAAAAGTTCATCACTCACCCCAAATGAAGAAGCATCGACCCCTAATGAGATGAAACAGTGAGGGTAACTCAGATCAGTGACTCAGTTTCACCACTGTACATTATAACACCACTCTGTAAAGATTAACTGAGGACCATAACTCGTTAACGAAGAATTACAGTTCTTACAAAACATGGTTATGAAACTACTGTCCGTATTGTACTAAGGTAACTCATCCCTAACCACCCCCTCTGCCTCTACCTCCAGAATGTAGAAACACAAACAGTAGAGATAAACGATATGAAGAAGAAAGAGAAACAGACTAAGAGACAAATAATTAGACAAACAGATAGAGAGAGAGGAATAACAGTCGAACGGCGATAAAGAGAAATAAAGCCACCGAGACAGAGGCTTCAGAGGGCGTGAGAGAGAAAGAGAGAAAGAAAGAAAAAATAGACAGACAAAAATACAGAAAGGGAAAGAAAAAGCGACAGAAGCAGACGTACAAATGACATATTTCTGACGGTACTGACAGAAAGACGGTGGAAAATACAAGTAGCTGATTCACCAGCCGTTGGAGAGAGAGAGAGAGAGAGAGAGAGAGAGAGAGAGAGAGAGAGAGAGGGGGGGTGGGGGTAGGGGAGGGAGACGAAATCAACTGGAAATTGTGAAATGAAAGCGACTGAGGTAAAGGGGGGTTAGGGGGGTAGGGGTTAGGGGGGTAGGGGTTAGGGGGGGGGGCCGAAGGGAAACTTAGAGGGGAGAGATGTGGAGGAATAGGATATTAATATTACCATCTGAGGTGAGTCTTGAAAGGATACGAAATTGTTTACGCTAGGAGAGGTGACCTTTTTAAGAGATCCTGTGCGGAGAAATTATACCTTACCGTCACCTATAAACACCAATTGCTAAAAGGTTACTCGTCTACAGTTTCTCTGGAAAGTGGATGAAAAATCTTGATAATATCCTTCAATCCATCGTTTGTGCTTGAAATTATGGCATTAAGTTAAGATTCATCATAGCCAGAAGTTCCCACACAATATTTTTTTTGTTTATTAATAACTCTGTGTGATATATCGTGATGACGGTGCGCTTTAGTGGTATAAGAAGAAAGAAAGTCGAGCAGAGATAATATTGCAGACCGTCACCTCAGGAAACGACACAAAAGTTTCGCTCGCGGATTTTTTTTTCCCTGGACCCCTCCCCGCCCGACCGATGCATTCCGTACATCTTCAACCAAACGAGGTCACGAGGGAGGCGGTATATATACACCCGTGGACTCTGCAGCCATCCACAACATAGTCCAAGCTTGTTTAGCGACCATCAACCACAATCCTCCACCGTGAGTATCTCGTGTGTGTGATGACAGTTGCTTCCCATCTTTCTGGGAGCTGGTGATCATATGTCTTAGCGATGTGTGTGTTGGATTCTCCGGTGGGCCACGACTGAGTCTTGCTGATTCTTCTCTCCGCCGCCAGAGTTAGTGTAACGTTATCTTCAAGTTCTTCGTCGCCTTTAGTGTTACAACGCAAGAGAACGTGCGTTTCCACCATCGGGAAATAGTACTATATACACATCATAGCTTCTGGTGCTCTCGGATAACACGCAGGAACACAGTGATGAAATTAGTAACTCAGGATGTGAAGACGAAGATCATGTGAACTATCGTATCGTAACCACTCCACTCTGGAACTCTAATACGCCAATGGTTTACCCTTAAAGATTGACAGAAGTAAAAGATTTATTAACGTATACGCATAAAAATATCAACAAATCCCAGTACAAGAGTCTGTACCTGAGGCTCCATCATGTTTCTGTTGATGGGTGGCCGTAGTGATGTGTTGTTCCCGAGGCACTGAAAGCCCCCTGTTGATGACCCTCACCACTTAATATTTCACAACTAAAATAACTAAGACGTCAATATTAAACTCAGAAGCTAATCCCTCGTCCCATTTAAAAGATTAGGTCTAATTCCTTCCTAAACCACAAAAAGTTCCTTCACCAAATAATGTTTTTCGTTGTAAATTTCTAAACCTTAACTGCTTAGATATCCATTCGGGTGATAACTACTTCAGTTACACAAGTCTAAACCTTTAATATCGTCAATCATCATTTTCCTCCGTATACACAACATTAAAGGCATCGTCCCCTTAAAAAATAATTGTAAAGTTACCCCATATTAGTCTTGAAGATAATATAAAATAGTTAAATTCACAGTAATTTAACGATCCTATCACACGTTTAAAATAATACCCCTTCAAATTTTTCAAGTATAAAAATAAAAAAGTATATCCAAATTACATATATTGTATCGAACATAATATTTTCTGCTCGGAAATTATACTACATCTTCCTTAGGCCAAAGTTTGATAAGACAGCACCTGACGACCCTCTCACAGTCAACCATAAACTTGATTCTTACGTAAAAACTCTAATCATGAGTGACAAACCTGAACTACATTTACTGAAGAATAGTTTCGTTATAATCAGGAGTAACGACGGAGGGTGACACAGATCAGTCAATTAACCTCACTTAACGATGTTTTAGGCGTTCACTGTACTTGATACGTTCACTGTACTTGATGCGTTCACTGTACTTGATGCGTTCACTGTACTTGATGCGTTCACTGTACTTGATGCGTTCACTGTACTTGATGCTGAACGTATATGAAGGGCTTTATTACACAGGTTTAGAAAGGAGGGTTACGTAACGGCGCAGAAGGTTTTCAATCATAAATACCTCTCCAGTGAAGTCAACACGGTTTTCCCTTCATCTTAGTGTGTGTGTGTGTGTGATTCAGCAGGTGTACACACACACACACACACTAAATCAGCCACCAAGTAAAACAACAAAACTGAATTATTTCATTTGACTCGTAAAGAAACTGAACGATAATTTCTCCTTTAAAGTCAAATAATTCTATCGATATAAAAGCATAATTAGGTTAGGTTATGTTAGGTTGATTATAACATATCTCGTAAAGTCAGGCTATAGTTGCGTTTACACGGGTCAACGCAGCTGACCAAATGATAAACGCCCTCGTGGCCCCCAAACTGGTTACTCAGCTCCCGCCCCTGAGGAGTAAGCCCCGCCCCTGAGGAGTAAGCCCCGCCCCTGAGGAATAAGCCCCGCCCCATACTCAACCCTATCTGATTCGCTCCCTACAACTGGTTAAGCGGGCCTTAACCCTAATAGGTCCAACCTAACCTAACCTAACCTACTGTAACCTTACCAACAAGATTACGACTCATTAGGGCTAAATCCTATTAGGAACATAAGAATGGAGGAAACTGCAGCGGGCCACACTGGGCAGTCCCGTTTAATAATAATGGAAGCCCCTCGAAATCGAGGATGGCCTGCCCAAGGGCCCCAACCCCTATCGCTCATATATCCATCCAACCTATGTTTGAACCTATCCAGCGTATTCGAGTTAATGATGATGTTCGATAACTTGTTCCACTCATCCACTACTCTATTTCCAAACCAGTGTTTACATATTTCGCTCCTAAATCTAAATTTGTCTAATTTAAAACCATTGTTACGAGTTCGCTCCTGGTTGGATAGTTTGAGTACCTTTGTAATGTCCCCTTTGTTTAGCCCTGACTTTCATTTATACACCTCTATCAGGCCGCCCCTCGCTCTACGTCTCTCAAGGGAGTGCAAATTAAGATGCTTTAACCTGTCTCTATACTCAAGGTTCCTAATGCCCGGGATTAGTCTTGTCATTCTCCTCTGAATTCTTTCTAGGGATTCTATATCCATTCTGTAATACGGTGAGCCAGAACTAAACTACATAATCCAAGAGAGGTCTCACAAGCCCAAGATATATAGTTTTAGAACGAGGGCCCATTAGGATCAGGTTCCAATTGAAGTAAGGGCCCAGGTACCCGGGTCATGTGTACTTGCTACGACCAGCCGCCGCCGGGGTAGAGGGAAACATCGTAATATCTGTATTTTGCTCTTTTTTTACTCTAGCAAAAACTGTAGCCCAACAATTATCTTTGTTACCTCAAGTCTCGCTGTAGCTTGGTACCCGACTGACTGGTTATAGTATTAGTTGGTATCACAGCTGAGCAATGTAGCTTTTCATGCCTGAAAGAACATCGTGGAATGACTTTAAATCGATTTTTTTTGTAATATGTTAATGGTGTATGTATATATGTGTGTGTGTGTGTGTGTACTATAGTGTAGTTTGTGTGTGTGTTTGTAATTGGCCATTATATTTCATTTTTTAAACAAATACATACAATTTCGTACCAAGAAACAGGATTAATTAGTGAAAAAGGGGAACTATGTCTACCTGTACACACCTGGTCAATGTTACTACACATTTACACCAGGATGTAAACTACCTATCCCCAGGTAGCTTGGGTAGGTACACTCGCAACAAAAAGTATCGGTGCATACTGTAGTGTGAACAATTTGATACCAGTGACGATAGGTATTGGGAAAGGCGAGTTGTTCCAGCCTTATGTTAGTAGCCCTGATTGTCAGCCATCTGGCAACACCTAGTGGGGGGGGGGGGGGGGTTATGAGGATACACTTCCCAACCTTCCCGACATATCACAGTGTATACGTATCGTTTCGGAACTCGTCGATCACACCCTGCACCGATACTTTTTGGTGCGAGTGTACAAACCCCAATAATGACTAGTAGTTACGATATTTTACCTGGGTGTACTGTACGTGGGTGTCTACAAAGATTACCTGTATTGTGTAGAGAGAGAGAGAGAGAGAGAGAGAGAGAGAGAGAGAGAGAGAGATCTTGTTGTGAGAAGGAAATTATAACCTCGGATCATTCATCATATAATTACTAATACCAAAACATGTGTCGTGACTAAAAAGTGTTTATGATGTTTCAAAACTAAATATATGGCGACCATTAAGTCCCGTTCTGATTTCAAACATTTGCACTCGGCATAAAATATTAAAATACACCTTTGTTTTTTGCATTTGAAGAGTAAATATTCAACTTTTTCACCAAGGTAAATGCAGAAAGCTACATTTCAATATTATGTAAAAGTACTTTTGAACTCTACATGAACTCTTCTTTTACGTGAAACTAAGACAAGAAGTATAATTTCTGTAATAAACAACGGTAGTTCAGCTTAAACTTCTTCCTGAGCGAATAATCTGGAGTAATTTATGTTTTTATCCAACGTTCCTGTAACTGAAGCTTAGTGGTTGATTTTAATGCTGCTTGAATAGAAGAAATACTAGTCGGTTATGATATCCGGATGACCGTGTGTGTGTGTGTGTGTGTGTGTCTTGATCTCACACACACACACACACGAAGAGAAAGCTGCCGATATAAGGAGATTTTCACTCGCGTCTCCCTACGATAGTTGGAGGCCAGTCTGTGCTTTCTTATCGTAAACAATAGACAGTAACCCGTCACCATGAAATACAATGAGAAGAAACTTTATCTGTCTGCTATCTCTCAGAAAACTTCAACACGAGAGCAAACAAACACGAATGTCACTATAAATATGACAATCGTATCTAGTTTATCTCTCTCTCTCTTCTCTGTCTCCTTTCTCTCCTCTTTTCCTCTCCTCTCTCCTGTTCTGTCTTCTCTCTTCTTCTCTTCTCCTCCTCCTCTTCTGTCTCCTCCACTCTCTTCTCATTCCCTCATGCTCCGGACGTTTTCATATAGGTAAAATTACATCACATTACACGGTCACGTACAGGTGTAATGAATAACTGTAACGAGACCCAATTACGACAGGTGGCCGAGTCGTGTACACCTCATCACACGAAATACGTAAAGAAGCGACAGATGGTGTTCGTCAGGTGTTTGTCGGGTGTTCGTCGGGTGTTTGTCAGGTGTTTGTCGGGTGTCTTTCGTTTTATTTCTCTCTAGCTCTCTCTTCACGCTGTTGTGTCTCTCTCCTCTCCTTTCTCTTATCTCTCTCTCCTTCACATAAATCACCCCCTCGTTGTCGTCTTCACAATCTCCTAAGTGTCATGGTGGCTTTGGCTAGACGTCCCATTCCTCATTCTGTATCGACTTGGTATTTCACTGCGATAAGAGTCCAAGGTTCAGGTCACTTGGTATCAGAGTAATACTGTATTTAGAACCTGTGGTGTGTTGTGTGAAGGCTATTGTGTACATTTACCTAAGACCGCGAGAAGCTCCCCTCAGTGTGATTGGCTCCCTGGACCCACACAGGTGTATGTGGGTCACCTGCCTCATAACTGGACCAGGGCAGTGTTCCTACTTCTTCTTTTCCCTCTTTCTTCTTCTTCTTCTTCCTCCTTTCTTCTTGCTCCTTCTTCTTCTTCTATTTTATATTTTTGGTTTTAATATATTTTTCTTCCTCCTCTTATTCATATTATACTCCTTCGTTTCTTCTACCGTCTCTAATCTTTCTTCTTCTTCTTCGTTTTCATCTTTCGGGTGGGGGCGGGGAGTGAGGGGGGGGTAGGGGAGTGATGGGGGTGGGGGGAGTGATGGGTGGGGGGAAGGAGTGAGGGGGGTAGGGTAGTGAGGGGTGGGGAGGAGTGAGGGGTGGGGAGGAGTGAGGGGAGTAGGGGAATGATGGGTGGGGGGAGTGAGGAGGGGTAGGGGGAGTGAGGGGTGGGGGGGGGGGAGTGAGGGGTGGGGGGGAGTGAGGGGGGTAGGGGAATGATGGGTGGGGGGAGTGAGGAGGGGTAGGGGGAGTGAGGGGTGGGGGGGGGAGTGAGGGGTGGGGGGGAGTGAGGGGTGGGGAGCAGTTAGGGGGGTAGGGGAATGATGGGTGGGGGGAGTGAGGGGGGTAGGGTAGTGAGGGGTGGGGAGCAGTTGGGGGGTAGGGTAGTGAGGGGTTGGGGGGGTGAGTGAGAGTTTTTACTGCCGGTGTACAGTTACAGGTAAGGTAAGTGATCAGTAGCACAGGTAACTTTTATATGACAGAGTTGGTGGCGTAACCAATAGACGAGTGGAAATGTAGAAGAGTTTGGATTATTTCAATATATTTTCGAACAAGTTCACGGCGTACTTGACCTAAGTTGACCCGGATATAACAGATCGTGACAATCAACCTGCTTTACCAAGTCTAATCATACACACACACACACACACACACACACACACACACGGGTTACTATTATAGAAGGTTAAGTTTAATTACGATTTTGTTCGACTTATTTTCCTTTCTGAGAATTTCTGAAAAATCATTAAGAGAATTCCGTGAGCGGGTGTTGGGAGGGGCGCCACACAGGTGACGTTAATGGCAGGTGAGAGATGACTAAGTGACGTGAAGCTGAGGAAAAGGTGCGATTATCAGCGGCAAGAAGACGAGACAATGAAAATAATGATAATTAATGGTGATTAGTCAAAGAGTCTCTCTCTCTCTCTCTCTCTCTCTCTCTCCACACACACATGCCAATAAACAATTACTCTGGGAACATTACCATCGTATATAAGACCAACCTGACTGACCCCTCACCCATCCTCGTAACCCAAGGCCTTCCTCCCAACACACATCCACACAATATATTCTGGTCAAACACGATCTTTTAAAACCTTTTCCTTCCCATGTTAAGAATCTCTACTGTTATAAGACTATCGCATACAGCTCACACAGCCTTTTATAGTCTCACAATGCCGCCTTGGTTAATGTTATCTTGAGTGTGTTAATCGGAAAGTGTGAAGTCCATCTAAAGTGCATCATTTACACCCGCTGTTTCTGTATCTCTTACTACCTCCTCACTTATCCTACCCCCCCCTCCCCCCCCCCACCACCTCTGTATCTACACTCCTTGTTTACCTGTCTTCACTACGTAGCTCCCCCCCCCCTACCTGCCCCTCCCTTTCATCTACTCATACGGACAACCATAACGAAATCCTGAACTAGCACACACACACACAGACAGACTGTATGCTTGCTTTAATCATCTCCTGTGGCGGCCGAGGGTAAAAACAGGATTTATTTGGTGATTATTAACTCCTTCCCTCAAGCAAATGATTTCGCCGAGTCATCTTGAGGTGAACGAAACCTTGTTCCTCCGATTAAACCTCAAATAAATATTCTTACCTACACGAACGTTCTTCAGGTACACACACACACACACACACGGTATATATCGAAAAGCAAATTAGGATCTTCAGTGGTTAAGGAGTGATAATCCGTTTCGTTTCAGTGATTAACACACACACACAGACATTCTCACAGCGACCGGTATTAACATAAACAACCCAAGAATACTTATCAGAATATTTTATCTTTCACAAAATATTAACTCAGATTCTCGGAGGTTATCGTCCTCTGACAGTAGTACGAGAACGACCTGAAAAATTTCAATACCACAATATCCTCGACAGTCCATAAAGCAATAATGGTGGTGACTTGACAACATTTCAGGAATAGTCAGCATATTATCATGTGAGTACAATGAGGTTAACTGTGGATGTTAGCCCAGAGAAATGCCCTGTGGAGTTTCTAGACCACGAATTACAATAGGGACGTCCATTGTGGTGTGGCTGTAATATGCAAAATAACCAATGTTGATAAAAAAAATACGAACAGGTCCACTAATTTTTTTTTCTAAAGCAATTGACACGAACCTAACCTAACCAAATTTAGCGATCTTAGGATAATTTTTGGTTAGGTTGGGTTAGATTAGCGCGCCTCGTGTGAGAAATACAAATAATTTAATGTAATTAGTATGAACTTAACATCGACCACTTCACAAATAACAACGCTGTCACCAAAACGTCAGTGAGAGGAGACCCAGGAGCATGGGTTGGTGTATTTGTTCCTTTAAAGATTCAGTAGGTGGTTGTTGATACAGGAACACCGTATCTTAAGACTCAAGTTGTATGTGGAGACGCAGAGGACCTTGGTGATTGCAGTGTGTGGGTCGTGTTGATGGTCCAGGTTTTCAGAATTCTTCACACATTGCCACTGAGGAAACATGAAGACCAGAGGGAATATTTAGGCAGCTGACCTGTACGGCAGTTGACCTTTACGGCAGCTGACCATTACCATTGAACTTTTTTGGCGTTAATAAAACTTTAATATTTCCCTTGACCCTAAACCATTGAACTTTTTCTGGTGTTAAAACTTTAATATTTCCCTTGACCCTAAACCATTGAACTTTTTCTGGTGTTAAAACTTTAATATTTCCTTTGAACTTATCATTTGACTTTGAACTTCATCTTAAACTTGCTTCCTTTGAACGTGAGACTCCGCCTTGTATAACAAAAGCTTCCTGACATTTGAAAATAATTATAGAGTGAGGGAGTCAGGTGCCCGCAACAGCTGACCGAGCAGGCAGACATTCAAACAAACCGAGAGACCAAACATGGTTAAAAATATCTCTACCATTTCCTCTCCCAATTCCATTTATTCTCTCTCCTATTCTCTCTACCATCATTTACCTCAGTTTCTTGTTCTCTTGCCAAGTCCTCCTCCACCCCAACTTCTGTGTCTCTTCTATTCTCCTTTACTTCTCTTCTCTTTATCTTTTACTCTTCCTCATTTTATTTGTTCTTTTCATCTGTAGTATAAATAACTACACAAGGCTCCTGGACCAGCCATGCTACTTCATGAACGAGATTGACACCTACCTGGTTATTACCTGCGACTACTAGGTGCAGGTCAAGGCAAGTGGTTCTTCAGCGCCTTCTGTAGAGTTTATTCCATCGTATCCTTCCCTTTCTCAAGTCTTCCTACTCGGAATATTGATTTATTATACGATAATTTTCGTATTGAGCTAAACTTTCTAATATCATATCGAATATTTATAGCATTATCTTCTCTCCCAGTTGTCTTCATGAGTAACCCTAATCAAATAAAAAACTAAATCCTTTCCTTAATTTTCTCGCTTGACTCAGGTCGTTCAAAACCTCCCTTTGTGGTGTAGGAACTTGTCGTCTCTTCTGTTTGTCATCTTCCATACTCCGTCACACTCGGCGTGTTATATTAAGCTTCATGACGACCTTATCTACTGCCAGCAAGACGGGTACATCAACCACTGTTACCACTAGGTCGGTGAAGCAGTTATTGTTGGAAGAGACACAGACCCTCAATAGCGAGGGTCATGCCACACAATGGGTAGTCAAGTCCACAAGCTACTGGGAACATGTGGAGTATTCCTAGCTGGTTCTGCCTGGGACGGTGATTGGAGGGATATGCATGGCTGTACACATACTCCGACAGACACAAGAAGACGTACACACATACAATTTTGCGCGCGCACACACACACACACACACTCGCATCATCACTACATTCACCACCTCGCTCACCACCACACCTACAACTTAAAACTCACTGAACATGTCCAAACCAAATCGAAATGTCAATAACTTCAGAGGTTAGGTTAGGTTCCTTGATCCAAGTCCACGATTTTAATTAGGTCTAATCTTGACAAGAAAAGTGGCAGATTCGACACCTCAGCTGACTGCATATATCACCATGTTGCCAAGTCTTATCACTTCCTTAACACGGCTCCAACCAGAACAAATTGTTATATATGTGTGTGTGTGTGTGTGTGTATGTGCGTGTGTATGTGTGCTAACATGTGTATATAGTTAGCCAGGAAGCTTGTCTATACTCGTACTAAAGTTACACATAAACAGAGTGTTACATCATCAATAATAAGACCGAAACTCAAGCACATAAGATCTTAAGTTCCAATACTTCCTTATTATCCTTATCATTCTACCAAGATACAAGAGACAGCGATAAAAAGAAGAATTAGAGTCAAAGGAAAGTGTAGTGCGTGATAAAGTATAGGAAGCGATAATACAGAGCTACACAATAAATAAGAAACACACACACGCCACCCAGGGTCAGTGTTGGGGCGTCTCGTCAAGGGGAAACAAGTCAGAGAGGACGACCCAGACACGGCGCTGAACATAAAGGCAACGTCAGATTATTGTGGTTCTTGTGTAGTGTTCTGGTCTGGTGAGCTTCTGCCTCCTGCCGGTAGTGGTAGGGAGGGTGATGAGGGTAGGAGTGGTGGTGGGGGTGGTAGTGGGGTGGTGGGAGGGATGGTGGTGGGAGGGATGGTGGTGGGGTGATGATAGTTGTTGTGTGTGAGGGTGGGGGGTCATTCTCTGTCCCTCCACCCCAGCCTTTACAAGCACTGCTACACCTTATATATATTTTTTTCTTTTAAACCCCCTATAAAACAACATTAATATCATCCATTCATTTAATACCAATTTATGCATTACAGAAATAAGCTTAAATTTGAACTAACTTACCTGGTAATTGAAGCTCATCGTAAATACAGACTTCAAGAATCTTTCAAGTCATCCAGTCATTACAGTAATAAATTCATATAAATTCGGCGTGGGGATTTCTGGACCCCACATAACCTATCTAGGGTTAAAAGTGAGTCGTAAATATAGATTACCACACCATAAAACTAACCGTGAATAAGTACCAAGTCATCTTACCATACAAAACTATTCTCCATTAACCAGAACCTCATTAAATATATAAAATAATCCACCCAAAGTATTAACCACAGGACGATAATAATTTGAGTTAATACTTTTTAATACTTTTTAGCGTGAGAGCACAGTCGCGTGTCCTCCTCCTCTTCCTCTCGTAGCTCTTACAGTTATAGATGAAGAAAAGAAGATAACAATCGACTATTGTTCATTGTCTTCAGGACTTTGTCAGGTGGGAGAGTTACGACTGCCTTGACTGAGTGATTGTCTTGCCTGTGATAGTGATGTGTGTGTAGGGGGCGGCTGAGAGTCGTGTGTTTGTGTGTGTGTGGCCTGGTGTGTGTGTGTGTGTGTGGCCTGGTGTGTGTGTGTGTGTGTGTGTGTGGCCTGGTGTGTGTGTGTGTGTGTGGCCTGGTGTGTGTGTGTGTGTTCAGCCTCTATTTGAAGAAGCTTCGTCGTACCTGTGAGCAGTTTGCCACACACACACACACAACAATTAGCCGGTCAAGAAGCAGGCTCAGAGAGGGTCAGAAACCTGCCTAATATTAAACCTTGTCTAACCTACAACACACGCACACACAGATGACTCGGTAGTAACAGACACCAAGACATTTACACCCATAGGATTTATAGATAAAATATAGACGACGTAAAATTGTTGACCTTAAACACATATAGGGCGTCACAGACCAATGTCCCTGCCTCCCTCCTCCCTCCTTGGCCACCTTCCTTATATACTGCACAGGGTCACCGGAAACAGAACACAATACCCATATTATAAAAGGTTTATATTGTATATCAAAACCTGGGCATTGTCTTACGGTCAATTGTATATATGTTTTTATAAAAGGGAATTGTTGGCAGGAGCGAGAAGCGACAAACTTGATCACTACTGTACCTGTTCCTAGCCTGTGCTGAGCCCGCCAGACCAGTTCTTAGCACCGTGATGACAGTCTTCAGGAAAAATTTTGCCTTTGAAGATAATCCAGCTGTAACCACCCATTAAGTTAACAAGTGTACTGCTTACACTCGATAATTATTTTGTCCTGTTGAATTCCAAGATAAAAGTAAACGAGACTACATTACACTTATTACCTGAGCACATTAAGTATTTGTTAATAGTTTATGATGTAAAAGATGAACATGAAGATTACAGCGGAAGGTGGGTAAACCTTTCTTTATACGTCTTATCATATCTATAACTACTTACTTCATTTGCATATATCGAGATGTGAAGAGCTACAATATTCACCACAGTAAACCTCACAGACCCAATGGTTAAAGGCAGAAGGCTATGCTCATGGTTTTGACAAAGGCTTTACTGTACTGAGCGTATCTCGCCTAAATAATGTGGACCTCACTCAAATATAACCAATTATTGACGAATCGAATCCCATAGTAGTAGTAGTAGTAGTTGTTGTTGTTGTTGTTAATGTTGTTTGTTTCCATATTTATCGACTTCAGGTTCAAGGGCTGTGTTGTGTATCAAGTGTGAGGAGGTTGATGAGGGTGGTAGCGGCATCAAGCTGATCTGTTGAGTTATTTAACAAAAGACAAGTTTTTGTTTTCGTAGACTGGTTCGTACCCAAGAAACACCCCCCCCCCCCCTCCCCGGGCATACCTGATCTTGGCATGCATGATATAATCTATTTTTTGTTTCCTCCCACCACGAGTGACAGAGTTGCTGGTTAACTAGAGTGAACAAATTTGATAACACGAGGATACATAATCAGAAAGAAAACAAATAATTCTGAACCTTACGAGTAACATATAGGACGACTGTCGGTTCAACATCCTCCCTGTGTTTTAGAATCAATTTTATCCTCAAGTTACGAAAAGAACAATTTTTACAGGTGAAACTCTTGCCAAAAACACCCACTAATAATTTTTCTTAACTAGAAGTAACTAGCATCAATATATTTTGCATCTCGATAAGGTAAAAATTATTCAAAGTTGTTACGTAGTTGTTAATGACGAATACAAACTTGCTAACATAGACAATGAGTTGTTATACGCCTGTAGCAGACTTGAGGTGTAAAGTTATTTATTTCTCACAGAACAGGTTTTAATTAAGAGCTTCCTTGGCTTATTACACCTTCACAGGCAGCAAGGTGTCGGTAAATGGTTCTTTGATTCAAAACAAGACTGAATTTTCCTATTTTTTTTATCTACATGTTGGTTTCCTTTCCACTTTAACATCAAAATTATTATTAAAATCACACCCGTAAAACATATCTCAAAGTAACTCAAAGTTTTAATGGATGTAAGTGAGTTAGTTGATGATGGACGGTGTGTGTGAGTAAGAAGGTGAAGTGGTTTACCTGGTCGAGTGGCAGTAAGTGGTTATGTAGCCCGAGGCAGTGTGTGTCAGCAACAAGCATTAAGTGTGTGTGGATAATTTGTCTCTTCATTGTATATAAGTGTGTCTCATTACTTTGGACACTTTCGATAACTCTTGTGGTCTAATAGGTGTCTGGTAGGCTGTGTGGTCTGGTAGGCTGTGTGGTCTGGTAGGCTGTGGGGTCTGGTAGTGTAAGAAATATAATATAAATATCATAAAACACAATACTATACGAGTACACATAACACAATGGCTCCAAAGACTAACATCACCAACAGACTGACGATGAAACTATATTTCCTTAATACGTCCTAACAGAAACGATATGCCTGTGTGTGTGTGTGTGTGAGGTATCGAGTGCAAACCTCACTGTGAAATACTGACCACCGAACTGTTATTACAATAGATAAGAGGCAACAATTCGATACTCTTTCTAACCCTCCCACCACCATGAGTCAGAGGGTCATCCACATCGCCTTCAAACTCGTTATTTTTTTTTACGTGGGTCGGTTTGTTTCTATCTGGAGAACTTAAAAGGCTTAAAATGAGTCAGGAACACAGAAGGATGTAGTGTGGGAGTGTTACCTGGAGAAACCTAGAGTAAGATGACGATAATATTACGGTTAGAGAGTCGATCGTCACACTGAGCAACGCAGGTACGAGGGGTGATGACCTTCTTGAATTCCTCCCAGTGATGTTGTCCACTCTTATGACACACACACACACACACACAAACCCCCTCTACACACACACTAACCCCCTCCACACACACTAACCCGCTCCACACACACACGTAAATAATATATCTGTAGCGTATTGAATGTCTCTAGATTAAAAAATATATATTAAATATTATCTAACGTCAGGTTCTCAGGGTAGCGTCTGATGCCATGACCCGTCTTAGAGACCCACAAACCTTAGTCCTGGCTACTCCTCCGTCTCCTCATATTCAAGGCACAGACTATATCCAAACGGCCTCTGGAATACTGAAAATCTGAATATAATTTTTCGTGCTTTAGAGTAAAGTTTTCTTGAGTCGGACACCATTCTTTCAGATAATTAGTTACATGGGAATGCAATCTTACCGTCCGTTTGTGCGTCCGTCCGTCAACTGTAAACACGACGACTAAGAAAATAGCATTACTTGAATTGAGCCAATCTCACTGGGCAAAAAACACCCTCCAGGGACTCGATAATCAGCAATTTTCTATGATTAACCTAACCTAACCTGACCTGATAGATAGAGACGCTGTGGTGTCACCTGAAGCGGATGGTGTATGTCGTCTCGGGCCACACTCCTCCTCCTCAGTCCCCCAGTTCGTATCCCTGTCCTGGCTGGCTGAGTCACATGAATTTAATAAGAAAGCCACAGAATTCTTTCATCGAGGTCATATTATTTGTCTGCTAATGTAAAAACCTGTTATAATTTCTCGGTCTAATCATTTTTTCAAGACTTTCTCAAGGACTTACAGTGAATAATTGACAAATTTCCAACGTTTCCGGTAATCTCAAAGTCATTTCAGGATATCCGGTATGTGTGTGTGTGTGTGTACGGTCATTACACTATAATGCTAGTGTTGGGTGTGGTCTCGTAGGGTTCCTTTAGAGCAAGAAACAGGAGCTCAGACCAGAGGTGTGTAATTTAAGTCCTTCTGGTGATCCGCTGACAGGTGGAGGAACTTGAGGTAACATTGTTGTGGTTAAATATATTGTTTTTCTCGTATTATTCATTGTATTCACTATATATTTTTTCCTTTGCTGTCAGTCTTCCTTTCCTTTGTTGTTGTTGAGAATTATTTGTCGATAAAAAAAAACATCAGAATTACTTAATAGTGGATGATTCTATTTGTGTTCATTATCAGACTTCTTTATTCCTGTCTCACACTGTTTCTCACTCACCCTCTGTCTATCCCGCACTGTCTCACTCACCCTCTGTAACATCCACCGCCTAGTCTTCGCCTCGTGTACTCCCCCAGCAGGCGGCTTTGTACCCACTATTCACCTCAGCGCAACAAAGACCGCCTCTGTTTTCCCTCATGTCCTTCACTGCTCCTGAAGGTGACACTGTCTCCTGCCGCACTTCAAACACTTTAATCCTGAAGTTTGTTTGTTTTCACGAGAGACATTGTTCTAATTCATGTCAGGTTAAGAAACAGAGCGACGCCAAGATGTACTTTTAAACATATGAAGGCATTTACCATAAGGAGAGAACGGTATACCATGAGAAATATTTGAGAATTCTCAGTATTAACCTGATCCCATGAAAACCTTCCTCCCGGTATACGATTCAAAGAGAATTTCAGATCATGAAGGCTTCAGTATCACCTATTATAATATGTATTCCTAAATTTCTGGCTTAACTCCATATTTTGCTTAGACAATGGTAGTCATGGTAACAGTATCTTACCTCTATGTTCCGTAATAACGAGTCTTTAGGTGATCAACCATATACCAATACTACAATGGTTTGATAAGACGAAATAATGTAGTGAACAATATTTAGAATGAGGACAGGGTCTTGTGTCAGTCTGAAGCAATACGGGGCACGGGTAGGTTTTCCCTCACCATCCGGACACTGTACATCACAAGACACCCGCCACCAAGTCTAGGTCATCACAGGTCATCACTGTTCATCTGTGCCACTGACCCACGAGAGAACAAAGCAACTCATATCACCCGCCACTCACCTCAACTCACCACCATCAACCATAACCTCACCACCATCAACCATAACCACACCACCATCAACCATAACCTCACCATCATCAACCATAACTTCACCATCATCAACCATAACCTCACCATCATCAACCATAACTTCACCACCATCAACCATAACCTCACCACCATCAACCATAACCTCACCACCATCAACCATAACCTCACCACCATCAACCATAACCTCACCACCATCAACCATAACCTCACCATCATCAACCATAACCTCACCATCATCAACCATAACCTCACCATCATCAACCATAACCTCACCACCATCAACCATAACCTCACCATCAACAACCATAACTTCACCACCATCAACCATAACCTCACCACCATCAACCATAACCTCACCACCATCAACCATAACCTCACCACCATCAACCATAACCTCACCATTTTCCCACATCGCCTCTCGTGCGCTAGGCTCTTCAACGGAGTCTTATCAACACACTCTAGAGGCTCCATTCTTACCCCCCCCCCCCCCCCCACCGCTAAGTCTTAACCCCCAAACCACTAAGTTTCACCTTTTCACACCTGACCTACTTCCCTGGGTCACTCCTTCATCCCTCCGGCCCTGGCTGTACTGGGTCACTGTTACATTTTCTTGCGGCGAGTGATTCATGATTGGCGAGTGACTACAGTGGATATAATGCGATCTCTTGAAATGATAATGTATAATGATCCTTGATGTTGTTCCGGAAGAGTCTATGGGAGGTACTTAAGACTCCTGTGTACCTCTAAATAAACATTCCTACTTAGCCATAACAATTTGTTGCAGACTCATGATGTAAAATTTTTAATACCCATTTGTGATCACATGACTGACCTCAACTTGTGCTTTCTCAAACTCTCTTTCTCTCCAGCCACGGCCATAAATTCACCCCCCCCCCCCCCCTCCTCCCGCCTCTCCCCTTCTTCTTGCCTCTTCATTGTCCACACCTACTTCTCACACACATTGTCTCTCTCTCCTTTCCCTCCATCTGTGTTGTTGGAGCTTCAGTATCGCCTGCCACACCCTCTTGTGGTTGGATAGTAACTAACATACGATTTTTGTTCCAGATGTCTTGGGTCTACCTTCTCTTCTCTGCCGCGCTGGTGATTGGCTCAACCCTCGCCGAGATGGAAGTCGACGTGACCAATCAGGTTCGTGTCTCAATCCCTGCTTGACTCTCATTGGCCCTCCTTATGTACGGTTTAGAAACAGAAATATTTATGACATCTCTGTTTTTGATTAGTCATGCAGGTTATGCCGTTGGAGGAATATGTAAAGAAACATCCGATAGTCAGCTTAAACTAACTCCTGATCCCTACATGAAAACATAACCCAGTGATAAAACAATAAACCAAGAGAAATTCAAGGGGCTTCTATCTATCTAGCTATCAATTATCTTATCCTCCTCCTCACATCCCACTTTATGTACGGTGGAGAGAAAGAGAAAATGGAAAGATGAGAAGAGAAAAATGGACTACAAAATGTGGAACAAGAAAAGTTTAGAAATCGAGGAGGAGAAAAGTGAAAGCTCATGCTATCAACTCCTTACTGTGCACACTCACGTAACTCTCACACTCATAAAACTCGCCAGTAACTTTAGTTTTTAGTCCGGCACTCATGACTTCGCTGCTTAAACATCCTCCACTTATTTCAGGTTCATCTTGGTGAAGACGGTGCGGTTGAAGGTCGAGCATGTGCTACCTGCCATGGTGGGGCGGAGACTATCTCCTCGGTCCCCTATGGTTCTGGTGGCCTGGACGTTGGTGACCATGGCACCTTCATCCCTACAGGACACTTTGACTTGTTTGGTGGACTCTTCAGCGCCATCGGGGGTCTGGGTACTGGTGTATTCGCTATCCCCATCCTCGCTGTCAACATTGCCATACTCGTTCTTCTGGCTATCTTGTTGGGTATGTTGGCCTGTTTGTCTGTCTCTCGTTTATTCCATCTTTGTGTGTATTATTCACTCTGTCCGTCAGTTATTATTTTACTCTTTGTGTAATAGTCTCTCATTCTCTCTTTGTGAAACCCTTAATAAACTCTTTGTCGTTCACAGCTCACGTGAAGCAGCTGGGAGGATATGGTGACACCGGCTCCGTGGACCCCATCATCCACTATGCCCCCGTCCCATCTTACAGCAGCGGTGTAGGTGTTGGTGGCGGCTCAACCTACCAGTCCTACGATTCCGGTGCCGGCGGCTACAGCAAGAGATCCACTGAGGAGGCAAGAGGCCTTCCCTCTCCCTCCACCTTCCAGTTCCTCTCCAAGATGGTTGCCGACGCCATCAGCAAGTACAGCGAGATAGAGTCCGAGGGGGCAGCCTCCAGCGACGCGAAGTAAACGGTAACTAAGTAAGACTAACCCAGGCCGGACGTGACAAAATAGAATACGTTCCTAGACGAGACTTACTTGTTACCGTAGTTCAAGACTCAGCTGTGACTAAAAACTGCGACGACGTTCACATGTAATGCAATATTAGATAGTGAACGTACAAAGAGACAATTAATGAACAAGACTGGCTGTGGATTCTAATTTTTACCAGGTAACTCTGTCAGGGAGACTACCAGCCAGACAGTCAATCGACAGAGGGTGATGACGTGGCTCATGCTAGGTCGGCTGATAACAGAGACAAGACAAATGGACAAACTGAAGTCAAGAACACAGACTGACGACGAATTCTACTGACAAACCAAAACGGCAATACAGTTTGTGATGAACTGATACAGACAGAACCTGACAAGATACGACAAGACACTTTAGACTCGACTTACTGATGCCTGTGATAAATAACTTATATTACTAATAGACAGACAATCACGGGTAACATATATCACAATGAAATGACAAGTTTACCAGTAAGAGGTGCTGGCGCAGGTCTCGAGTGATTTACATATTGTGGCTGGTGACAGAGATGCTAGACGCTGTACGACTCTTCGACGGACATGGAACTACAAAACTGAAGGTGATTTCATCTCCCTGCTGACTCGACCGACACCCTAGACTACTGGCTGCTGAAGAAGACGACTTTCTATCTCTCTCTTTTTCTTCATAGGATGACAGCTTGACAATCCTCACATTCTTGGATATTTTAACCTTCATACGTTTGGCAGACTTAAGACATTATGACGACAGTAGTGGACATACTTACGGGCGAGGTTTGGGGCAAATTTGGATGTTATGACAATCGTGAGACTTACATGACTCGCTGGGGCCGTGACAGGGACAATCTCTTCATGGCGTTGTCTCGAGACATTATGACATCAATGGACAACCTGTTGACTTTTGTGGGCGACGTCTTCACGTTCTGAGAAGACACTGACAGGGGCGACTACTTGAAGTCGTGGACATACTGAGACTGATGGACGACGCATCACATCAACCTTTCGACGTATTGACTCACTTGGGCGACATTGAACTCTGACAGTCTTGGACATTCTGACCCCCAGGGAGGACAGAGGGACCTCAGGGAGGACATAGGGACCTTAGGGACGTAGACTGTCCACACGTCTAGGCATCGTCAGTTTTTGTCATCATTGTCACCACAACACATCGTCTCCCACAACACTTTCTTATAGGGAGAATTAACTAGACGATGGTTGAAATATCCTGTAGTATTACATAAAGAAAATATTACCACTGTAAGGACTCTTACGACAGTAGGAGTTAAGGACTCTTTAATTACTCTGAAAACGATGACAAAAACTGGATAAGCCACATGACAGCCAACATTACGCTTGTAAATATTTGAAATTAATTTTAAATTTAATATATATATATATATATATATATATATATATATATATATATATATATATATATATATATATGTATATATATATATATATATACGTTACATTGCTGGGTAGGTTAAATTTCGTAAATTCATAATCCACACGAGTGCTCTTGTGGTCCAGGGTTCGTTACCATGTGATACATATCAGACCTTAACACTAACGTCCACACAATAGACTTTATCTCTTCGTAAACAAGACTGTTAACACAACCAGGTGCTTCAAGGTGTTTACCATACTCAGTAAATATAATTTCATTAGGTTGTTCAACAGGATGATTCATACGATTTATTACCTTAAATAAAAGTGACAGCCGTGACGCCGCGGATGATAAGAATCACTTGCATGAGAAAAATTCTATTGTGCTATGTTATGATGATAGTTGTATTTATTTCTCATAGTGGGTTGGTTACCATGACAGTTCTTCAGGCTATAGGAATATATTATTGGGACTCTCAAGTTCTACCTTATATAACGTCGATAATTCTCCCCTTAAACCCATACAAAGCTGACCGGAATTTGGCAAACTTCTCTTTCCTCTGATGACAAACCTTCTCATCCCAGCCTAACACTCATTCAGATGTGTGAACGCCATTCCTTCTCCTTAAGAGGATCAAAACCCTTATCTATCATGGCGAAAACGATCGCCATCTGTCTTAGCTCATGTAGTGAACATTATAACTGATAGAAACTGCTCTCCCGTTTATTGTAGTCCAGAACATTATTGTGTTAGATGAACCAGCTCTCTACCGGATGTGTTCTTTACGTCTGTACAGAAGAATCACTTAATGCGCAGTTAAATCAAAACACGTGATGTTGTTTTTAAGGAAGCAACGAGGAGAACAATCAATCTACCCCCATGTCATTACCTTCCATTGAGGTCCCCCAAACTAGCGTTTAACAGATCTATGTAGCCTCACCGTTGATGGAGTCTTAATACTCATCTCCCGTCTGCTGTGATAAGGCGAGGAGGCTGTGTTTGACGTTCAGGATTATTACTACAGGTAGACGCTGACGCAGGTAATCACACCTTTGTTGTTCTCTGTTATACCTGTCTTCTATCTTCTCTACACTACTCATGTTCTCTGCTGGCGGGGAATCATTAGTATCCTGTTATTTATTTTTATTTATTTTCTTATAATTATTTAATAAAATTATGGTTGGAATAATTTACTCTTATTTATCCTAAACAACACTGAGACTTACGTGATGTAATAATAATAATAATAATAATATGAAGAATAACACCAAGAACAACAAGAACAGGAGAACAAGAATGTGAACAGATACAGGTATAAACTACTGTTCTCTGACATCTGTTATACACACCTTGTTGACTACTGAAGGATAAACAACAGATCCTGAAAGTCAGATAAATATCCAACATCCTTTGGTCTATGAAGTCTTAACTATCCAGGATTTGCCTTTGAGATTTATAACCACATTCCTTTTTATCTTCTACATTCATCACTAATTACAGGTATGAATTAATGACCCAGATGAAGAAAATACAACACTCATAATTAATTACCTTAATGATCATAGTGAAATATAGTAACTATGATATGTAAATTAAACTTGAATGATAGTCTTGGGTATGACTTTGCTTGGGAGATTGGTATCCCCGCATCCCCTGAGCAACGCTCTTGTGCATTATGCAGAAGACCCGACAGCCGCACCCTTATCCACTACCTCCTAAGATGTCCCCACACACAACGCTTCCGTGACGCCTGCTGGACCACCACTCCACGACCCCCTGACGGAGACACGATGATCCTCCCCATACTGGCCAGATATTATGTAAATAACATTGATTATGTGTTAAAGGAATATCCTTCCTTCCTTAGGCTTTAGTAAGCCCTTTTATAATATTTATACTGTATATACCTGTCACACTTGCCAGATGCTTCTGGTGTTATTGTACAGGGGTACCTAGTGACGGCACCAGGATCCCGCTTCCTCTATCAAGGAATAAACAATTGAAATTGAAATTGAAAATGAAGTCAATCAATTTCTAGTGATTTATGGAAGTTGATTTTTTTCTTATGAGTCAAGAGTTTACGCCACAGGTGTACAGTACATAGACAGGTAAAGGAAAATAATGTTAAGGGCAAAATACCACAGTACTGTAGATGATGGTCCACCAACAATCATCGTATGATTATTTTATTTTCCTAGTTGAATATTTTCTTAATTAAACGATACATGAAAGATATTAAAGGTCTGACAAGGTTAAACCAGAGAGATACGACCCTTTGATTGGCACAGATACGACCCTTTGATTGGAGATCTACGACCCTTTGATTGGCACAGATACGACCCTTTGATTGGAGATTTACGACCCTTTGATTGGCACAGATACGACCCTTTGATTGGAGATTTACGACCCTTTGATTGGCACAGATACGACCCTTTGATTGCACAGATACGACCCTTTGATTGGAGATCTACGACCCTTTGATTGGCACAGATACGAAATGGAAAAAAAAAACGTATCTACGAATGGAAGAATTGGTGAGGCTCATGTGAATGGACTAGAAAGAGATGTAAAACGAGTCTCTCGGTATTAGAGGAATATACTCAGAAAGCGTCACGACCTGGAGACTAAGATAACGAAAGATAACAGCGCCGTGTAAGGCCACCAAATGATCGGAGCTTCTGAGAAAGACATGAAAAGATAGACTTATGTCTGGTTTAGGTTGACCAGGGCAGCGACGTCTACTTATTGCTGAGCGTGGCTGAGGTGAGCGGGTGAGTTTATGAATGGCTGAGTTAGTGACTGAGAGTAATAATTTGAGAGTGGGTGTGTCTGAGAGTGTCTGAGAGTAAGAATCTGAGTCTGAGTGTGTCTGAGAGTAAGAATCTGAGTGCGAGTGTGTCTGAGTGAGAATGGCTGAGTCAGATGTATTACAGGTAGTAACAGAGTCAATACATCTCTTCAAATGGATATGACAAAGAGTTATGTTTCCGTACAAAACATGAAACAAAGAAATAAGACCAAATTGCAATGTTAAACACAAGGTAATTTAGTATGTGGTGAGAGATGATGACGACCAATACAGACAGAGCAAAGTGATATAAAATTTGTATAGAGCCTATGAGTTATACCTTAAGATTAACCCCCTCACTAATTTACGCTAACCTAACCTAACCACAACCGAACCGAACCGAACCTAGCCACAACCGAACCGATCCTAGCCACAACCGAACCGAACCTAGCCACAACCGAACCGATCCTAGCCACAACCTATTCTATCATCATCCCAGACGGCCAGTGGAGGGCGTAGAGGAGGTCGATATTGTACACTGATGGAGAGTTAAGAGGCCACACTCCCCAGTACACTGATGGAGAGTTAGAGGCCACACTCCCCCAGTACACTGATGGAGGGTTAAGAGGCCACACTCCCCCAGTACACTGATGGAGAGTTAAGAGGCCACACTCCCCCAGTACACTGATGGAGAGTTAGAGGCCACACTCCCCCAGTACAATGATCACGCCTAGCTAAATACACCCTCAACCTTGAGAGGGTATTTAGCAATAGTTCACCTTGGCCTTCCTTGATTACGTGTTCATCAACCCCTTGAGTACAACGTCTTGACCCCTTGAATACGATGACCTTTTCCCCAAGAGTAAGAGGTCTAAGTCATCATACTCAAGGGATTAAGTCATCGTAGTCACGGAGTTAAAACACAAGACGACACCAGACAGAAGGAAGACGACACGAGACATGAAACAGAAAACAGACGACACGAGATAAGAGAACCAGAGGGAGGGAATGATCTTAGCTGATGACGAAGGAACATTCCGGACCGCTGAGCAGAGGTTGCAACTGACTCCTGGTTGGTGCTCATTCTTCTAATACGTCTTTAAATACACAAAATAAACACACTTAAGTAGACGCAATATCGGTTAATAAAAGGTACTTATTAAATGGGTAAGAAGACTACTTATGTACTGTCTTCATGAATGTTTAAGTGGGCCTCCCCCTTGAGAGTTCGTGGCACGAGCTGGTCAAGTAGCATATCTAGCGTCGTTCAGTCATTGTAACGTGACTTAATATTGGCGCCAAACATCTTATACCTAAAACAGCTTATCTCCGAAACAACAAATTATACTTATTAATATATGGCCAACTTATTATATTACCAGGTACTTTCTTATTAAATCCGGTAACTAAATAAATCTTAGTTTAGAAGATAAAATTCTCACATCCCGCTGCTAATGAGTTACCATTATTACTAGTCACTCGGGCGATACATTCAAGAGCACTTGTTAACTCGTCAGAATTGCTAGGAACGTAAGACTACAATCAGCTTAATATTCTATTGCCTTGTATAGGGAAATATTTACATTAACACCGTAATTTTTGGCAACACACCCTGTCACCTTATTCTTTACTGATGATACAAATGTCCCGCGTTCATTACTAAACAATATATCAAAGTACTGTACCTCTTACACTATTCAGGTACAATAACACTATCACTTGCATTTCTATATCTCCATTGCTTTCTATTACAGTAATCAATCTACAGTATTATTTTACAAGATTATTCTATACCTAGGCATACGCTAACTCAACCTACCTACAGGAAATATATGAATTGAATATCAGTTTTGCGAGGTCTCCCTATTTTTCACGAATAAAAAATGGGTTTTCCTTAAAGTTAAATACATTTTAATGGGAAGCTCTCCTATTTTCAACTATCATTTACGCAGCCATTACATTATGTTCATACACTAATTCTTAGCAATACTTATGTAATATCTTAATAACTTGAGGCTTTTATGATTGTAATAAACACAGAATGACAATCACGTTACGCTAAGGTGATTCTGAGCAGTGTATTTATAATGGGGGGGGGGGGGGTCGTTTCCGGAGGGCGAGAAGGTGAGACGCTATTAGAGAAAATGGCAAAAAGTGGCAAAAAGTAGACATGGCGAAGAATTCCGGTTTACTTGTGCTATCACTTGTTCATTATCTAGTGTGCATAACTATTATTTTAACTCAAGCACACGTCTATATTGTTAAATTTTCATGTATCAGTATTGCATCAAATTTCTTTAAGAGAGTGATAAGCGTCTTGTAACACTCGACTCTAGTAAATGTTTTTCGCCCTCACAATGCATCTTAAACACCTACAATAATATCGTTAATGATCACTAGCTGCAGTAAATAATTTGTAATGTTATCTTAGTGGTTCTAGTATTTTAATGATAACTTAAATTAAAATTAAATAGAGAATTGACGTTAAATTACGCTAAATGAAAATACTTTGCCACGCGCTGTTGTTTTTATTGACTTTTACGAAGCAGCGATTTCAAACTAGTGTGTCTAGTCTGGCGGAGAGTAAACAGGAGTTGAAATGTCTCATGTTGTTAGTATACATATTGATGTCACTTGAGTTTTATCTCAGCGTAGGACTTGACTGGTTTTAGTATTACCACAGGGTAATTCACTTCTGTCAATTGTATGTTTAAGTGAAGCACTGATCTTCAAGAAACGTGTTGGACTTGATCAGTTTATCCCAATAATCACCTAAACTTGAATGATTTTTATTACATATATTCGCTCCATCTCAGTCTCTTGATTACTCTTATGTAGAATATACCAGATGTGTTATTACCTTAGATGATTTTATGACCACTAATACTATATCCTTCATATTATCACTAATATTACTTCGCTGTGGATACTAATGGGTCTATTAATTCAGAGCGAGTAGAGACCAAAGCTCCTCCCCCCAAAAAATATTCTGTAAGGGATGGTTGATAAGAGTTACCCCGGCCCATACATCCACATCGTAGAGAACGGTAGGAAACGGTGTGAGGTGACAGTGACCTCAGACACTACTTTAGAAGGTGATGGCTAAGAAGGGGGTGTGCACCTTCGCTAACAACACACCAACATAAGTGTTACTAGTTTATTAACATTGAAACACCCGAGAACTTCAGTTTGTTGCCAATATATACAACCAGGTCATTTTCTCATTTGATCTTAGTTAATGATGTTTCCTAGTGACGTCGGGACATGTGATACGTCTCCTTTTCCATGTCCCAACGTGACGAGGAAACATCATTAACTAAGATCAAATGTGAAAATGACCTGGTTGTGTATATTGACAACAACCTGAAGTTCTCGGGCCATTGTGAGAAGAAATTAATCAAGCAAAAAAGCTAGTAGGTCTCATAAGAAGGTCATTCACATACCCAGACGCTCAAAACGCTTCTGAAAAGTGAGGTGCTTCCTCGTCTGGAGTGCTGTCACCCCGTCTGGTCCCCGAGATATGCACTAGATTATCAGTTGATTGAAAACGTCCAGAGGAGGGCCACCAGACTGATGCCTGCACACTGCACTACGACACCTCAGGTACCCAGAGAGATAAGAACGCCTGCAGGTGCCTAGCTTATACTATAGGCGGGTAAGGAGCTACTTAAAAGAAGTCTACTAATACCTCAGAGTGTTAAACCTGGAACGACAGTGAGAATTGTAAACTCCTGGAACAATTTGCCAGAGTGTTGTGGCGACAGAGTGTGAGCTCATTCAAGACCAGACTTGACCAACACTGGAGCAGGTTCAGATACATTCTGGAACCTGTGCATGCTCAGTGCTTGCCAACAGTGCGTAACAAGCCGATCAGTGTGGAAAATGATAAAATATAGTTACCATTATAAACTATAAATAATTAATTGCACAGACTAGTTTTCGAGGGACACACACTCAATAAAGGTCCACTCAATCACTAATATCGATACTTAACTCTAATACATATAATTTAATCCTGACGCGGTGTCTACCAAAAGACGACCTAACCTAACCTAACCTAACCTGTCTAAACTTAATTTAACAATCACGGTGAGTTTTGAGTCCATTAGATTAGACTTCTTTAGTTCATATCTTCCACGTTCAAGAATTACAAAAGTTCTACCGATCATACTATTCTTCTTTTCTTTAACAATAACCAATCTGCGATGGCGTGGGGAGGTTACCTAGAAACACATTGGTCTCCCCTCAATAAGTAACAGAAAACTATAAATTGTTAGAGAACGGTGACGTGTAAATTCCGTAGAGTTTTGAACCGTGAGTCGAGAGATATCCTAAAAGGACCTTAAGTTCTAATGTATTGTGAGATAATACTAATTATGGTATCCGTAGGTTAGTCTGGGGCCTATTACGACTGGGGCCTAATAAGACTGGGGCCTATTCTACCTACAACCACTTAAAATCCTTGCAAATATACAAACTCTATCATATTTCTCGTGAATTATTGTGTGGGTGTGGGTGTGTGTGTGTGTGTTCAGCAGAGTATTTCATCAACATACTCTACATCCCTCATAATAAACATACCAAACATATTGATTCAACATACATACATGAACATACAGCAACATAAAGCACATTCAACATACTGTGCATCATCATATTCAGCATACAACGACATAAAACTACATACAACATATTCAACATATTACCTGGTACTAGAGGTATACTAATTAGTAATATTAGGCCCTAGTAGGAACCCTATTAGAGTTAAGGCCCAGTGGGAATGGAACTTATTAGGACTGAAGCCTAATAGGAATGGGGTCCAATATTTATTTGAGGAACGGTTGGAAGAGGGCCTTAGGATCAGAGTCTATTAGGAATTGAATCTCTGAGGAATGGAGTCTATTAGGAATGGAGTCAATTAGGAATGGAATCTTTTAGGAATGGAATCAATTTGGAATGGAGTCAATTAGGAATGGAGTCAATTAGGAATGGAATCTTTTAGGAATGGAATCAATTTGGAATGTAGTCTATTAGGAATGGAGTCTATTAGGAATGGAGTCAATTAGGAATGGAATCTTTTAGGAATGGAATCAATTTGGAATGGAATCTTTTAGGAATGGAAAACATTAGGGATGGAAAATATTAGGAATGGGGCCTCTTAGGAATGGGGCCTCTTGGGAATGGGGCCTCTTAGGAATGGGGCCAATTTAAGCACCAGGCCTTTCCCGTAAAACACCTCCTACCTGACCTGCCTGTACTTCCCGGTGCTGGACTTCCAACCTGTGAGCTACAGCGGCCCCTAGTGTCTGACTGACCAGGTGGGAGGGAGGTTATGCTGCCGCCTCAATGAAACAACACTAAGAGGCGGAAAAGTGGAAGATAATATGAAAAGGAAAGGGGGGAGAGGAGGAGGAGGAGGAGGAGGGGGAACGAGGCGAGTATGTAAAAGCTGGTGGAAACAAGAAGAGGAAAGGTGGAGAAAGAGGAAGAAAGACGTATTGGTGGAAGAAAGGAAAAGAGGAGGAAGAGAGAAAGATGATGTTGGGAAAACGGAATGGAGGAGGAGGAAAAGGGAGAAGGGGAAGGAGGAAAAAGGGAGAAGAAGGAAGAAGAAGAGAAAGGAGGAAGAAGGAAGACGGATCTCAATAGGTCAACATACCCTACACATCTCTCTATTGCCCCTATTGCCTCCCAACCTGCAGGTACCTCGTATTGATAGCCTACGTACAAGCCATCCTCTCTCTCTCTCTCTCTCTCTTCTACATACAATCCATCGTTATCATCGCCACGTAGTTTAACAATAAGAGAGGACTAGATACATAAGAAAGTAGGGATATGTAGATAAATATTTGTGTTGCTTTAAATTATCCTGTGTAGTTTACGTCTTACTTGACTGAAGAGTAATATTAAGGGTTCCTCTCTCTCATGTGTGTGTGTGTGTGTAAGCATTTTATACACAGGAGAGAGAGAGAGAGAGAGAGAGAGAGAGAGAGAGAGAGAGAGAGAGAGAGAGAGAGCTGGAGAAACTCCCTGGATCAAGTTGTGTTGGCTGGCAGGGTAAGCGCCTCCTCTCCCTCCTTCCCTACACGGGTTCCATAGCGAGGGTGACCCAGTTAGCTCTACCTAACCTACCTACCCACTCCCTCCCTCCCTCCCTCGAGTCTCCCTCCCGCCACCCCCCACACTTACAATGCAGACTTAAGAGTGCATACTTAACACGTAAACTTTTGAAAGACGGACATAAAACACTCTAAAATGGACTTGATATTCAGACTTTAATTGCATAAAAGTACAGATTTAAAACACACTTATAATCTTACGATACAAACTAGTGATGCACTTAAATTATTAACTTCAAACACAGACTTTGTATCCACTTAAAAAAATATACATGGAACTCTTAAATGAAAATAGAATTAAAAATACAAATATGAAAGAGACAGAACTGAAACATGTACATTGAACCCAGACTTAAACCGCACATTTAAAACACACAAAAAACACCACTTATTTTTTTACAACCACCCACCAGCCCACCTACCAAACCCACCCACACCCACCCATCCGCCCACCTGCCCAACCCACCCGCCTAGTTCAGGTTCTTGTGCTACTCGCTGTTTTCTCTCGGACTTTACTAATTAATAATGTGAGGCTTAGTTCTCTTTTTCGTTAGACTGTAACACTAACAACGTCTTCAGTTCTCTGGTGCCACAAGACGTTCATAACACACTAGACTAGACGAACTGAGTCGTATAAGTCCTCTACTTAATGAACGTAAACAAAATAGTTATATTCTTGTTCATTAGCTTCAGTCTACACTCTGAACAACTTACATATCATTATGGTAGAGCGTAAACTTCTCCAGTCTTTATCATGACGACCATCAAGACCATGAGACCACTACTGCTGCTGCTGCAGTCACTTGCTGTAACAGCTTCCTCTATTGTGGTGGCCCTCAACCCGTACATATATATATATATATATATATATATATATATATATATATATATATATATATATATATATATATATATATATATATATACATATATGTATATGCTGATAACCACCAGGAAAGAAGAAAACACGAAGTTCTTTCCTGGTGGTTATCAGCATATACCTAGATCACGCGCACCTACAGTGATTTACTTGCATATATATATATATATATATACACACACACGAGTATATGGTTGCAAAATAGTCAAATGATTTATAAGACAAATGGGTCGATAGTGTTGCGTCACTTAACGTCATCGTAAGAAAACAAGAGATGAGCAACACAGCAGCTAGTCTAACTGTTCACAAGGACGCGCCCAATATTGCCGACCGAAACGGGACTTGTGTCCGGGCTGACGACGACTCACATGATAATTATTTACCTTTATCTAAAGGTACAGCAGGGTGTCGGTGCGTTGTTAACTCAACCATCCTCGAGTTAAAGCTTAAGGGAGTCTGGTAAACACATTCTTAAATCTTCAGTTAGAGGAACATTGTGTGCGGGCACCTGTGATGATCCCGCCCCTCTGGCTGGTCTAATCCTTCCAGTGCCAAATTCCAGCCTCTGATTCATTCCTTCGTGACCTTAATAGCTGGAGACTTAAGAAGACGAGTGTTTACTACACTAACTATGTGCCCACTCTAAATCCCTTTTCGCGTATTGATGACGATGATGATGACGATGATAATGATGACGATGATAATGATGACGACGATGATGATGATGATATCTGCATGTGTGTTAACGGTTCCCGTAATATCTTATTATATCCTAATTTCCCACGGATCAGGGAGCCAATAGACAGCTCCGAGGTTCCGTCTTCTACAACAGACTAGGTCAAGTATTTTTTCAGACTTTCTCCCTCCAAGATCATAAACGTTAACCCTACGCCTCCTCGTAGGTCGTCTGTCCCGGTAGTACAACTGATGCCAGCCGCCGCCACCAACATTTCTCTTCCAGGTAAATACTCTGTCGTACTCGAGTTCTTAAGCTTCTAACGAGTGCAATGCAAACCTGAATTACTCTCTCGTGTAGAAATAATTATTGGTATATGAATAATTTGTTCTCTAATTGTGATTACCAGAACAATTGGAACCTCTACGGGAAGTATGTTCGGATTGGCTGGCGAGTCTCTCTAGCAACGCTCGCCAGACGTTCATGGATGCCATTATCTTTATGATTTTTTTGTAGAAATTCCTAGAAAATTCAGTGTACCATTGAATGAAGGTTCATATAACATGTAGTAATAAAGCAGATTATGTTCACCTAACCCAAGATGCCAGCTTCACGACTCCTGACACGAGACAGTAGTCGCCTGCGTCACCCGGTGCTGCACATATGATCGTCGGATATTTTCACTTTCTGAAACACATTTTCACAATACATCGCGCAGGTGCTACAGATCATCAACGTTAATCACCTTATTATGTCACTAAATGTCTATGTTATATGCCTGTACACAGACCAATGAAGGTTTACTCTTAATATACGTTTTAATACAGTAGTGTAACGTGTTGTATGGGCGTGAAGAGATGAGGTGGGTGGGCGTGGATCACCATCTGGGTTTACAGGTCAGGTGTACTGGGTGTGAGTGACCCGAGCAAGACTATATAAACCCCTCCATGTATACGCTGGGCGCTGCAAGAGTCAAACACTTGGTCCTGAGCCACGGTGAGGAACACATCTCCTTGTGTACACACGTGAGTCTATACCAGCCGAGCCTGAGAGAAGAGTCCTGGGGGATATTATCTACGTTTGGTATACCATTATCCCAGCTCAATATGTATAGACCATTTTTATTGTTTATTTAGCGAATTGGTGACTAAAGTCTACTAAGAGTTTAGTCTAAGTGGAGTTGTATATTTTGGCAACAAGTTGACTTGATACATAATCATTATTATTGTCATCATTAACATTAATATTTTTCTCTTTTTTAGTCTCAATCACTGATAGTTTGGTAAGGTAGTCATGTTAAACCAAGACTCGAGTGTGTTTGGTTCTTCTGTTGTTTGTCTGGAGGATAATTTTAAGGATATCAGTCAGGTTGTTTATGTTAGTATATTGAAGTGTTGATATAAGCTCCCAGTCATGATAAACTCCCACGTTACCTAACCTAACCATTAGAACCAGTCCTAATGGTCCCAATCCTAAGAGGTCCCAGTCCTAATTGGCCCCAGTCTTATTGAGCCCCGGCCCTAAGAGGTCTCAGTGTTCATGGTTTAGGTTAAGTTAGGTCCAGTTTTATTAGAACTTTGGGTTCATTTGGCTTTCGACAGTTAGTGTTGTAATGAACTCGTGACCGTGAACCGTACACCCCTCTCTCACACAGCCCCGCCTTCCTGTCCCCAGCAGTAGACACATCCCGGTGCCTTAGTCCGCTGATCTCTGGTTCTCGCTGGGAAGATGAAGAGAACGTTGTTACTGTTGGTGCTGGTGGTGGGCGCCGCCCTGGCCGAGGAGGAGCGCCAGGAGGAGCCGAGGACTGCTGGTAACGTATTGTGTGACTTCACTTACTGTGTCAAATATTGTGTGGGAACTTCACTTACTGTGTCAAATATTGTGTGGGAACTTCACTTACTGTGTTAGATATTGTGTGGGAACTTCACTTACTGTGTCAGATATTGTGTGGGAACTTCACTTACTGTGTCAGATATTGTGTGGGAACTTCACTTACTGTGTCAAATATTGTGTGGGAACTTCACTTACTGTGTTAGACATTGTGTGGGAACTTCACTTACTGTGTTAGATATTGTGTGGGAACTTCACTTACTGTGTCAGATATTGTGTGGGAACTTCACTTACTGTGTCAAATATTGTGTGGGAACTTCACTTACTGTGTCAAATATTGTGTGGGAACTTCACTTACTGTGTTAGATATTGTGTGGGAACTTCACTTACTGTGTCAGATATTGTGTGGGAACTTCACTTACTGTGTCAGATATTGCGTGGGAACTTCACTTACTGTGTCAAATATTGTGTGGGAACTTCACTTACTGTGTCAAATATTGTGTGGGAACTTCACTTACTGTGTTAGATATTGTGTGGGAACTTCACTTACTGTGTCAGATATTGTGTGGGAACTTCACTTACTGTGTCAGATATTGTGTGGGAACTTCACTTACAGTGTTAGTATGCGAACTTCATAATACATCTAAAACACACACAACCATTAGCCCTTCCTCCCCCACACAGACGTCGTCAATACTCTCAACACCGTGAAGCTGGTGAAGACCACACTCTTCGGACCTCTGGGGAGTATCATAGAAATCTCCGCCGGGATTGTTGTCCTCGTCGCCCTCGTCCTGCTTATCGGTGAGTGCCAGGTCTTTGTTGTTGGTGTGTAAAGTATTCTCTCTAGTTTGTACCGAGATGTTATGTGGTCTTGAGGAAGTTTCATCACGGACTCAGAACTTCCCGGTAACTTCAATGACATCACAAGTAATGATCTTAAATCAATTTTGTGCATAAAGAGAATTTTTTGTTTTCAACTCATTTATATATGGCGGCCTGTGTTATACTGGTCAGTATACTCACCATACAAGTGAGTATTCTGTGTTGGATCCCCTGACAAGGTGAAGATATGGGAACATTTCTTTTCACTTATTGGTAATTGGGACCTGGATAACAGTCGATTGGTGGATCAAATTCTGAGATATAATGGTTAGCTAGTGCGGTTAACGAGGTGTCCGATCTTCCTGGGCTACTCCTTGACACAGGTTACGCCTCACATGGAAAACTGCGACAGTTGCAATGGACCAAGTTACAGCTAATCACCTTTATTTTTCTCTTCCTCAGTTACCCTGAAGAAGTCCACCGGGGATGTCTTCGGTGGTAGTAGCAGTCCGGACTACGAGTACTATTCGTTCCCTGCTGGCGGCTACGAGACCAGCGGCGGTGACGGCGGCAGCAGCTACACCGGCTACCAGAAGAGATCCGTCGACACTCCATCCTTCATGGACCTCCCCATCGTCCAGCGACTCACAGAGCGCGTCCACAATGCTATCGACAACTTCAAGTACTAAGTATGTTGGATGGGGTTAAAGTAGGACTTGCTGGAAGCACTTCCCAAGTTTTTATCTTAATGAACTTAATAAGTAACTTGAAAAGTTCCTCAAGTCCTTCTCCCGTGTCCTAACCTCTCCTCCAAGAGACCTGGGTCTATAAATGTCGTACAATTGTGCCTTGTCTATCTGTTAATTTTTGTTGGTTGGTCACAAGCCGAGGTTAAGGATCGCTGGTTCGATTCCTCCCCTCGTATCCATAATATACATGTGTAGCTCTACCTTATAATGTTGATAACCCACTAATGTTTGTTTAGATTACACTGTGCAGACATTAGACAAGACACACGCACGCACTCCAAGACGATTGGATCGAGACGAAACACAACAACAGGTTTGACCCAGACTCGGAACAATTACTGCTCAACGCGTCAACTTAGACTCTTGACCTTTCTCAACCCGCGGGCATATCCGACGGCGGAATTCTTTGACTTCATCATGTAACCGCAAACTGTTTTTGCTTTCTTTTTTCGTTTTACCTCCTTGGATCAGGCAGTCTTCATAGCTTTATAATAATCGGTACACTGACTATCAGACTCCTGTTAGTCAGTGTCAATATATACTGTGATTCCAGTCAGGATATAATAGATGGTTTAGTTTTACTTTAATGCCAGTATTTCTGACCCTGTCTGTCTTCTAGAGAAGAGCAAAGTGTTACAAATGATAGATGACGGGACTCTCTCCCCGGACTTGTACAAAAGACCATAAACTCATCAAACTCATACCAAATAATCATCCAACTCGCTGACCTCTACCATGACGATCGATCTCTCTCAAGACGCCGGGATCAACTTTCTTCCTTAGGCGTTAATCTTTTGTTTTCTTATACGACAAAACTTTATTAATCTTCAGCCATGACGACATATTTTTGGTTCTTTCACTAACAACGAGACTTATTTCCCAATTGTTTTAGACCCAGAGAACCATTTTAGACTTTAGACGAGAATTAACTTTCGACAACTCACTTTTAGACATACCGACAAATAAGACCGTACGAAAGGTGACGTGTGGAGACGATGACTGACTCTGTACCTTAAGACTTACTGTAAGACGTGTGACGATGACGACGACTTGTACATAGGACGATGATCTCTTGATGACCACCTAAAACTTATTATGAATTTCCCGGCAGACGATTTACCGCCCTAAGTCTTTTTTTACCCACCACAGACGAGAATAATCACCCAGACTTATTAAACCTTTATTGACGATTTTCACCACCCAGGAAAGACTGAAGACTTTGTGAGACTTCAGACTTTTTAGACATTACAGTTTAGACATTATTTAGACACCACAGTCACCAGACATATTTTAGTCGCCTCACTTTTAGACTTCTTTTATTAGACACAATCTTTCAGACATCTTCAGACTTTAAAGACATCATTAGACGTTCCACTTTTATTATAAGACAAATACCGTACTGACCCACCCCCACCTCTCCCCCAAGTGACCTGACCTTCACAAAGACATCCTACAGCTCTCTGGACGATTCCTTCCTTCCTTCACTCCGGCTTCAGTATGGGAAGGAAGGATACCGTGACCTTGTACTCCCTGACCCGACGTGACCTTACCGACAATAGGATATCACCCGACAGAGGATTTTTTTTTTTTTAGAGAGGGGTGAGGGGAAGAGACCGCTTTACCGACCTCTAACTGTTGTGTGTTTGTAGACAGTTTATATATTAGACGATTTCTATGAGACCACGACTGTATTTAAAATGTATATTATATGTATGTGACTGTATTTAAATGGACTGTGTTATTTATTTAAGTTATTTATTTTTGTATTATGTATTATTCACGTAATAAATACATGTAAGATTTATATTGTATTTTTTCTTTTGTATTAATGCCTGTAAACCAAAGGAAGAAAGAGTTAAAATAGTAACTAGTCATTTCTGTGTACTGTATGTATGAATGTATATATTGACCCCTTTGGCATATTATATACATATTAACAGAGAGAGAGAGAGAGAGATTCATATCATCATCCACATACTGAGTGGTGTTTGAGACTACCTGAACCATACACAGCCTATAAGTGGAGGCAAGACTCAAACATCAACAAGACAACAGGAGAATTTTGCCTCCAGTCAGATTTGTTTTATGAAAGATAAAGCCTCTTCACTCACACCCACCACTACCCTCCGCCACTACCTCTACCACTACCCTCCGCCACTACCCCAATATACTATCCACCTATACCTCCGTCACTAAACCACCAACTACCACTACCTTTACCACCCCCACCACTACCTTATGTCCCAACCCCCCTACCGCCACTACTCCCCCTGCTCCCCCTCCTCAGACTTTTAACACTACACTAGGTTGAGGCCTCGAGGCGCGAATAGTGACCAGTTGGCCTCATTCTTTGTCAACCTCAGCTAATGGCGGCGGTGGTACGGTCAAGGAAAAAAGGTGAATGACGGCTTATATGTACGCTTATATTTATTATCGTGTGTGTGTGTGTACAACGAAGGTTAAGAAAGAATACCAAGAAGAAAAACTAGAGCAGAGATACACATCACGTCTTTGTGCACCTCTGTTGTGACACCCCCCTCTGACACACACACACACACACACACACACACAAGACCTTAGCCAGTAGGAAGCCGTCATTTCACCTGTAGCCTTTGTGTTAGTGTAACAATCTTGGTAAAAATAATGTAATTTCCTCTGGTAAGGAGGAAGTCATTATACTACTGAAGAAAAGGTTTGTGGTTTTAATATAATCTGAAGAAGAATCAAGTTCCTTCCAGTACCTGTTAAAGCATCAGGTAACTCCAGAGCAAGACAATAGCTTAATGAGGTGACAGATGTTTTGAGAGTATCTTCAACCTTGCTTGTAATCCTGGACACACACACAGCGACCACTAACGCTGTCTTCATCTTAACACAATGAACATTATTTCGTTACAGCGTCCACAAGTACCTGTAACTCATGGTCTCATAACTTTAATAAATTGATAAAAAATAAGAAAAATAGATATATATAAATCAATAAATTTATACATAATACAACTAAAAATAAAACAGCAACGAGACAATAAACAAATACAATCCTAAACAAACAATAAATTACAAACATATAATAAATAACGATATAAATAAACCAAGACAAATCAAGTTTTATAAAAAATTAACTCTAGAATGAATACATGTTATCCGGGTCAAGACTTTCAAGAGTTAAGTGTGAAAAATATTCCTCGTAACTGAAGCAATAAGAGCGTACCTGACCGGTTAATTTAATATAACATCCAGGAAACTAAATACTTTTAACAATAAACTTTCTAGCTTAAATAAAACCCCGTTATAGGAGACCAAACTGTGATAGAATTTTTTAGGAAGACTCCTCTCTCTCTCTCTCTCTCTCTCTCTCTCTCTCTAGGAAGGGAGTAACTCGTCCTCCCCACCTTAGTTAATGGGGTCACTAGGATAAACCAAAGACCATCTTTAGATGTCACCCACACCTGCACACACGCACACCATTACCCCCCCCCCCCCCAACCCACCACTACCCTCCCCAGTCCACCACTACCTTACCCAGCCCACCACTAACCTAATAGCCAAATAAATACACGACCATAAAACAAAAAGAAACTATCAATACACTACATAACATTACAAATATAAACACGAGAAACAAGACGGGACCCACATTATCCCCCTGAGGAACACCACTGAGTTAATATAAAACTTTAATCACCTTATACTCTCTGTTTTCTCACCTTCCCGGTCTTTACCTCGTGAGCCATGACAAAGGAGCCGTTCCACGTTAGTCAGAAGCACCTTATCGGAGTTTATTACCAGGAACAGATAGACGTTTACACCAGAGGAAGCCAAGTACCTGACTCATATTACTACCTGAAATATGTAAAACCTTGCGACCATAAAGTTACAGGTGGTGATGTGGGAGTTGTTGGAGTGTGTGGTTGGTGGAGTGTGTGGTTGGTGGAGTGTCTGGTTGGTGGAGTGTGTGGTTGGTGGAGTGTCTGGTTGGTGGAGTGTGTGGTGGGTGGAGTGTCTGGTTGGTGGAGTGTCTGGTTGGTGGAGTGTGTGGTTGGTGGAGTGTGTGGTTGGTGGAGTGTCTGGTTGGTGGAGTGTGTGGTTGGTGGAGTGTGTGGTTGGTGGAGTGTGTGGTTGGTGGAGTGTGTGGTTGGTGGAGTGTCTGGTTGGTGGAGTGTCTGGTTGGTGGAGTATCTAACATCATAAAGGGAGGGATAATGATAAATCTGGAAGAGGGAGAAGAAGAAGAAGAACAATGCAATTAATAAAAAGAAACAAATTAGAAAAAAAGGAAAATGTGATGATAATTTCGTATAAAGAGAGAAAGGCAAGAAAGATGAGGTGATAGAAGGTAGTGAAGGAGAGGAAGCAAAGCGACGAAGAACGCGATAAAGAAACGAGGAAGAAACAGGAAGCAGGAAGCAGTTGATAAGATGGAACAAGGGGAAATTTGAGGGTGCTTAGAGGGACAGAAGAAATCTAACCTAACCACGAGAAAAAGAGAGAGAGAGAGAGAGAGAGAGAGAGTAGGATAGGTTCATTACAATAGGGATCCTTTGGTTGGAGGAACGGGTGTTGGTCGAGGTAGGATGATGATGGTGGTGATGGTGGTGGTGGAGAACGTGGTGACAGTGGTGGTGGTGATAGTGGTGAAGGAGAGGGGGTGGTAGTGGTGGTGGATGAGGATGCTGGTTGTCATAGCTTATAATCTGTATAACACACACACACACACACACACACACACACACACACACACAAAATTTATACAATAACTAAAGAAAAATCAATACCAATATCCTCAAATAGTCATCAACACCAAAAATAACTTAAGCGATAAAGAAAAAAAATGTATCAGATATCGAGAGAGGAAGACGGGCTGTGAAGACCTCTGGTGGTAGCAGTGAAGACCTCTGGTGGTAGCGGTGAAGTGTGAAGTTGTAATAAGAATAAGGGAGGATTGCTCTGGATATGTCCTTATCTGTCTGTGTCACGTTAATTCTCTTTTACTCTCTCTCTCTCTCTCTCTCTCTCTCTCTCTCTCTCTCTCTCTCTCTCTCTCTCTCTCTCTCTCTCTTTATTGTTTTGTTTCCTCATTCATCACATAGAATCATAAGCCAAGAACTCAGTGTCAGAATCAAAAAGTTAATGGAAGTATTTCAGATGTTGGTGTCAAGAGGTGGTGTCTGGTGATAACAGGAACTGGTGTTGATGACACTACCACCACACACGGCCCCTTGACACCACTACCACCACCACACACGGCCCCTTGACACCACTACCGCCACCACACACGGCCCCTTGACACCACTACCACCACCACATACGGCCCCTTGACACCACTACCGCCACCACACACGGCCCCATGACACCACCACTATATTTCCTCATTTTTAATTCCTTCAGGATCGTGTTAATCTCGACTGACTTCCTCGTGTGTGCGTGTGAAGCCTCTGTAAGTGTAAGTGTGTATGTTGTGCTTGTGTCTATGTATGTATGTATGTTTGTTTGTATGTTAGTAGCGTGCGCACATCTACACAGCGAAGACGGCACTGCACTCTACCGCCTTCGCTTCCTAAATTGTAAGGTTAGGTTCTTGTTTACATTTGGGTTGACTGAAGTGCCCCGGCGACCCACAGGACAAGAGACAGACTCTGTATACCTGTCTGGCTGCCATATTAAATCAACTCGTTTACTAGAGTTCAGTGTTGATCATAGTGGAAGTCAGGTTGAAAATTATCCAAAGTGATGAATTTTGTTAGTGAAGTGTTGTGTCCTGTGGCATATTGAAGTTACATTGTGGGAAGACTTTTAGTTACGAACTGATCAAAAACCATAACACACACTGCTTACTGTACACTCACTAGATGGGAGAGATGTCTAATGTCTGCTTCACTTGTCTTAACGTAGGAGTTTTCAGGTGAAGTTGACTGCACGTTTTTTTCTTTTTTGCCGAAGGTGAATCTACACGCGCGCAAACACATTCTGACCCAGTTTGTGAGTCAATCGTGGCTGAGCTGTGGTAGCCGCAGGAAATGGTTTAAATGAATTCTTAAAATAACCTAACGAGGATGGTCTGCTTTTTAAGAGGGGAACACTAATTCTTTCCGGTTTATACTAATATTGGTTGTGGCTTATTTAACATGATAACCACTTTGGGCTGGACTTTAGCTGACTACTTTAGTTTAACAATATACGAATATATATATATATATACACCCGGTGCTAGTGGTGACCATAAAAGATTTAGTCTAAAGTTGGGTGTTTTGGGGTGTGGGTGGTGGTTAAATACGTAGTGTAATAGCGTAAAGAGAGAGGAATGAACTGAAGTGAAGGAATAACACGCAGAGTCTTGGTGTTGGACATATTCTCGTGAAAAAACAGCCGACGTCAGCAACGAACCTGTGTGCGCGCGCGTGTGTGAAACTTCCGCCTGTCAGTAGCTCACGGGTGGTGGTGGTTATGGTGTGAGGTGAACTGAGGTGCCAATGTCCCCACCAAACACCGTCAATCGCACCGTTCCCTCTCACACTGAGCTGGTTGGTAGGTCAGTCTTTATGATAGCCTAGTGAAGGTAGTGTGTAGGTGAGAGAGAGAGAGAGAGAGAGAGAGAGAAATTGCAACATCAGAGAAGGAAGAAGACGTCAAACACTCCAACAAAAACAATACGCGGTGCACGACGCTCTACTTCATACATATTTGTTGCTTTACTCATTAAGAGCTTGACCTGCTAGAACTACTACTACTACTACTACGGGCAGGTCTTGAGAGAACTACTGTTAGCTCCTCCACTTCCTCCTTCCTTCCCTCCCTCCTTCACACACACACACCCACCCCGCCTCACACACACAAACCCTGACTCTCTCACAGCCACACACACCCAAAACATCGGTTACAGATCAAAATAGACTTAAATCTTAACCTAACTTAACTAATCACACTGGGATCTATTTAACTAATCATTAGCAGCTCTCTCTCATCTCTACCATAAATAACTATAACACATCTTTTCTAAATGTTTTTGTTACTCGTGAAAATACAATAAAAGATTCAATATTGACGTCAGTTTTACATATGAAGACTTTGTTTGCCTGAAGTGACCCGTTAATGGAATGGTGTCAACGGCTCAGTTCCTTAACTATATACTAGTTACGTCATTTCCGGGTTTTTGTTGACATTCGGATAAACATTAAGACGAAAGAAATGAATCATGCATCATTCATATAAGAAATACGTATGTTTATATGATTATTGGGTTATTTGTATGGTCGTATGTATGTATGGCCGTTAGGAGACTGTGTTAAGGAGAAGTCAAGAGAGAATTCCTGCCCCGATGATGCCAAGTAAAAGTTTGGCTGGGGCGGTGCGGACCAGAGCGGGTGTGGGACATGATCCAGCTGCCTCACCTCTCTCCTTTACCACCAATTACAACCACTCAAGCATTTTATTTACCACCATTTTCTAACATCTCTTTCCTTGCGTGAATTACTACTACGATCCTCTCAGTCCTCTCCCAACAACAAGCAGAGTTGAGATGAGACGATAAAACTCAAAAAGGAAGTTAGTAACTGGCAACTCGTCTTACCAGGTCAGACGATCACAGCCAAAAGGTATATAAGTACCTCTTGTGAAGCTTACACTTTAGTTCCCCCTCAGCAAGGCCAGTCAACCAGCGTCACGGAGAACGCTACCAAAAAAAAAAGTAAGTAAGCCTGACACTTGTCCTGCCAGCCTACACTCTCTCCCTCTAGTACCCACAGAGTTTATGTATTCTGTTTGTTTACGTCTTATTGATCGATTCATTGTGTAGTTCTTGAGACACAGACTCCCTTAACTCCCACAGACAGATACCTAAGAACAGTCTTAAAGTTACAGAGAAAAACCCAACACAAATCCACAATAAACAAGATTTAGAAGGATAAAGTAATATTCTA
Organism: Homarus gammarus; assembly: GCA_958450375.1. Classification (NCBI taxonomy): domain Eukaryota; kingdom Metazoa; phylum Arthropoda; class Malacostraca; order Decapoda; family Nephropidae; genus Homarus; species Homarus gammarus. The sequence continues at coordinate 1,001,659 of CAUDMG010001490.1, forward strand.
GAATGGCTGAAGTGTTCACGGTGTTGAAGACTGATCTGTAAAGCTCCTCCACCACATCCTCTCCCTCGCTTACACCTCTCCACAACCTCCCCCTACACCCCTCCTCCCCTACACCTCTCCCTCCCCTACACCTCTCCACAACCTCCCCCTACACCCCTCCTCCCCTACACCTCTCTCTCCCCTACACCTCTCCACAACCTCCCCCTACACCTCCCCCTCCCCTACACCTCTCCCTCCCCTACACCTCTCCACAACCTCCCCCTACACCTCCCCCTCCCCTACACCCCTCCTCTCCTACACCTCTCCCTCCCCTACACCTCACCATCAACCCACACCCTCCCACACCCCTACACATGAGCGCGGCCCCCGCTATGGGCTGGGTGGGACATGGTCTCACTCAGAAAGGAGGTCACGAGGGCGGAGGACGGGGTGAAAGTATATAAAGGGGAGCACCGACGGCTCTCAGCTCAGTCAGTGTGAGGCGCGTGGTGTGTGTGTGTGCTGGTCCCGGAAGGCTGCAGAAGTGTTTGGTACAATTCTTTTACGTCTGAGGTAACTTATTTAAACATTATTTTTTTAGGTCCTGCTTTTTTTTGTGTGTGTATGGGTGTTTTTATATTTCACGAGTCATTCTTTATAGATAAATTAAAAAAAAGTTTATTATCTTAGAATGGATGTAACTATTGCCTATAACTTATTCATATTTCTTTACTGTATTGTCTATGTGTTTAATAAGTTGTTCTTGTGGCCGCAGAGAGACATGAAGTTGGTACTGTTAGGTGTGGTGTTGGTGGGCGTGGTGGTGATGGCCACAGCACAGGAGGACGAGAACACACAACAGTACCAGGACCTCGAGGAGGGTAGACAGGTCAGTGACCCTCCTGACCAGACCTGACCTAATTTTACCTAACCTTAACTAAAATAATTCAACTTAGCATATTCTAAGCTAGTCTATTGAATCCATACCATACCTAAATTAACCTAACGTATCCTAAGTCAGCCTGACTACTCCTTAACTAACTTACTAATCAAACCTAACTTAAGCCACTTCATCACTTACCAACTCTAACCTAACCTAACTTAAGCCACTTCATCACTTACCAACTCTAACCTAACCTAACTTTAGCCACTTCATCACTAACCAACTCTAACCTAACCTAACCTAACCTGTATGATAAGCGGCAGGTATTTACATCGTATTGAAACTCTCAGAATGGCCCCAAGGAATCTCGCAATAGTAAACCGGACGCTGTACTAGGTGTAAGTGGAGGCGACTGTACATCTTCCCACAAGTAACACGTAGTACATCCAAAAAGTAACACGTAGTACATCTTCCCAAAAGTAACACGTAGTACATCCAAAAAGTAACACGTAGTACATCTTCCCAAAAGTAACACGTAGTACATCCAAAAAGTAACACGTAGTACATTTTAACTGTGAGAGAAGGTCGTCAGCGAATCAATAATACAATGATGGTGTGATGACAGTTTCGCCCACATGAAATACTGTCTTGTGTTGCCAGGTTAGGCCAGGTTAGGTTAGGTTAGGTTAGGTTAGGTTAGGATAGGATAGGACTAAAAGACCCAATAAGATGTAATTTTTTTATACTGCTTATTTATAAATGATTTGTGTTGTTACAGAGAACGGTTGATACCGCTGCTATTACTGACAAGCTCACAGGGGTTATCACCGCCAACCCTCTTGACACGCTCCTACTGCAGTTTGGTAACATCCTGGGACTGATCGACCTGGGTGGCCTAACCCCCGATAAAATTACTACTTTAGGTGGCACAGCTGGCCTTGGTGGCCTTACTGGCCTCGGTGGCCTTACTGGCCTCGGTGGCCTTGGTGCCTTGGGGGGCCTCACCGCGGATAAAATTACTACTCTGGGAAGCACTCTGGCCGCCGTCTCCGCAGTCAAGACGTCCTTCCTGGACCTCGGCGCCAAAGCTATCGATGGTGTTAACTTTGTTCTGGCCATCATCGCTCTCGCTCTGCTCATCGGTAAGTTCTATGACGTTGAATCTTCTCAATAACTTTCAGAACTTTGATTCTTTATACTGATAAGTTGTATGAGGTTCAGATTGACCTCAGTTTGTTTGTATATAACTTTTACCTTATACTGACTATCTCCCACAGTCTACCTGGTGGAGAACGAGGGAGACATCAAGGGTTTGTACGGAGACACCGGTACTGGCACCTACAGACGTCAGGGCTCGAATCACTACGACTCCTACAGTGGCTACATCAATACTGCTCGCTCTTTCATGGACGCTCCTTTAATGCAAAGTGTCACCAACTTCGTTTACGACGCCATCACTAAGTACGACGACTAGTTCCCGCCAGCCAACCCTGACCCTGGTAGGAGGAGATACTAGGGCACTCCCTTGGCCTCGTCGTCAACCATGTATAATTTATCTTATATTTATTTGTTTTATATCTGTTCGTCCCCTCAGGGCTGGACCCTTCAGTGGGACTCTTTAACACAGTCCATTAAACGACTTGGACAAAAATGTTGACGACAAATGACCTTTATTTTGAGAGTTTGTTAAAGCTCCTCACCCAACGTGGACGATACACCAGCCCCCCCCCCCCCCCCCCCCCCGCCCTCCTCGGGAAACACGCCCCCCAGACCTCAAAGACTGACAATATTGACCTCTATGCTGGCCCTGGAGTTAGCTGTGATGCTCTCTCTCATTCACCGACCTCTGGACTGTGACGTACCTGATAACTCTATATAAGAGACGCTTTAATAGCCCAGTTTGCCCGTGTACATATTTTGTATATTAAACTTTACACTTCCATCTTATACACCTGGTGGGAGCGTGTACACCTGAAGCCGTTTACCATCAAGAGGTGTACACACTTCTTACCCGACATAGTCACGAGACACACGGCAACCGACCGACTCCTGTGACGTGCATGTATGTACTTATATATTTTTTATATGTAAAATTTTTAACATGTTAATAAAACTTATGTGAAATTACGTTGTTTGAAAGGAACCAACAAACTAGTTGTAGATATTTATCAGAAAATGGATGAGAAAATAGAGTTCCATAGAAAAAACTATTTTAAGATATGAAACGCACACACACACACTGATAATTGCTGCACAAGGAAGTGAACTTAACCTAATTACCTCAACAACAACCAATACCTTCATGAGACAGACACAATCACCCTCTAGATAACACACACGGTAATTGGCAGCCCCTAGGAACAGTTTATATTAAATCACAATGTAGAGAAAGAAACTATGCACAGTCCCCTTCACTAGTGCGTTTACAGGGCCTCGTCATATAAACATTCCACAAATCATTACACTGAGAGATTTGTTTTAATATTGTTTTACTTTGATTCGATACTATGTTTACTACTGAGAGTTTCCTTCTGTCGAATGTAAACAAACACAGCGCTGCCACACTGTACAAAACATGACAAGCCCCTGTAAACGCACTAGTGAAGGGAACTGTATAATTATGAATGTATATGTATTCTGAATGATGTGCTTGCTGACTGGTTATTTGTTTTGGTGTCATAGCATTAACTGGTTTAATTTTAACTCTCAAGGGATGAAATATTTAATCTATTGTTCTCAGAGGTTTAAATCATCACTCTTAAGAGATTATCATCCTGGCAGGGTTAAGTATTCGTCTCCAAAGGCTTAAACCATCACCCCCAAAAAAGCTAAGCCATCGTTCCCAGAGGTGTAAACCATCTAAACTATCGCTATCAAAGGTTTAATCCATCGTACCTTAAGTGTTAAACCATAGTCCTTGTAGCTTAAGCCATCGCCCTCACAGGGTTAAGCCATCGTCTTCAGGGGGTTAAACCATCGTCCTCAAAGGGTTAAAATATCCTATCCTATCCAATCCTATTCTAACCTAACCTAACCCACCTCAATCTTACCCTAATCTAAGTTATTCTACCTTAAAGAAGATTATTGTCTTTATTTCCACCAAGAATAAAAAAAAAAGTCTAAATATTTCACCAAGAAAAGTTATACAAGTCATGAAGAATAAACTAATGATAATGTAAAAGGTTCATCTTCAACAGTGTATAAATGTATGGTCTTCACCCACAACATTTCACTTAAGTTCATCAATTTTTTTTTTAGTGCAGTAATTATCCTTAAATGTTTCTTTTTATACATTAAATTAATAAACATTTCTGTATCGTAGATATTAGTTAAAGATATATTTTTGTTATTGTTTATTTCTTTTGGAGTTTGGTTAGGTTAGGTAAAAAAAATAGAGAAAAAAAAGGAAGAAAAAATAATTAAAATCCAAGTTATTTAATATTAGCTAATAATTATGGGTTTGAAATTCCACTGAGGCTTGACTACAGCCAGAGGTGTTCTCTAGTTCCAGACCACGAGGGCCGTGAGAGCCTTATTGTGTGCCCCATGTTGTATAGGCTAGCTATGGCGACCTGTGGTGTAATGGTCAGCAACCTCGCCTCAAAAGCAAGCGGACTCGATCCTCAGGCAGGGTGAAACTATGGGCAAGTTTCTTTACGCCATTTGCCTCTGTCTACCCAACAGTAATTGGGAACCTGGATGTTAATCGATTTGCGGATCGTGTTCCGGGGCAATGGTTAGCCAGTGCAGTTGGCGAGTTGTCCGGTCTTTTCGGACTATTCCTTGACATTGGGTCATGCAGCTCGTTAACTCAGGGTGTGGTTGTTGTGTTGGCGACCTTAAGCAAATTCACGCCTAGGTGGCCCTTGGGCCAGCCATCCTCGTTACACGAGGGACAACCATTATTATATGTAGGTTAGCATCATCGCGTTGTAAGTTATGCAAACCAGTTAGATACGTTCTTACATGACCGGTCAAGAAAATATTGAATGTACAAAAGTTCACTGATCCTCTCACAGTTATATGCGTTCTAACATCTCAGAGTAAAAAAGTAATTATTGGCTACACGTTTTGAGAATCAGATACGTTCTCAGCATTAGTAGTAGTTGGTTGTGTGAGGTGAAGTCCCTCTTAGTATGTTGGACGCTTAGGCAACAAGTCAGACACGGTGTTTTCTGCACATGCAAACACGCAGAGTATGCTGGAGGGAGAGGCACCACGACCTGTGCTTGATATGCAGACCAAGAGACGAGTCGCAGTATAGTTCCTGTTACTTTCTGTTGATACAGAAAGAGAAATTGAAATAAGATGGAGAGTGAGAGAGTCATTTGGATGCTACATAACCAAGGGATATGACACAACCCCAGATGTGCCTCTCGTGTAAACACTGACGCTCGTTTTCTGAAGGACAAGATGACGAGAGACTCTCATAAAAAAATCTTTCCTTCAATGATCAGTGAATAAAAATTATGCAACACAGTATTTTGAACTTATCTGGAGGAGAACTGATTAATTATATTATACTTTTCAAACATATGATGCTTTTATTACCAGTAAGATAAATATGCTTAGGATAATACTACAGTCAGAGATAATACTAATCTGAGTATTATTTCTTCATAAAACCTCTAAAGAAAGTTTTATTTTATCCAATACTTTCAATACTTTCTCTTACAGCGATATGATCAAGTATAAAGGAGAAATTACCCATAATACGTTGACGATAACAAACCAAGGACACTTAAGACATCATGAGAGAGGCACTTGTAGGGGTCACAGCTCCTGAGACACAAATATTTCACTCATTCATTTTGTCTCCTCGTTGGTGCTAAGTGAAGACACCTCGAGTGCTGAGCCTTACTATAGCCCTGATGCCAATTTAGGAATTTGTTTTCGTGTTTTGGATTAAGTTATGTTTGAGGGTTAATACGATCTTCCATTACGTGTGTGTATGTGTGTGTGTTCATCAGGCTATTTAGGTATTCTAGATGAGTGTCGGGCAGCAGACGTTGGCAGAAACTCGATCAGCTCAGAGAAGTGGTAGTGAAGGTCATGTACTGTAGATTGTGTAGTGGATGTAGTGTGTCTTAGTGTAAAATGTGTAGTGTGTGTGGTGTAGGATGTGTAGTGTGTGTGTAGTGTAGAATGTGAAGCGTAATTGTTACTGTAGATGTTAGTGTAATGGATTTAGTGTACGTATTGTAGAATGTGTAGTGTGTATGTGTAATGTTATCTTCAGGAACTGCTTACTGATAAATGAATGAATCCAAGTAATGTGCGACATAGGTATGAAAATATTTGATGTTGAAATACTGTAGTTATCCTTTATGATACAACACGAACACATTTATACGTAGAGGTGTTGATATTGTCTTGAGTTGGTTGAGAGAGAGAGAGAGAGAGAGAGAGAGAGAGAGAGAGAGAGAGAGAGAGAATATGGATAACACGCCATCAATAACGAAGACTTGGTAATACACATATATCTGTCTTTAATTATCAGGTGACAAAAATCCACCACAAACCACCAACAAAATTTTGTATACGTCATTATAAACATCTAACAACACGATCTATGTAAGTTACTGTGCTCTTGGCTTTCAGATTCTACAAGTCTCCACGGCATCACCTGGAGAATAGGCACCCCAGCTTAATTCACCTGATGACTGAACACCCCCACGCTAACCTAACACCACTTCACGTGATGTTCAGTCAGTCATATGGTTATCGTTGAGATGTCTGATGGATGTTTACTCAAGTGAGGTGTTCTTCCCAGTCAGGTGAATGAATGAGAGGTGAGAGTGACGTCTGGCAACACACCTGGAATACGTCTGGGTAAAAACTTGGCTCGTGTGAGGTTATGTTTCCTACACACAAAACCTGTTAAATCTAGCCCAGTTTTTATTTACATACACACAGTACATTGACGGTATTGGTGTTATGGTTTATGACCGTATTACATAAATTGTCCAGTTTTACACACACACATCAACACGAGCACTTCTTTCTGAAAAATTGGAGTATTATATTGGCAAAATTTAACTGAAACTCCCCACTCCCCTACCCCCCCCCCCCCCCCCACCTCCTCCGAAAAAAACAACATTTGTAACAGGGTATCTGATGTCAGCGTTCGCCATCCAAGCTGACACTTTAGACACGTTCTTGGCTGATATTGCTGATTGAGTTTAATTAAGATTTTGTTGTGATGTTTCTTGAGAAAATCCACTTTCAGGTGTCAGGCGTCAACGATATCACGTCAATCGAATGAATAGAAAGGGAATAATTTTACCAAGACTTCTGATTGGTCGCCAAGGAGTCAACTCAACTGTTGATTGGTTAAGCCTGCAACTACTTCACCACTCATGCTTCACGTTGTCGCCAGCCTCGTTCACAAACTCGAAAAGTGAGTAACTTGTACATTTTTGTTATCTCTGTCTAGATGTCACCTAGCTATCACATACAGTACATGTCACTCAGCTGTCACCTAGCGTAATAACTCACTGAACGAACAGAAAACAGCTAACTGAACAGACACACACAACAACAGAACAACTTACTAAACGGACGAAGAACAGAAAGTGTGCAGTGACTTGTAAGCTGGGTTGAGGTTGCCAGCAGTTCGTAGCCACATCCGGTTGGTGTCATGTTGTGCTGGGGCAAGGAGCATTGTCCCTGTGAACCACCGCATACTAGAGCCACTGCATATTCGAATCACTGCATACTCGAACCACTGCATACTCGAACCAATGCATATTCGAACCACTGCATACCCGAACCACTGCATACTCGAACCACTGCATACTCGAACCACTGCATACTCGAACCACTGCATATTCGAACCACTGCATACTCGAACCACTGCATACTCGAACCACTGCATACTCGAACCACTGCATACTTACTCACAACTTTCCAACTCTCTTTCTCTTCGGTGATGACTTCGTCTTTCTGTTAACTGGATGAATATTTCAGATTAACCTGATCGATTATTTCAACCTCAATTTCTATCATTATTTATAGTAACTTGTAGTTCATTCGTGTTTTATCTTTCCACGTAGTTTATAAACGAGATGAATTACTTAGAAGAATAATGAAGATAAGATTTTAATAACATCAAGCAAGACTATTGGAGGTTCAAGATACGGTGCTTCTGATAACAGCACGTAGACAAAAGACTAACGGAGATAAACAAAAAAGAAAGAAAGAAAGAAAAAATAATATAATCTTTGTAATAGTGACGACGTCTGACATACCAAAAATATAACAATAGCAACGGAGAATTGTTTCACTGTCAATGAGACTCCTGGGTCACAGAACTGATTCTCTAGGTCAGGGAGGTGAATGAGGCTGCATTTTTACACATACATATTAAAGATTTTTTTTCCCAACACTAATTTATTTTTTATCGACTTTGTATTCGCTAATTAATTCATCTGCTCGTTCGATTTTTTTTGTAAGTATTTACCTTTCTTTCAGTGTTGTGTACTTGAACTACAGTACACCTATCTAAGCCAGCGGGGCCTTGAGAGTCAGGTGATCACTATTAAACTCGCCTACGTTAACACACACTTCCACAGACCATGTATTTTGACCTTACAACTCGAGAATAGATAAAGAAAACGGCATTCACACTTACTATAACAAATTCTGTAACTATATTGATCTTTCACATCAGAAGAATAAATTTTAAGGTGTGTAGGTATGTAAATATGTTTGGCATGTACTAAACATATTATCTTCAACAAGTTCCTGGTGTTTAGGGTCAAAAGGTTGATACAGTAAAGTCATAACATTGTAAAAGTTTCTAGCGTGAGTTGGCATCTCCCTCGAGTGCAATTAGATCGAAATTGCACGGCACTTAATTTGTTCTATAAAACTGGTAGTCTGCAGTCATAAAGGCAGGTGCAGAGGACTTCAGGGGAGATAGTCTATGAGGGGAGATAGTCTATGAGGGGAGATAGCCTATGAGAGGAGACAGTCTATGATGGGAGAGTGTATTAAAAGCTCCTTGGGGATGACTATCAACATTAGAGGAAATAACCCGAAGTTTATTCCCTTGTTACAGGAAATAACTACGTAGGAGCATGACAAAAGTGAAATGCTGGTAAATATCAAGAGTCGTAGTTATATATTGAGGGTAAATTCACGTTTATTGACCAGATAAATGTTAACTAAACCTTGACTTTATCTTACTTTAAGGGTTCAGTTCAGAGGTTTAATGGAGGGAGGAATAAGCATCTTGTGGCCTTTGAACCCTTGACTGACAGAACCCCTTTGATAACCTAACCTAACCCTTTTGATAAGATAACCCAACCTAAGCCCCTCCATATAAGAAAAATTGGCAGGCTTTTTGACCAAACATTCGGGGTTTGGTCTCAAAATTCGGGTTTTTTTATCTAATACTCTCACGTGTAACCGACTTTGCCGAATTTACAAATCACTTTATGTATGAACCTTTAAATACCATAATAGACACACCTGGTTTTCACTTTTTTTTTTTTTTTTTTTGCCATTTGACAGTGAATGTGACGAACTAGAGCTCAATTTTTCGTTTTAAACCCAATTTAGTCTCTCGGAAGTCTATTGTCTTGTGGAATTGAAGAGAGAGACACGTTTCAAGCACTTCCATCTGATCTATTCCTCACGTGTGTGTGTGAGTGAGGAGTGGGAACTGTCTTTACCTGAAGCACGACATGACTTCCTGGATAGTTGTGTTGTGTTGTAATGAGCCCGGGCAGGAAGCTTGGGTGTTTCCTCCAGTTCACCTTACACACCTGTACAATTACTCCAGCTCACTTCACATACCTGTACACTCGCTCCAACTCAGTACACACACTTCTACACTCGCTGGTATTATTTTACCGAAATATCTTGAACTAGAAATCAATCCAATACTAAACCGGTACTGGTAACCTAACCTAACCTGAGTGGTAGAGAGGAGCTGTGGTTTACTGTGTCGAGGTTTAAGGTTTATGGCTTAATACAGTGACGCCTGACACCAGGAGTTCCATGGATGGGGTCACCTCCAATACTAGTATTACAGTACAGTAACACAGCTGGTACACCCCACAGTACCACAGCTGGTACACCACCACAGTACCACAGCTGGTACACCACCACAGTACCACAGCTGGTACACCACCACAGCAACAGATATTATCGCTCCACACTCCAACACTTCCGATTTTCACTCACGTTTCAACCTACAGTGACCCCGAGGAACACAAAAATCAAGAGACACAGTGTGATTATAGGAAGTCGTAACTTTAAACGCTTGGTCCCGAGATAGCAGTCAGCCACACGGTGATGCTGCGTGTTTGGTGCCCAATATGTGTACAGACAAATACAAGTCATCTCTCTCATTATTTATCTCCTTTGGTGACTACTGAACCTTATCTTACTGTTATGTCCGCGTTCTTTCTCTGTTCTATTGTGATGACGTTTTGGTTGAACGTCTTCATGTTTCTGATGATATTTTAACATCCACCCAGCATCAATTTTCTTCTTCTTGTCATATTCAATGTATCATATTATCACCGGAACAACTTATCTGCTAATAGTGAATGCATAATAATCATTCCTATCCACACACCCGTCATTACAAACACACAAACAATCAGAAATAAAAACAAGATAATGAGTGGTAATAAAAACGTACCCATGAATGACCTCAAACGACCCACCGCCCTACTTGCTCCGCCTGCTGCTGCAAACAAGCAAACACCGCAACCCTAATTACTGTAGTAGTTTGACTTCCTACTTCCCACCCCCTCCTAGTCCTCCTCCTCCCCTTATTCCTTCTCCTCTTCCTCCTCCTCCTTCTTCTCCACCTCCACCTCCTCTTCCCCCTCCTCCTCCTGCCATCTGTGTTGGGTACAAAGCAGCGGGGCGTCCCAACACACAAGCAGTAGATATCTGTTATGGTTGAGTAAGAATTAAGATTTTATCGAGCTCAAGAATTGTCTCTCGAGTCTTGGGTGGGTGAAGAGCTCTCAGCTGTCTCGTGTAGTCCCTCATGCGCAGGTATGTGGTCCCTCTTACACACATGGTTCAGCACTATGATACAAGATTATGGTACAAGGTTCAAGATTATGGTACGAGGTTCAACACCATGGTACGAGGTTCAACACTATGGTACGAGGTTCAACACTATGGTACAAGGTTCAAGACTATGGTACAAGGTTCAGTATGTCAGTTTAAGCGTTATTTTCAAGGTCATGATATGTCTTGGTGCTTCCTTTAACACATAACCTAACCTCACCTAGAGAGTGTGTGTGTGTGTTAAGAAGAGGACCCACACGTCACTAACCACCGGACACAAAAACTCACCTAACCTAACTTAGATTAACCTCGCTTATCCTAACTTAACAATGCACCGTAGCTTAAATTAATCTCACTTCGTCAAACTTAATAATGTACCGTAAATTAGATTAACTTAACCTAAAGTAATAAAGAATTTCACTTGGTTTAGGTGTCTTCTCGTGACCCACCATCTCCTCTCACCCTTTAGGATTCATCGCTATGGACTATTACCTTCCATAGAGACTCAATTACCTTAGTAGTTAGACCAGAAACACCTGTCCTAAGTTTACAATATTGATAGTCGGAAGTTTTTTTTTACCTTTCGTCACTAATTTTAAGAGCATCAAGTGTTTCTCTCTTTCACTGGCATATATTTGTGACCAGGGGAATGTGAATGGGTGTAGAGGGGGTGTAGAGCGGGTGTGGGGAGGGGTAGAGGGGGTGTAGGGAGGTGCAGAAGGGTTGTAGGGAGGTGTAGAGCGGGTGTGGGGAGGTGTAGAAGTGGTGTGGAGAGGTGTAGAGCGTGTGTGGGGAGGGGTAGAGCGGGTGTGGGGAGGTGTAGAAGTGGTGTGGAGAGGTGTAAAGGGGTTGTAGGGAGGTGTAGAGGGGGTGTAGCGAGACGTAGAAGTGGTGTGGAGAGGTGTAGGGGGGTGTAGGGAGGGGCACTTGGAGGTATGAAGGACGGTGAGGGTAGCGAGACTGGTATGAGTTTAAGAGTTGTCCAAACATAAATAAACTAACACACACACACACACACACACACACACACACACACACACTCACACACACTCACACACCTAACAGCGTGTTAACAATATCTCTGGACGAGTTCTTGAGATACAATGAAACAGCGCCTGTTTTCTTGTGTGTCCTCGTGCCTGTGTCCTCATATGTGTCCTCGTCTTTGTGGCCTCGTATCTGTGTCCTCGTATCTGTGTTCTCGCGGCCGTCCTCGCACCAATACCCTACCTCTCGTGTGAAGACGGTAACTCAAGAAGTGGTGAGCGAATTTTGCTTAAACTTGAGAGGGACGCTTGACACCCCCTGACCCCAGACCACTTTGATTATCAGCCCATGAGACAGTGATCCGAACCCATGAGACAGTGATCCGAACCCATGAGACAGTGATCCGAACCCATGAGACAGTGATCCGAACCCATGAGACAGTGATCCGAACCCATGAGACAGTGATCCGAACCCATCTAGCACGTGTTTTCTGCCTCGTAATGGACTCCAGTGTTTCAAGTCTTCACGCGTCATCCTCTCGGCTCCGCCAGCCTCAACTTTGACTTGATTAATGCCGGTAGATTTTGAGTTGTCGTTAGTATCAACATAAAGTTACTATAGCAATCAAAACAGTGAAGGGATATTGCCAATTAAACCATTTACTAGAACGTATTTTTCCCATACATTCTGGAAACTAAAAAACCTGAGGTGGATTGAAAAATATACAGTATTAACTTGAAGGAATATTGAAAAATTGACGTATTTGCAACCCCCCTCACCCCCCCCCCCCCAAAAAAAAAATGAGCATGCAAAAAATCTTCCAGCCTTAAAACCACTTCCCAGGTGCTAGAACATTTTCTTAAGTTGAAGGTCTTATAAACAGGTTCTTAATACGCTGCTAATATGTACTTGTTACGTAAGGTTTGTGGGTGACTGGCTGCTTGACCCCCTCAGGAAAACTTGTTGCAGTAGAATTCTTGCGGAACTCCTTGTATAGAGTTGAGGGTCAGGGTCTTGTCTTTAAACACAGTCTTTGCATCTCATCAACTACCAGTACGGCTTGAACTTTTATTATTATTATCATTACTTTTATTATCACCATCATCATGTTAAAGAAACTACCTAAGCAAAACCAAACTTATCTTAATATGCAGTAGATCACTTAAACTCTTGTCTATCTGCTATATATAATTTTTTCAATCACAGGAAAGTAAGTTTTTCAATACGATAAAAACTTGTCTCGTTCTTGTGCCTACCACTCTCCCTCTTCGTAGAAATTTGAAGGTCAGTTCAGTCACGAGTCTATTCTTCCTACAATATTCTTTTTCTTTGATAACCTAATCGATCATTTCACTTTTCTCCGTCGTTGAAGAAAGTGTACCTAGGTATTACAGCGAACAACCAGATGATAAAGCGAATAGTTTGTACAGTATGTTGGTAATGGTTTGACTTCATCATAAAATTTATCATTATTGGTTTTACTGTACTGTGTTCTGTTATGTATTTTGCAGGTATGTTCACATATATAACTAATACACAGGCCAAGATAGGATTAGTCTCTTAACTAATTGTGTATACCTGCATCATTCTCATTTCACATCACACCCACGACGAAAGAAATACGACGCAACAACAACAACTACAAAAACATCATCAACATTAAAAAAATCAACATAACAAATTCTCTGCATTTCTGAATTTCTACCAGTTCCATCTTTCATCCTTGTCCTATTAAGAGAAAACTTGTTATCTGAAACAGTGAATAAAGACTTGCCCAGCGAGTTACAGAGTGTCAGGTTTTTGCTTGCTGACCCCAAGAACTTCTTTTTGTCCAAGCAACATTCAATTTCATCCTGTCTCGTGTGATGAAGAATTCCAGCTGCAAAGTCACGCTAGGTTATACCTGTTTTTCCTTCCAGTGGAGAAAAAACATAGCTTACTTGATCTCGGTGTCAAGGCCGCAATGTTTTCATAGCGTTTCTTATTTGATTTTTTATTTGACTTTTTTCGTAAGTTTTTTAGCTCTGAAGAAGAAACAAAATTATATTCAGCTATCTTCAAACACTTCCAAACGCTTCTCGACCTTCCTGTTTTACGACCCAGAGACGAAATTCAGACTTCCCATTTTAGGCTTGAGTAATGATGACTCACTCGTTCTGTTACCAGGGTTAAAGAGGTTATATCCGTGTGCCTGCGAGCCTGTGTGTGTGTGAGTGAGTGCCTGTGTGCGTGCCTGTGTGCGCCAGATGGTTCAAGGTACAACAACTTGGTACTCCTATGGTAAATCAAATCAACACCAGAGCTTCACACAGTCGTGATAGATCTGGCTGATGTAAACATCTCAACTGTCTGTGAGAGCGGTAATTTAACCCACTGAGTAAGATACCAACCCACTAGGTACGATGCCAAGCCCCTGAGTACGATGTCAAGCCCCTGAGTACAATACCAAGCCGCCGAATACGATACAAAGCCGCTGAGTACGATATCAGGACCATGAATACGATGTCAAACCCTTCAGTACGATGCCAAGTCCCAAATTACGATGCCAAGCCCTTGAGTACGATGCCAAGTAATTAATCACGATGCCAAGCCCCTGAGTACAACGAAATAGTCTCAGAGTAAGGCATGGTATCTGAACCCATTGAAGTAGGAAAACTTAACAGTGGGGCATAAGGCATCAAACCCCTTGAATATGATGATCTGTTCCCCTTCAGAATGATGACTTACCCAATGGCTTAAATCCCCGCAATCAAAGCATTATGTATACGTGAGGCAATGAAGACGTGTGGGTAGTGCGTGGGCGTGTGGGTAGTGCGCGGGAGAGTCTGGGTACTGTCTGGAAGAATGTGGCTACTATCTGGGAGAGTGTGGATACTGTCTAGGAGAGAGTGGGTACTCTCTGGGTGGATGTGAAAGTGTAATATTCAGGCTCGTCACGTCTCTCACAGGTATGGGAGCCTCTAGGGGTGAAACTCTTGATACTGGAACACACATCTACCCGGGCGAGTGGGGTGGTGGTGATAATGGTGAGGGTAGAGGTGGTGGTAGGGGTGGTGGTGGTAGTGGTGGTAGGGGTGGTGGTGGTAGTGGTGGTAGGGGTGGTGGTGGTAGTAGTGGTAGGGGTGGTGGTGGGGGTGGTAATAGTGGTAGGGGTGGCGGTGGTAGTAGTGGCAGGGGTGGGGTGGTGGTGGGGGTGGTAGTAGTGGTAGGGGTGGTAGTGAGGGTGTTGGTAGTAGTAGTGGTAGGGGTGTTTGTGCCTTTTGTCTGGTGATAAGAGTGCTCGTTTAGTAGCAGTAGTACTAGTAATTATAACAGCAATAATAGCAGTAGTAACAATAATAGAACATAAGCTAACAATGAAACCAGAATTACTGGATGAAAGTGAAGTGCAACAATATTGGTTATGCGTAACGCGTGCAAGTGGACCACACTCAAGGGGAATAACAAGCCTCTTATCCACCTGTGTTTAGTAGTAGTAGTAGTAGTAGTAGTAGTAGTGTGTAAATACGTGTGAACATAGTAACACCTACAGCACACACACCAGTTATTCATAGACACATCTTCAGTTATTATACGCAGTCACTGTGGTCGCCCGGGTGTAAACATACCGACGACAATAAAGATTCAATAGCAGTGTTATTTACCAGTCGGAATGGGTAGTGTCGGTAGTGACTAGGATATCCTGCTATTGAGTGGTGATATTAGATGTTGTCGCTTGTGTAATGCTATTGGTTAATGGTGGTAGTAGTGGGTGGTAGTTTTGGTAGTGGTGGTGGTAGAAAAGGTTTTAGAGGTATTCGTAGTAAATAGTTGTTGTCCCCCTCCTCCCTACACCCCCCACCTCTTTCTCCCCCTCCTCCCTACACCCACCACCTCTTTCTCCCATTAGGCACCATAAGGCTGGGCTCTGTTCCTCCATGCTCTCTCTTCTTCCCTACACAGCCGCCCCCCCCCCCCCTGTGACCCAGCTGAGCCTCCCTTAACTCTCTCTTCCCTACCTGCCCGCTCCCAGCCACCATCTGCTCTCCCCCCCCCCCCCCCACGCTCCCTCCTCCACCTCTATGCACTCTCCCTCCCTTCACTCTCCCTCCTCACAATGTCCCTTCTAGATGCTACATGTCTCTCTCGTCCCTCAAGCTTCATCAAGCTTCATCCTCCATCAAGCTTCGTCCTCCCGCAAGCTTCATCCTCCCCCAAGCTTCATCTTCCCCCAAGCTTCATCCTCCCCCAAGCTTCATCTTCCCCCAAGCTTCATCCTCCCCAAGCTTCGTTCCTCCTCCAAGCTTCATCATCCCTCAAGCTTCATCATCCCTCAAGCCTCTGCCTTACACTACCCATTATCTTTTTTCCCATGACCAGCGGTAATGTAGGTCACAACTTCCTGCCCGTCTCCTCCCCCCCCCCCCCCTCAGGATACATTGGTCACCCTCTCCTCCAGGATATTATATTCAGCACCGTTTTCTCCCTTTCACTCTTTCTATCTGTATTTCTCTCTCGCTCTGCATCTCTCTACGTCTTTCTCATCTTTCTACCTCTCTCTCTCTCTTCTTTCTACCTCTCTCTCCTCTTTCTATCTCTCTTCCTACTTCTCTATCTCCCCCTCCCTCCGTTCTGTATCTCTACCACTCTCCCTCTCTCTTTCCTTCCCTCCCTCCTTCCCTCACTCTGCGCTAGTGGTCAAGGCCGAGGGCGGGAGAGAGCTCCACCCGGATTCTTCATTGCTGTCCCTGTGACCCAGATTCCCTCCACCCCCTTCCCCCTCCCATCCCTTCGGGTTTACAGGAGGGGGGGGGGGGAGGGGGATTGGATTTGGGGTCATAAGAAGGCAGACGAACATCATTGCCTGGGTGGAGGGAGGTGTGGGAGGGGACGGATGGTGGGAGAGGAAAGAAGAGAAGGGGTGAAGACAAAGGGAACGTTAAGTAAAAAGAGGTGGGGGAGAAGAGGGAAGGCAAGGAGAAAAAGAAAAGGAGAAGCAACCACCAAGAACCAAACAGTAAAAGCTGAACAAAAGAAAATGATAGAGAATTAAAAAAAAGTCAAAGAATGTGAATAAAAAAAAACGATAATAATAAAGAATCGAACGAAGAGAAATTATGGTAAAGTCTCCAAAAAAAAATGGAAATGGAATATAAAGATCCAGTCAGAACACCGGAAACGGATAATAACGAAAACAAACAAAGTCACACAAAACGTAAATATAAACAGCGAAATAATGCGAAAACAAACAAAACAAGAGTTTAGTATGAATGAACGTCGCTATAATCCGAAGATAAATCCTATAAATAGAGATAAATAATATATTGGTTGTAAGAATTGATTACGATAATAACCATTGTATTATACTTACATGCCACCCCTCTCTCTCTCTCTCTTTCTCACCAAGCAACAGCCTGACACACACTTCAGAACCACCTGGAGTGTTAACATCCCCCCAACACTAGGAAGACTAGTTTTTTCATACTTCGTTTCTGTAACCTAACCCCGTGCCCGTGTAAGGCTAGACGTCCCTATAGTAACCACGATGGAAACGTTTAATAGTATAAAAAAAAATAACTAAATACTTCTAGTGTTTTCAAAAGGTATATTTCAAGTTATTTTAGTTAAAGTGTATTGATAATTTTATTCCATTATTAAAGTATGGATGTAATATACGATTTTATACTACAATGTCTATTTGTGTAGGTCTATTGTTTGTCCAGGAGCCTATATTAAGAAAGATGATGATGGTGGTGGTGACGAGGATGGAGAACATTAGAGATTAAGAAGATGATACTGTAGAAGATGATGGAGAGAATGAAGAGATAATGATGAAGAAGATAAGAGATAGAAGAGGTGCTGAGAGACAGGTAAGAGATGAGAGGCAGTTAATGAGAAACAGGTTTTGTGGTGGCGGCTGCTAGGGAGGAAGAGTACACCGGGTCATGAATGGGTCGAGAGGTGAGGAAGGAAGTATTTACTGTAAGAGAGAGAGAGAGAGAGAGAGAGAGAGAGAGAGAGAGATACTTACACACGAGGGTTATCCTATCAGTGAGTGAGAGATACTAGAATTATGAGGGAGTGAGAAACTTGAAAATGATCTTACTTGAGAATAAGATGAAATTTATCTTACGAAAGAACAAGGAGAGACAGAACGTAATCTCTCTCTCTCTCTCTCTCTCTCTCAGAAGGGATATCGTATAAGCGTGACGTCATTAGTGTAACTAGAAGATTAAAAACAATAGCAAGTTCCGCCTCATTGGACATGAATACTCGGAGGGGAGTCAGACGTGCAGAACAGGTTGTAAAAACGTTCAACCAATGATAATTAATAATTTTCAACTCGTAACCAAGAGAACAGACATTCCAGGCGGTGATTGGTAAAAAAAAATAAGTACGTAATTGCTCGTTTTTAATAGTGATAAAAAAGTTGAATCATCGAATGTGTTATGATTATGTGGTGTTAGGTGAAGCGAAATGATAAGCATTGTTTATTTGTTATGGTAACTCCTAATACACCTGTCATGCTAATGCTTACTTCAGGTGTGAATAAACGTCGATACTCCAACAACTATCCTGACAGTACAGGTAAAACGAATGTGTATCCCAGCTGCATGGAGAGTCGGTGTAGTAAGCATTTCAGCAAGGGAAACAAACAGGGGGGGGGGGGGGGGAGAGACACAGACAGAGGGAGAGAGAGAGGGAGGTCTCAAAGTCAAATGCAGGACCGAGTCGACACACACACACTATTTTAGGACTAATTACAAAGTTCCATTACGTCCATAGAGCATTGAGGCGTCTTGGATTATCGACTTAAGTAAGAGCTACACTGTCTGCCTATAGTCTCTCGTCTTCCCAACCCATTTGACGACGCTCCCCGCAAGTGTCCACGTGATTCACCGATAATTGTCTGTCGGTGCATAGACGAACAACATGAATTACCGATACCCCTCTTCCCCTTCTCCTCTCCCTTCCTCTTTTCCCTCCACTCCACTCTCCTCCTCCTCCTCTCCCCTTCCCTTTCCCCTTCCATCCCACACGGAGATTAGTGCAGTGTGAAGATATTCCTGGCACATAAATTGTATATAATCCCTACCTAGTTATCGCTCCTCCTCCTTCTCTTTCTTCTCCTCCGCCTCCTCCTCCTTCTCTTCCGCCTCATGCTCCTCCTTCTCTTCCACCTCATGCTCTTCCGCCTCATGCTCCTCCTCCTCATGCTCCTCCTCCACAAAGCTTTCTCTAGAGTTCATCAACACAGCGCCTTCACTTGTTTAGTGTTTGGGGCGCGTCCGATGACCCACCTACCGCAGGAACCCACGCCCCACGACCCACCGAGGAACGTAACTTGCTTATATCTTTCCACGCCCTGGGGACTCCGCTAACCTCACTCTACCTCTCAACCCAGTCTGGCAGTCACGTAGGCGCTGCTGGAACTTGTCTAGTGTGTGTGTATGTGTCTGTGTGTGTGTGTGTGTATGTGTCTGTGTGTGTACTTATTTCGTTTTGACGCAGCGAGAGAAAGCTAGCGAATAGTAAGATCATTAGTCTTCTCCCTCCCTCGTCAGGAAGCAGGAATATGGTACGAAAGAGATGAGAAAGAAATTTAGTGTAGAATGATGATGATGATGATGTAGAAGAACACGAGACGAAGATATAATCACCAAAAAACAAAACACAATCACTGTGCGTATAAAAAGAAAGGAAAAAATTATCAATTATCTATTCAGTCAAGAACCAGTTTGTCCATTGACTAGAAACTTAAACATGGAACAAGAGGAGGAGGAGAATGTGTAGTAAGAGAAAGAGAAAGCGATGGAAGAAGAGAACATAAAGAAGAGAGATAACTGACAGATAACATTAAGCAATAAGGTTCATTATCAGTTACCTGGACAACCTTACATCAACCATCCAGTCTGTGTGTGTGTATGTGTCTCAGGTTTATTCATTTTTTTGTTTTTCTAGGTCAGGTATAACCCGTTCTTCCAGCAGGTCAGCGCTGCCCAGGGCGGAGACACCACCTACGGGACGACCACCTCCAGGAAACACCATCTATGATCCAGAACACTCTAGATGTGCCTTAATACACCCCCACACACACACACACACCTTCATTAACAAGTGTAAAACGGAGAGACAGAGAAATCCCCCAGTTCCTCAGTGAATACGTTAGTGTCACCCGGTGAAGATAATTGGTGAAGGGTTGGAGATAATAGGTAGCAGAAGGGGCCAGGTCGAGGAGAGGCGGAAAGGTGAGAGAGATCCCCATATGTGTTAGGAGGTCGGCCCCCACGCACTTCTTTGTTTCACTGCTCCTTTCTTCCCTGTGCATTCACCTTCGCCTGTGTCTTTGCTTTCTCTTTCTTTAATCATTGCCTGATTGCTTTAGCCTTCCCAAGGTCGAGGTTCTTGCATGTCCAGTTCTTGTCTTGTGTTTATCTCCCTACGGGGGACTTTCTTCCGTCGGGTTAACGGAGCTTTCTCCTCTTGCCTCCTCAACCAGAATGGCGATTAACCGATATTGATGTTGTTTCACTTTCTACACTTCCGTCACTGGTTACTGCAAGTTATAAGAGGATAATGTAATGTGTTACTATCAATCTCACTTTCTCACATTATCTTGGTCTCCTCAAACATTATTCTCGGCTCCTTAATCCTTTTACCTACACGCTTATTCTATACTGAGATGTGAGAGAAACTTCACCTTTGATATTTGCATAAAATAGATAAAAACAATAATAATTTTCGCTACACGAGATAAAGTTGACAAAAATCCTCAGCTCCAGAGAAAACTTTCTAAAGAGAAATCAAATAAGAAAATGAGGAGGACAGACAAGAGAGCGTGGGAAGCTGAGGACAACACCTGATTGACTTCTAACTATTTATTATAAGTTTTACATAAAGAAAAGTTCAGACGAGTATTTAGCGAACAGAGACAAAAAAGAATAAGAAAGAGAAAGATAAACAGAGCCAGATAAGGAACAACAAATAACCACATAATCAACGATAACAAGAACATCAACATTAACACACTCCATTTTCACCAAAAAAACTTGATCACTGAATCCAAATTCCAGCTTCCTAGTTCACAAAGTACCTGATACAAAAACGAGGAAGGCAAACACACGAAGCAAACAATGATAAACAACAAACAGGTGACCAGTGATGCACAGACAGGTAGCCAGACAAGTGACAGCCACATAAAAATACCTACAGGTAACTTCTTCCACCGCGTTAGGTTGCATCATCTCCCACAACACAGTCTGACAGCAACCCTCCTTGGCACCTCTCCTCTCTACAGCCACCCACTCTCTCTATAGGACTACATGCCAAATGGGCCCCAGTCCTAATGGGCCCCAACTCTAATGGTTATGTTAGGCAAAGGGTTTAACAGGACAGAGGCTTATGAAGACTGAAGACTTCTACAATCTTTAGTAAAAACCTCATGTATTTCATTATCTTCTACATCCACTACCTCCAACATCCACTACCTCCAACATCCACTGCCTCCAACATCCACTACCTCCAACATCCACTGCCTCCAACATCCACTGCCTCCAACATCCACTCCCTCCAACATCCACTCCCTCCAACATCCACTGCCTCCAACATCCACTGCCTCCAACATCCACTCCCTCCAACATCCACTACCTCCAACATCCACTACCTCCAACATCCACTCCCTCCAACATCCACTCCCTCCAACATCCACTCCCTCCAACATCCACTCCCTCCAACATCCACTATCTCCAACATCCACTCCCTCCAACATCCACTCCCTCCAACATCCACTGCCTCCAACATCCACTGCCTCCAACATCCACTATCTCCAACATCCACTACCGCCAACATCCACTACCTCCAACATCCACTCCCTCCAACATCCACTCCCTCCAACATCCACTCCCTCCAACATCCACTCCCTCCAACATCCACTCCCTCCAACATCCACTATCTCCAACATCCACTCCCTCCAACATCCACTGCCTCCAACATCCACTGCCTCCAACACCCACTCCCTCCAACACCCACTCCCTCCAACATCCACTACCTCCAACATCCACTACCTCCAACATCCACTCCCTCCAACATCCACTCCCTCCAACATCCACTACCTCCAACATCCACTACCTCCAACATCCACTATCTCCAACATCCACTACCTCCAACATCCACTACCTCCAACATCCACTCCCTCCAACATCCACTCCCTCCAACATCCACTACCTCCAACATCCACTACCTCCAACATCCACTACCTCCAACATCCACTACCTCCAACATCCACTACCTCCAACATCCACTACCTCCAACATCCACTACCTCCAACATCCACTACCTCCAACATCCACTACCTCCAACATCCACTACCTCCAACATCCACTACCTCCAACATCCACTACCTCCAACATCTACTACCTCCAACATCCACTCCCTCCAACATCCACTCCCTCCAACATCCACTCCCTCCAACATCCACTACCTCCAACATCCACCATCAACATTATCCTCATGACTTCAAAGCAACTGATACTACACAGACACAGTGGGTAATAATTTCTGTTTGCTGTGTTAAGGAGAGACAGACCACAAGTGTACATACCAAGGAGGGTGTGGCTGGATGACCTCAAGGTAAGGCGTCACTGCCAAGGATACAACAACCTACAGGTGGGGTCCTTAACGGTACTATTAGACCATACATAGCCATGGTGTACCCTGCCCTCCCCTGCATCCTTCTTCCCACACAAGAGTCCCGACACACATTTGAACACACGCACGCACGCACGCACACACGCACGCGCACACGCGCGCACACACACGCACACACGCACGCACACACACACACCCCTGGCCTAAAAAATTGGAAGATGTGGCTGTAGATCCATAGCTGCCCTGAGTGGTAATAATTACATGAAATATAACAATGACCTTAGCGTGGAGGAGGAGGAGGAGATGGAATGGGGGTGGAGAGAAATGGGGAAGGGGTGGGAAGGGACGGAGGGGGGTGGGAAGGGAAGGAGGGGGGGTGGGAAGGGGGGTGGGAAGGGAAAGGGGGGGTGGGAAGGGAGGGGGGGTGGGAAGGGAGGGAAGGGGAGATGATAATCATCACCTAAGTGTTCTTTGACATTAAGTCATGATGTTCCTCACTCCTCCTCCACGTACTCCTCTTCCTCCTCAACTTCATCAACGCACGCACACGGGTTCCTAAAGAGGATCGTGTCGTGTAAAACCTCAGTAACGATCCCTTAACGACAATAAAACTTGGTCTTTACAACAACAACAAAAATAACCCATGACCCACAATAACTTAGTCACTTTCTCTTTACAACAGGAAGAACTTATACAACTGACTGTGACATTCTAACTAGTTTTATCCCAATCTTCTGCGAGTGTCCAGGTGTTCTTTAAGTCGTTCATAAGGAAGGATTATTACTGGCGAGACACTAAGGAACTGTCAATAGTGTACCTGACTCTCTGTACATAACGATGATTCCATGACGATACAGTGTCAAAGAGAGTCAGGTGAGGAGCCATCTCAGACAACTTGGTGAAAGCATCTCCTTCAGCAACTAAACCTGACCATAACTCACTAAAGAAAGATACGAGAGAGAGAGAGAGAGAGTTCTTCTACCTGCCTTTCCTCAGCCGCCCCCTCCCTCTTCCTCCTCTGCCCCTCTCGACTCCCCCCGATGCCCAGGTGTGATGCTCGCGTGAGGGACTTAAATGGCCTTCATGTCAACACCCTCAACATTCCAGAGCATTACTGTAGGAATGTCTCTCTTTGCCATACCCACACCTGGAGC
Organism: Homarus gammarus; assembly: GCA_958450375.1. Taxonomy (NCBI): domain Eukaryota; kingdom Metazoa; phylum Arthropoda; class Malacostraca; order Decapoda; family Nephropidae; genus Homarus; species Homarus gammarus. Next base: position 1,025,326 of record CAUDMG010001490.1, read on the forward strand.
AATGACCTATTGCTTAACTATCGCCTCAGGTAAGACGAGACCTTAAAGAAAGAGAGAGAGAGAGAGAGAGAGAGAGAGAGAGAGAGAGAGAGAGAGAGAGAGACCCAACGGTACAGGACCAATGGGGAGGTACCAATGTGTCGATTATTTTGTAAGGGTAAAAACTCATTATCTTCGTTCACTTGATTGAGAATTGATGATGTATTTATGGTTTTAGTTGACGGGGAGTTAATATACTTTAAAATATTTCTTAGTTTATATACTGTCATATGGAGGGAGAGTGGAGGTGTGTGGAGGCGGGGATAACTACGTATTATCTTCCTTGCCGTACGTGCCATCCTAAAGGCTATTCTTCCGTCACTCCTTTATCTTCCTTTCACTCCTCCAGCCTCCCGTCACTCCTTCATCCTTCTTGAGTGGTCGGGAAAGAGTGAGTGAGGTCAATAAATTCAAAAGGAGAAATATATCTAACAGCACTAACCCAATGGTAAATATTGCCAATCTAAAAACAAAAGCAAATCTGATCTTATAAACAGAAAGTCTTTATAGTATTCGAATCTTTATTACTACTTGAATATAGGGTTCAGAAAGGGATCGAATTATACGAAAGTTCACCACACGGGAGAAAGTCTATAGTCAATAACTCCATATAGTTAAGACAAGGCTATAAGTATTATTTCATTATATTTTGTTATACCTGGAGTGACTCTTCTGACATATAATGAAATTTAATGATGATGTAGAGAGTTTTCTTGATTTGTGATGACTGATTAGTAAAAATAATATAATTAGATCATAAAATCCTTAATCTACCTTGAGCATAGATCTTGAACTTAAGACACTTTGATTTTAACCCTTTGACTTAACCCCATAATTAACCCCTTTTGTTTTAACCCCATGATATTTAAGTTTTTATTTATTTAACACCTTGATTTTTAACCCTTTGACCTTAACCCTTTCATTATAACTGCTTGATGTTGGTCGTTTGATAGCGCTTCCTCTGACCTCGATCTTCTAACCTTGACCCCATGATGACCCCCCCCCCCCCCACCACCCAGCTACTAGTGTAAGCCTGACGCAGATTATTATCATTACCACACTTACATTGCTGCCTATGTAGTGTTTGTTTTATATTTCATGATTATCTTATGGTTTACCTGCTGAGTTTCATCATATTAATTGCTGAGTCTCATATTACCTGCTGAGTTTCACCATATTGCCTACTGAGTTTCATATTACCTGCTGAGTGTCATATTACCTGCTCAGTTTCATCATATACTGCATAACATAATGTGTAAGTTTCTATATCGGTTTTACATCTATAAGGTCAATGGCCAACACAGAAAAATATACATTTATCCAATATTGAGGTTAACGACTCACGCCTTGGTACCAGAAACTGTGTTGAGATATGTGGCAGGTGTTGTGTGTGTGTGTCGTGTTCAGGAGGTCACCAGCCAAACACATTATTAAACCTCATCCAATATTTCACCTGAGAGAATATGTCGTGTGAAGAGAAGTTTCTATCTTACGCCCACCATCACTAACTCTCCACAACACACCACTAAAATAATATTCTTACAATACATTTTTGTTTTCCGACAATAAAAAAAATTAATCCAGTGACTCGTAAACAAATTCTCTCATATGGGTATCGTAAAATAGTGACGTACAACAAATATTATAAACGATATAAGACGATACAATTCCTCTTGATAAAAACATATCTAGTGTATTGTACCCTTTGCAGTGAGGATCTTGGGTAACGTGAGTGTAGGTCAGGGAGGTGTGGGTGAGGGTGTAGTCAAGGGTGGGGGTGAGGGTGTAGTCAAGGGTGGGGGTGAGGGTGTAGTCAAGGTGTGTGGCCAGGAATTTGGGTGGTGCTGTCACTAACGGTATTCTAAGTTCACCTACATTATTTTATCCTACTTGAGTGTAAGATTAACCCAGAGAAAGTGACTGAGACAAAGAGGGCAAGGAAGTAGTATTTTAGGACGTGTGGGGGTGAGGTAGGGTGAGGGTGGGGTGGGGTGAGGTGAGGGTGGAGGAGGGGTGAGGGTACGGGTGGGGCAGGGGTGAGGGGAGGGGTGAGGGTACGGGTGGGGTAGGGGAGGTGTGTGAAACGGTGTGATTGACGAGTAAAGAACCGACAGCTGTGTCAGAGGAATGGGGCAAGTGAGAATAAAGTGTATAATCTAGAATACAAGACCTAGTAATACACTCCTAGCAGTAGAATACAGTACTTATTGATACACTCCTGGCAACAAAATACAATACTTGTTAATACACTTTTAACAGCAAAATACAGTACCTGCCAACACCGCCCCACAGCACCTATCAACACAGCACAATATCCTTAGTCCCGTTAACACAGCACTGACCTCTCAGCCCTAACTTGAGGGCCAGCATATTATTACCATCAGTCATATAGTTCCTGTTACTTCAGCTTCTTACGCACTAATACGCCGCTATTTCCGGTCACCATGACGCCATGTAAGAGAGGAATTGATTGTTTTCTGCAATTATGACACGGTTGCCTAATGAATGTTGCAAGAAGGTACAGAGCTTGTTACGTAATTTTAAATTCATAAACACAGTGGAGACAAAACTACCTCAGAAGAACGAGGTACACAATCCTCTCATGTAGACTGTTAGCGTCAATGATGTTCTAACTTCCTTACTGATGCCAAACCTTAAGTAGAAGGTTACTTACACAAATATTGTTTTGATCGACAAGAAGGCCCCTGGTGGTAACTCATAAACTGCCCCTACATCAGCGTCGAGTTGGTTATTACAAGTTACATGAACGATATAAAGCAAGATGGTGGTGTAAGAGCGGGGGCTGCTACAACTTACTGCTGAGCCACCGAGGCTACAATGTGTAAGAGCGCGCAATACAAGCTGCCACCCTGTAAGGGCTTGGTAGCGTGACGTGAGAGGAAGGCCCATGGGTCCATGTAATTATAGTATCGAGTATTAGGGAAAGAACAACGGTGAATACTATAGGTGAATCATAGACCCACATACAAATACAATGTTTATTAAACACAAAATGGTTACAGAAGAGATGTTGTATGCACTCAAAACAGTAACTCCTGGTACCATGCCCTCAGGCTCAATTTACTTGCACCACTACTGGGTGTACCCACACCAAAACACACATAAACTCTTACAGCACCTTAGTACCATTAAAACCAGTGGCACCTGCCAGTACAACGCTCAGCACCCCAGAGGCAATACTCCAGAGGCCGCCAAGGGAGTCTCATCACCAAGTGACACCTTCCAACAAACTCCGATAATTCCGGTGGACTAACACCACCACACCAACAGCCCTACTGAGCTATGTACTGTACTCGTCCACCAATGATGGGGCTGGCAGTAGTTTGGGGGCTTGACGATCCGGGTTCACCACAGGGGCAGGGCGTTTGGGGAATACTACCCCCTATGGGGCCCATGGGTGGTAGTGGAGCTTCTGACGGTCGGGGTTCAAGGGGACACCCGACTCCACTGGACCTCAGACATCTCCCAAGACTAGGGGATGCGTCATCCACGCTACAGACACGGCCTAGGCTGCATTAGGGACCTGTGGGTAGAGGAGCGTGGCGCTTACTCACGGTTTATAACAAACTCAATGTTTCAAAGGGACATTAAGGACATAAAATACTTCACTCAAAGCACATTAACTACGTTACTTTAACACTTGCACAATCAACTATTAATTAGGTCAAATCACTTAAAAATGGCGAATTACAACACGTAGAAGGTGGAATGACCTACCTGTGAGTGGGAAGCGAGGCGCTCACTGACGGTTGAGCTGCCCGCCGCCTTCCACCCACTCTGACGTTTGAAACTGAGACTACGAACTCAGTTTCACTCCCTACTATTATCTTCACAAGCAATGCTCTGACTGAGCTATCAAAAGCAAGAATTAAATTGATCACAAAAGATTGGATCGCAACAGGTCCCAACACGCAGCACCTTGCTACAACACCGAGGAGCAGATTCAAAAGGTTCCCTTCAGAATATTAACTAACTCCTCAGTTAACCTCCCTACCACATTTTCACCATGATTCTCAGAGTCTCTGATATTCCTAGGTGGAAAAAATATAGGTTTACAGAGGGTCGGTAGCCGAAAGAGTTTACAACTCGGTCAACAAACATGCAACATCTCGTTGAAGTCATCAAGGAAACGGAGAGAACGGAGGACATTTCCACTGAGAGACTCAGAAGGTTTTGTGGACGTGTAAGCGTAATATGAATCATTAGTTTAACAGGTTAGCCGTCATTACGATCATGACAGTGGTCATGAGAATACGTTCACCCACATCCACAAACAACGTAATATTACACCATGACGTTTCAACAAAGTTTCATTCATTGGTACTAGATACAAAAATAAGTACTTTGTTTAATATGACGGGGGCTCCGGGAGGCTGGCTTGGGAGTTAGGTAACGTTAGGTAGGTTTCTTTAGTTGGTTAGATCAAGTTCTATACTTACTATAATCATTAGAACATCTGTAGAAAAAATTAACAAAATCAAACAACGCCTTCTGGTGTTAGCCATCTCCTCCAGGATTAAAATTTCTTCACGTACAAAGCATGAAGAGACATCATTTTAGTGTCATATGATCAGTTTGTCACCTTATTTTACCCCACAATTTCACCTCATCCTTCATTCCCTGCCCACTACAGGTGATTTATGATCGTAGGTAGTTAAAAAAATATACATAGTTAAAAAAAAAAAGAGTCGTATAATTTTTCTTACCATCATTAAAACAACAACTGTGGAAATCATGAACGAAATCGAACAACTTCTGGCGATTGTCATCTGCTCCAAAATTACCGGATTTTTTGCCCTACGTTAATTTAACCAACAACTCTTACAGAACAAAGTTTCGTGTTTACGGCGGATAACTGAAGTAAATAGGTACTTACTGATGTCGTAGTTAGGTCCTTCATGTTGCTAGACGCCGGCCTCCTTGTTGTGTGTTCTTCCCCACTCCACAAGTATCTAATGGCCGCCACTACCCGCGGATGACACTAATAAATAAAACTTGTAATAATAATCAAAGGTGGATCTACTGAGGCCACCAACTGTCACTGGAGCCTTATTTATTTCATCACCAATTTGTTAACAGCATCTGAAGCTGACAATTGTTACTGGGCTCTTAGGTTTACCTCATTTGTCTTTCCGGTAGATTCCTACAGTTCACTCTTCACTTAATGTTGATCTTCACTCCACTTGCGTCAACTTCCAATGGCCACTAGGCGTCGGCAGCTGCTGACAAAGAATGCCTAAGTATGCTACTGTTACGACTCCTGAATGAAGCCGGTTGTGAATAACTGAAACCAAAAACGAGCTCATGAGCCTTGCCAAAGACTATATACGAAGGATAGAAAAGCGGTCACGTGACATAAACAAATTATGGTCCTTGCAGACGACACAAGTTACACACTGGCACCATCTATTTTTCTGGCTCAGCACTCTTTAGGACCCAATGAGCACAACATTTCGGTCCGCTTTCTTATCTTTCGTATATAGTCTTTGGCTTTACCTCGCCTGAAACATTGACTTGTATATTCCATCTATATTTAATGATATAAAATATGTTCATAAGACAACGTGTTTATATGTGAAGGAGTAACACTAACATAGGTTTACTCTTGTAGTTTTATCATCGAGTAAAAACACAGTTCACAGATAGTGTCTCGATTTCGTATCAGTGTTGGTTGGGATACTCGAAGCTCTTGACCACCAGCGTCCTGCAGCACCACGGCCGTGCACATTATCAACATGGTAACTCTAACCTCCAGTAACATTCTTAGTTTATTCTAATTGTCCAATTTCCTGTACTGTGCAAAATAAAACAATTTCTCAATGTTCTTTTAATCGAAATACAGTGTCACATATCCTAAAAAATGACGATATATATAATGTGACTGAACCTGTTAAAACACATTTGACATCAGAGCCAAGCACAGTTGTCTACTTATGAAACAGGAGAAAACGTCACTGTCACCTGATCACCTGAAGATTGGGCATCCCAGCTTATTTCACCTGGGGTTAGGTTAGGTTAGCATTACTGTGTTTAATCACCAGGTGGAATAAGATAAAGTAATATACTGTTTGTCACACTAAGACAGTGTTCTATTATCATGATAGTGTGGGTAGAGGTCTTGACCAATTCCATATCATTATTATTATTTTGTTTGCCAATTAGGATTTTCACCATGTATGTTTTTGATGCCTATGTAGTGTTAATATATATATGTAAACAATTAAGTGTGTTAGTCGGGGATACTAGGACCACCACCATTGTTAGTAATAGTAGTAGAAGTAGTAGTAGTAATAGTAGTAATAGTAGTAGTAGTAATAGTAGTAGTAGTAGTAGTAATAGTAGTAGTAGTAATAGTAGTAGCAGTAGTAATAGTAGTAGTCTCATCATTATCTTTTATCATCACTAAAACAATAATTACTTTTACACGTTGCAAGTTAAGACATCAGCGGAAATGCAGTCAGGTATGTTTGATGACTAATCCCCCTTCCCTCTCGCACCTGTAGCGATCCCTTCAGGTGTGTCGGGGGAGGTAAAGTGGGTCACCCTAGTCTGCCCTACACCATAAAGATGAACGGCAGTGTGAGAAGAGAAAGTTTCAGATGCTCTCTCTCTCTCTCTCTCTCTCTCTCTCTCTCTTATTCTTTCTTTTATCTCTTTCATTTGTAAAACAACTTTATTATTATTATTATTATTATTTTATTATTATAATTAACTATCAGAGCCAAGTGCTAGCAAACTCTTTTCTTAGTTGGTGTCGCTGTAAAAAAAGACTCGGGTCCCGTTATGTATAGGATTGTGTGTGTGTGCGTCGCGGAGTGGTTAGTGTACTGACCTCGCAAGCCACGGGTTCCATCCCGGGGTATAGTGAAACTATGGGCAAGGTTTTTGTTTTGTTTTTTTAAGCAGTTTGCCTCTTTCTATCCAGCAGTAATTGGTAACCTGGATGTTAGTTGATTAGCGGATTCTGTTCCGGTATGATGGTTAACCAGTGTAGTTGTCGAGTTGTCCGGTATTCTTGGGTTATTCCTTGACACTGAGTCATGCAGCTCGTTAACTCTGGGTGTGGTTGTTGTGTTGGCGACAGCTTCTACACTTTAAACAAATTCACGGTGAGGTGATCTTACTACCGGCCACCGTCGAACACGAGGAGCAATGATTGTATGTGAGAGTCAGTCAATGTGTGTGTGTGTTATGTACCAAATAAACCATATGGTAAACCTTTTAATTAATAACACAGGTTTATATCGTACAGTAAACAGCCAGTAAACAGTGAGTAACTAAGTCTACAGAACCAGTCTCTCACACGACGATCACCCACTATAGAACCACCACAACAATGACGCAATAAGTTTGTTCAGACTGCTCAGTATCCCCCCCCCCCTACCTCACCTCACCTCAATTTACTCGTGATCCTGAAGAAAACTCTAAGTCATTGTGATAAAAAACTAAAAAAAACAATTGTCAATCGTCCAACTGATGGGAGAATATGATTGATCCAAGTACCAAATTTGATCACTATCCAGTCTCTCTTCCATGTATTGAGTTGACGACCCCTGGCAGGTGGGACGCACAGGTAAACATATGTATTTGGGAGAATCTAGGTTGCCATCCACATCAACACACCTGATTTAATACACATATGACGTCTTTTACTCATCAATAAACCTACATCTACATCAATCAAGAAGAAAGATATTAACATCAACCTTTAAATAACATGAAACTGTGTCAATCACTTCAGTCTTCCTTGGTAACATCTCCCTAAAACACAACTACGAAATACTGTTCCTCGATCGGATGTTTTGGTATGACTAGAACACCCTGTAACACTGAAAGTCTCCTGAAGGTGGTATGCCATCCCTCAGGCAATTCCTTTTGATTCACCGTTTCCTTAATCATCTCTACGACGCTCTCTCTCTCTCTCTCTCTCTCTCTCTCTCAACCACACTGCTAGTAATCATCATCTCCCTCATAACTGGTTGAGTTAATTATGCTAAGATTCTTCTGTACTGACTGCGCAATTACCAGGATGTACTATTAATTACGATAATGATATTGGTTACATATATAATATTGATTTAGTAATGATATTTACATGATAGTAATTGTAAAAAGTATGAGAGAATTTAACTGTTTATCTGACCGATGTCTTGTGAGTCATATACAGTATACTTTTAAAGGGTGGGGAGCTCTGTATATCCCCGTGAGGGTTTAGAAGGTACATACAGTATATACCTGGTATAGACCGTCGGAATTAAGAGTCATGTAAACAAGTAGTAGAGGGGGTGTGGATATGGCAGTACCGACAGAGGGCGTGTGGGCTCCGCGTTTACCCAGGGCACGGCACGGTAATACAACTGTACTACTTGATACAGGTGACAGGTGAAGGTCAGGTTACATATTAATACCTGATGTAAGTATGATTAGGAAAATATTCATAAATAAGGGTTAAGTTGTAGTTTTGTACATTTCTAAACCTTCAACAGTGGAGGTGTTTTGTCGGATTAGAGAATATACGTCTTATTTTCCTCAATATCTGACGACGTAATGCCTTCCTTAAGAGGTTAAGTAACCGAGTCACGGAAAACATCCCACACACACACACACACACACACACACACACACACACACACCTTGTTTTGGCCACTGCAGGTTGTTGACCCCATCTTGAGAACTAACCAGTGTTGTGTCTCTTGAATAAAATCACTAACAAACACAGTAAACACTTCCTCTTTCCTCTTCTTCTTTTATGTGGAGAGTTTTATTAATTCAAAAAAGACCCCACCAAAAAAATTATAAAATTTCCCATTAGAGTCTGTCCTTAAAGAAAATAATAAGCTAATCCTCACCACAAGAAAATTAAGTAAAAAAAAAATGACCTAAATCATCTTGGAAACGGAAACGAAGATTCAGAACCCACTTGATCCTCTCTCTCTCTCTCTCTCTCTCTCTCTCTCTAACCTTTCAATGGTAAAGAGGAGGCACAAAAACACGTCCTCCTCCGTCTCCTCGCACCCCACCCCCCCTCCCGCGCAGTATGCCAACACCGCTATAGTCATGAATATTTGATCATAATCGCTAGCAACTCCCTACCTGAAGAAGGTGGCAGGTAAACCTCTCTATGTAGTATTATGAAAACTCGAACCTCAAACACTTTTAGAACTTAAAACACACACAGAAGTTCCTAAAAAAAATAACATTATCAACTTCTCATCTTGAAGACAAAATTACCGACAGACAGACAGACAGAAAAGCAGATTAGAAAACTACCATACCTCTTGTCGACGGTTGATTCAGTAGTTAAAGAAGCAGAACTGTAAACATGTGCTTTGCCTTTTGTAGATACTAGGACCAAGACACGAAGATTTATAACATCACCGCCAGAACTATAAGACTCTCTCTCTCTCTCTCTCTCCTCTCTCATGACAAACCTGAGCGTTGACGTAAATACTGAGATGAGAAAAAATATCAAGGAAATGAAGAAAAGGAAACAAGAAGAGTAGTAAGAAATAAATCAATAAGTAGATGAACTAGGAATTAAAAAAGGGTACAAAAAAACAACAACCTGATATGACCTTAAATGACCCTGATTCAATGACCCACAGAAACAAGGCCCACAAAACTACTTCCAGCCAACACATAAGAAGTTTACATACAGTACTTACAGTAGGTCATGAAGAGGCTACGTGTCGATCCTCACACACACACACACACACACACACACGCACACACACGCACACACACACACACACACGCACACACTAGACCACGACCACCAACATAAAAATCTTCCCTGATCAGAATAATTGTAAAAAAAAATAATAATAAAACAAATAAAAAATATCATCTTAGCTTGTCCCGGTACTGATGAAGAAATTGTCTTTGAATCGTTAAAATAAACCTAATCTAACCTCACCTAAACCTAGACAGAGTTTAGTTAGTCAATGAAAATAAATAAATATATATATATAAAGCGAAAACTAACCAATCTGTTTTTATCATCGAGTAAATATCAAGTGAAAATGTTGGCTTGCTCAAGAGGCTAGAGAAACTTTATATGACCAACTTCTACATATATATGATTACCAGTTGGCATCACTAAACTGTTTATTGATGTTGGTTCAAGTTTAGTACGTCGTATAAAGTGTAGCTACGTGTATCTTCCATCTAACTTCTACCAGGTGTCTCGCAGGTGTTAAATATTATGTTCATATTTTACTTTCGGTTTTCTCTTTTATTTTTTTTCAGTATATTATACCCCTTTATTTATTTTTTTTCCTTCCCTCCTACTCACCCTCCCTTCCTTCCTTCCTTATCTTTCTTCCTTCCTTCCCTCTCTTCCTCTCATCCTTCCTTTCTCTCTATCCACCACTTATCTGCTATTCTACTCATCCTCTCCTTCTACTTCCTCTCTACCCCTACTTAACCATCCCCTAACCTAACCTAACTCCTAACCTGTTGATGTCCTCAGACTTAGGGTCAGGGTTAAGGGTCAGCAAGAGTTACGTGGCCAACCATTTACCAGGTAGGGATGGTCAGGTCATGTGGCCAGAAAAAAGGGAGGCTAGGTCAAGTAGGGGTTGGCCAGGTCAGATACAGGATGGCCAGGTAAGGTAGAGGAAGGGAGGCCAGAGCTAGTAGAGGTGGTTGGTAAAGGTTGGCCAGGTCAGGTAGGATTGGCCATGTCAGGTAAAGGTGGCCAATCAAGTAAAGGGTAGATAGGTATAGTGAACTTAAATCACAAACAACACACACACACACACACACACACACACGTGAGGCCCCTCATAACACCATCTGTGAGGGAATTACTACACTACGTGAGGCCCCTCATAACACCATCTGGGAGGGAATTACTACACTACGTGAGGTCCCTCCTAACACCATCTGGGAGGGAGTTACCACACTACGTTTTTACTGTTCAACACCTACAATAATCTATATGCTCACTGTATGTTCCTTTACCTTTCTCTAATGAAGGCTTTTGTTAAACCACCAATGTATGTAATAAGTCATTTATGTCCAATGTATATTTTCAGCCTTCGGGCTGCAGAACTTTTTCAATAAACCGTCAATTATTATTATTATTATTATTATTATTATTATTATTATTATTATTATTATTATTACACACACACACACACACACACACACACTTTTTTTTAAATAATCTCTCTTTATCAGTACGACATAAAAGAAGGCGTAGACAGCAACATAAGTAAATTTGCTGATGACACTAAAATAAGGCGTGAAATTAAATCTGACGAGGACTCCGCAAAACTACAGGAAGATCTAAACAAATTTTTCGCCTGGTCTGCAAAATGGTGGATGGAATTTAATGTGAACAAATGTAAAGTACTTAGTCTAGGAGATGTAAACAGTGAAACCAAAAATCAGATAAACAACGATGGCATAGAGAAATCCGAGTGTGAGAAAGATTTAGGGGTAATGATAAGTAGGAATCTTAAACCAATAGACAATGTGTATTTGCTCGAAACAAGGCTAATAAAGTATTTGGGTTCATACAAAGGAGTGTTAGTTATAAGACTAGTGAGGTTATCCTAAAACTATATCTTGCACTTGTGAGACCTCACTTGGATTATGCAGTCCAATTTTGTTCACCGTACTACAGAATGGATATAGAATCCTTAGAAGACATACAGAGGAAAATGACAGGACTAATCCCGAGAAATATTGACTGGGACAACATTGTAGGTGACTATGAATCTGAAGACTTCCTAGACGCAGTACAGGAAAGTTTTTGGAAACAACTAATTACAAACCTACTAGAGGTGACAATATATTAGACCTAGTATTAACAAATAAAGAAAATATTATCAGGGATATCACAGTAGGGAAAGAACTAGGTAACAGTGATCACAGAGAAATCAGGTTCACCCTAAATTGGGAAACGAAAAACAATGACAATATGGTCAGAGTCCCAAACTTTCGGTTGGCGGATTATCAGGGGTTAAGAAGGTACCTAGGTGAGGTCACCTGGGAACAGTCACGTCAGTCCCCAGTAGGAAGGGGTGAGGTCATAGATGACACAACAATTGATCGTGACTATAATATATTCACGAGTATACTACATAAAGCACAAGAACAAAATATACCATACAGAAAAATTAGGTCAAATAAGAATGAGCCAAGGTGGATGACCAGAAAACTTAAACATGACATAGGAATAAAGAAAGGAATATATAAGAAATTAAAGGGAGGGGAGGAGCAGCTCAGAAATAGGTATAATGAACTATATAGGAATGTTAAGAAAAATTTAAGGAAAGCAAAGAGAGACTATGAAATCAAAATAGTAAGAGAATCCAAGGCGAATCCCAAGGGATTTTTCCAGGTATATAGGACAGAGGTCAAGGACAAAGTTGGGCCTTTAAAGTCAGGGAGGGGAGAAGTGATAAATGGCAGTGAAGAAATAAGCAAAGCATTGAACAGCTACTTCTTATCAGTTTTCACAGAAGAAATTTGAGATAAAATTCCAGAGGTGGAACTGATATTTAAGGGAAAGGAAGAAGAGAAATTAAAGAATATCACTATCAGAAAAGAGGATGTTCTTAAGAAGATAAATAGACTACAGAAAACAAAATCCCCAGGGCCGGATGAAATTTTCCCTCGAGTCTTGAAAGAGTGTGGGGAACAGATTAGCGGACCCCTCGTAAACTTATTTACAAAATCATTAGACACTGGAGTTGTGCCAGACTTGTGGAAACAGGCAAATGTAGTACCCATATTCAAAAAGGGAGACAGAGCATCAGCGTCAAATTACCGGCCGATCAGTTTGACGTCAGTAGTGGGGAAATTTCTTGAATCAGTTATAGCAGATAGCATCCGATCGCATCTAGAGAAAAGCAAATTAATCTACGACTCTCAACATGGGTTTACAAAGGGAAAATCTTGTCTAACAAATCTGCTAACGTTTTTTAGGAAAGTCTTCGAGGTAGTAGATAATGACGAAAATTACGATGTTATTTACTTAGACTTTAGCAAAGCATTTGACAGAGTACGGCATCAGAGGCTTCTGAGAAAAATTAAGGCTCATGGTATCGAGGGGAAAATTTTAAATTGGATAAAATCATGGCTCACCGATAGAACGCAGAGGGTCAGCGTAGATGGTGTTAAATCTGAGTGGGGCCGTGTAACCAGTGGGGTTCCCCAGGGGTCAGTACTAGGCCCACTCTTGTTCATAATCTACATAAACGATCTAGATACTGGGATCAGCAGTGACATAAGCAAGTTTGCGGATGACACCAAAATAGGGCGGCAAATTAATTCAGGGCAGGATGCAAATGCATTACAGGAGGATCTAAATAAACTGCAGGGGTGGTCTGAAAAATGGCAAATGAAATTCAACACCAGCAAGTGCAGCGTACTTAATATTGGAAGAACTAATACTTATAATGTATACAGCCTTAACAACATCAACCTAGAGAAGTCGACCTGTGAAAGAGACCTAGGGGTACTTATAAGCCCGGACCTACGGCCTAGAAAACAGTGCGTTAATGTTCGAAATAAGGCAAACAGAGTATTGGGTTTTATATCTAGAAGTGTAAGTAACAAGAGTGCAGAAGTCTTATTGCAACTATATCTTGCGCTAGTCAGGCCGCACCTCGATTATGCGGTTCAGTTCTGGTGCCCCTATTATAGAATGAATATACATTCACTAGAGTCGGTGCAGCGAAGAATGACAAAAATGATTCCTGGACTTAGAAACCTTCCATATCAGGATAGGTTAAAGAAACTTAACTTGCATTCCCTAGAAAGACGAAGAGTGCGGGGAGATATGATAGAAGTATTTAAGTGGGTGAAAGGAATCAATAAAGGGGATATAGATAAAGTTCTTATAATATCCGAGCAGTATAGGACTCGGAGCAACGGATTCAAGTTGGATAAGTTTAGGTTTAGGAGGGAGATAGGAAGAAACTGGTTCACAAATAGGGTGGTGGACGAGTGGAACAAGCTTAGCAACTTTGTAGTAAGTGCGGGAACTCTGGAAAGTTTCAAAAGGAGGCTAGATAGATTCATGGATGATAGAGAGTGGTAGTAACTCTCGACAGGAGCTGCCATGCACAGGCCAACCGGCCTATTGCAGACTCCTTATTTTCTAATATGTTATGTTCTTATTAGGAACCTTGAGTACAGAGACAGTTTAAAGCATCTGAATTTGCACTCCCTCGAGAGACGTAGAGTGAGGGGCGATATGATAGAGGTGTATAAATGGAAGTCAGGGCTAAACAAAGGGGATATTACAAAGGTACTCAAACTATCCAACCAGGAGCGAATTCGTAGCATTGGTTTTAGATTAGACAAATTTAGATTTAGGAGCGAATAGGTAAACATTTGTTTGAAAATATAGTGGAAGAGTGGAACAAGTTACCAAACCTCATCATTAACTCGAATACGCTAGATAGCTTCAGACATAGGTTGGATGGATATATGAGCGAGAGGGGTTGGGTGTAAACGGGACTACCCAGTATGGGCCAACGGCTGCAACTTCCTCCATTCTTATGTTCTTATGTTAAATGAAGGAAAAAACTTGGCTACAATATTAATAAATACCAAGAACAATTAACCTTTAGGGCAAGAAGGAGTAGGTGACCAGAGCCAGCCAGGACAGAGAAACCTAACCTAACCTAGCCTGTTGGTACACACACCTCTGGCACATACGTACTCAACCATATGAAGAACACAGCCACTCCAACTACTCATTCATCAGTGTACGCTTGCCACGATAACCCCACCGTGTCCTGCTGGAGATACGGGAACAGCCTGAAAGATGGCGGAGAAACTGAGGGGCAGAGGAAGAGTGATACAAAGATGAGGAGGAAAACTAAAGAGAAGACTTTACTAAAATTGCTTGAGGAAACAAATCACTCTGGGTATTGTTTGTTTGTTTTTGTTTTTTTATCACCTTGAGCCTTGAAATTTCGACCCCCCCCCCTTACGCTTCCCCCCCCCCCCCAAAAAAAAAAATAAATAAGATAAAAAATTAAAAATAAAAATAATATCCATAGTCTCAAGGGCTGGTCATGGTGAATGTTCATGCACTGGGTGAACGTCCTATCTTTTTTTTCCAACCTTCAATAATGCTGAGGATAGCTAGATACTGATCGCTTTACTCACGAGACCCCGTCTGGCATGATTAATTAGCATACAGTGACAAACGATAGCACACCGATACTAATCATTACTAACGACACACACGGCCAGATAGAGAAAGTATCTTCCCTTCCCTAAAATTAACTCGTATTTCGGTGTTTTCTCATCTGGCTGTGAGGTCGCTAAGGTAGCCGAACAAGTAGTAGTTTCACCTTAGGAATGGGGAAGTGGGAAAACCGTCACCATAGTAAGAATATGAAGGCCGCTATACCACTACTTTAAGAGAAAATTATACAACTGAGGCACCAAATATTCTGAGCAGCAAAGATGTCATGCTATTTGATGAAGTATTTGGCGAGAGAAAGATGGTTATTTATTAGAAGGAGGGGATGAGGAACGTGAGACAAAGGACGAAGAATAAGAAACGAGGAATGAAGAACGACAGACGAGGAACGAGAAACGAAGAATGACGGACGAAGAACGGGAAACGAAGAACAAGGAACGAAGAAAGAAGAACTATAACCCTTCAAAGGGGTTACAAGCTAAATGATCTCTAATCCATAAAGACTCAAACGAAACATTGTTATCTGGGGTTAGTATCCATCACGACTATACTCAACTCCTACTAAGGTTAGGTTAGAACAGAGATTAACAGGACGGGGCTTCAGCTGATCATTTACTGTAAAAAGGGAAACACACTTATTCTCCAACGTCAGGGAAGGATTGAGAGAGAAGGCGGATCAGTGTGCAAGAATGATCCCTGCTGGAGGAGTGAGACCCCCCGGGCAGGTAGTGGAGATTAACTATGTCGTTGTCATCTTCTGGTGTGCCGAGTGGAGGCGGGAATTGGCAGTTTGGAATGAATGTATGATCATTCTAAATTCAATTAAGTAATATAAATAAGATGCTATACCACTTATGACTTGAGTTTGTTGGTATGATTTATTTTAGTATTGTAGTATTGTATCATTTTGTATTGTATTATTATTGTTCAGTTCTTAAAAGTACATTGTCAAAGAAAATTTTCTGGATTTGTATATCTGTATGGTCGAAAATTTCAAGTGAGTTGCTTGCAGCCTTGAAAGGTAATGTCTATTTAGTACATTGATTTATTTTCAATATAGAAGAAGAAAATCTTTCAAGAGTGTTCATTTGGAAAATTTGCAAAATATTATTATGTATTTCAGAAGATCAAGACAGTTATTTACAGCCTCACAATTATGTATGGCATCAGTGCTGCCTCGCTTTCACCACCCACAGACATTCTAGTCATCCCGGTGGTCGAGTGGTTACATCATTCGGGTAAGACCAGGAAGTAGACGGAATGCACCAGGTGGACGTCCTAATCTGACGAGCAATAAGATGTAGGTCATGCCCTACTGTCCCTCTCTGCCACTGACACAACATACCATTCTTACCTCCACCTTAATCAAGCACTAAGGTCAGCGCTGGAAGTACAGAGTAAGTGTACTCACGTGACCACGCCACTGACTCTCCCGTCTGAATCACGTGTTCATCTACCCCCTCATTCACCTGGGAGACGATCAGCCTTCTTAGACATAAGGATTTTTCATCCCATGGCCGCATGTCACCGTAGCCTAGCTCTCGATGCTGCACACAGGAGGATAAGATGTGGGCATATGGGGAGAGAATTCAAAACGTTGATCAAAGCAGCTTCACTCCTCTAGTGTTCACAACCTTTGGTGGGATGGGACCAAGTGCAAGATGTTTCTACGCCAGATTCGCGGAGGTGATCTCCGAACAGAAGCAGCAGCCCAGAAGTTATGTTACAGCCTGGATGAGATGTCGACTGTCCTTCTCTCTCCTTCGGTGGCTTTGCTCTGCCTCAGGGGAACGAGAGCTTCTGCCCCTACTCCGACAACTGCTGCAGATATTGACTATGAGGCTACAGTCACTGAATGCCGCAAAGATCTGCGGCTCAACTAACTCAACACAGCTAGGATAGCTACTTATGTATTAGGATATTTAATGTTAAGGTAATAAAGTGACGGCGAAGGTGTGGCTATTGGGGGAGGCTGGAGGCCACGTATAAAAAAAAGTAGTAATAGTAGTAGTATTAGTACGGTAAAAATGATAATTGCGCAATAGTGACAAATTCTATTTTTTTTTCTTGGGGAGGACCGCTGAATGCAGATGATTATGGAGACGTAGATAATCATACAACTTAAACTACTTAACCTAATAATGGCATAATTTGGCTATGTTATGGTGATAAACAATGTCTTACTTGAAACAGAGCAAATCTTATCAAATGCAAAGTCTTTCCATTACGTTACAGCAAAAACACAGTATTCCTATTTGACAAAAGAACTCCAAGTGTTTCCGTCATCTATACTCTAAGGTTTCACTATACTTATTCTTTGGCTTCTTTAATGCCTTAATTTTTCTTACTTTAAGTCTATCTCCATCTTAAATAGTTCCACCTCACTCTAACACTTCCCTGTTCTTGAGTGTTGCCATCTCACCCACTCTAAGGCTAAGCTGTTTAAAGGAAATATTTAGTTTGAGAAGTATTGGAGGAATTCCACCATTTGCTTCACGAGGCGAATGAGGGAAAGGAGGAGGAGGAGGGAGGATCGAGTAGAGAATGTAGATGAAGGGAAGAATAAGGGAATCAGATAACTAGTTAAGAGAAGAGGAGGGGATAATGAAGAAGGGAAAAATTATTACTACAACACTAGTACTACATGTTCACTACAACACTAGTACTACATGTTTACTACAACACTAGTACTACATGTTCACTACAACACTAGTAAAACATGTTCACTACAACACTAGTACTACATGTTCACGACAACACTAGTACTACATGTTCACTACAACACTAGTACTACATGTTCACTACAACACTAGTATTACATGTTTACTACAACACTAGAACTACATGTTCACTACAACAATAGTACAACATGTTCACTACAACACTAGTACTACATGTTCACTACAACACTAGTACTACATGTTCACTACAACACTAGTACAACATGTTCACTACAACACTAGTACTACATGTTCACTACAACACTAGTACAACATGTTCACTACAACACTAGTACTACATGTTCACTACAACACTAGTACTACATGTTTACTACAACACTAGTACTACATGTTCACTACAACACTGGTACTACATGTTCACTACAACACTAGTACTACATGTTCACTAAACACTAGTACTACATGTTCACTAAACACTAGTACTACACGTTTACTAAGAGACTAGTACTACATGTTCAGTACAACACTAGTACTACATGTTCACTAAGCACTAGTACTACATGTTCACTAAACACTAGTACTACATGTTTACTACAACACTAGTACTACATGTTCACTACAACACTAGTACTACATGTTTACTACAACAGGAGTACTACATGTTTACTACAACACTAGTATTACATGTTCACTACAACACTAGTAATACATGTTTACTACAACACTAGTACTACATGTTCACTACAATTCTAGTATTTCATGTTCACTACAACACTAGTACTACATGTTCACAACAACACTAGTACTACATGTTCAATACAATTCTAGTATTTCATGTTCACTACAACACTAGTACTACATGTTCACCACAGCACTAGTAGGTACTACATGTTCGCTACAACACCCATCTACACTGCTTGTGTACCATGTACTTTATGTTGTCAGAGGAAATTGTTCCTACCTGGCTCTAATGTTCAGTATGAATTTATCGTATATTTATACCCTGATTCTATTTTTAATGAGCATTATTTGTAAAGCATCAAACACGATAAATATGGTAACTGTACCGCGAGTAATTTCGTTTTTTTGTATTTCGACGATTGTATTCTGGAGTGTTTTGTTTTTCCAGCAATAAAAATTACACGGGGAAAAGTTAGTTCTGGAGTAAGAACTACAAGTGATTAGCTCTAGAACCGATACTGTGTTACACCGGAGTATATCCTGGTTGAGGAGTTTCTTGAGGAGCCCATCTGAGCCCGAGCCCCGTCCTGCGGCTTGTGACTCCCACTTGAGGCATGTGCCAGTCGTAGGCCAATACCAATCTTGTAGATGCCTGACAGAGGAGGTGAATCAACTACGACGCTTAAAGGAGCAAGCCATGAAGGAATCTTTGGCCTTAGAGTCGTTATTCGACAAGTGCTGTACAACTTTCTTAGTAATAATTGTTCTGTTAGTAATTCTACTATTGTACAGCCAGCTAAAATACCGGTATAGACGATCCAAGAGTGTGTCTGAAGACATTACGCAAGGGCTTGTGCTGTCTGAAGACATTTTGCAGGAAGGCAAGGTCTCTGAAATCAATCTGCCCAGGCAATCTCGAGTGATGTTTATTGGCACTCGAACACACTTGAAATTGAAAATATTTGATCCACATATCTGGACCGAAAAATTTTTTGATGAATTTTTAAGAGGAACCAAAACTGACAAAGAACGTTTGAGGTTGTTTCGACTCCTGGCTGCATTTTTTTATTAAGCCCACGAACGTAAGATAACGTTTAATAAAAATTGGCAAAGACACCTCCGTGTAACAAAAGATGAACGTGGACAAACCATCATATATATATGCGATAAATTACATCACTTAGGAACAACAAAGGAAAGGATTTGCATCGATGCCCGACAGTGGACGACAAAGAAAACAAATTAAAATGTTTATGACCTCTGTTTCCTCATAGAAAAAGGGACGGAAGAAATGAAAATGGTCCACTGTCTGCTTCGTAAGATGTTGCATAAAGCGTTATTTGGGGACCCGAATTTGATTCCAAGTGCCAGGTAACTCCATAGAGTCCTCTACATATAACTCATGGTACATAATATAGATAATTCAGGTGTCTGTTGGTGTTGTACTCTTTTATGTTGTTGTTGTTCTTTGATATAGCTTGGTATAAAATTTCATAGGAAAATGAAAGAGAAAGAAAAGAAAAGAGTGATGAAAGAATAATAAGAAATTTTAAAAATAAAAACAAGAGCTTAACGACGATGAATAATGAACAATAATAAAAAAAACAAAGAACAAAAGGAAATAAGGAAAAAAGAAGGCCAGTGAGAATAACAAAAAGAGTGAGAAAGGAAAATCAGATATAGACTGAGAAACAGAAATCTAAAAGGGCAAAAATATCGACTGAGAAAATGAAAAATGGAAAAACTGAAAACTAGAAGTGAATTGAACAAAAACAAAGACGAAGGAAATGGGTAGAAAATAATAGAATAACAGACAAAAATATGAGAGGAAAAATGATGAAACTATGAGAAAAAAACAAGAGATTATAGGAAAAAAAGGAAGGAAAAGGAGTTGACAATTAATTTATTAAAGATCGATTCACACTACCCAACACTAGTACTACATGTTTACTACAACACTAGTACTACATGTTTACTACAACACTAGTACTACATGTTTACTACAACACTAGTATTACATGTTTACTACAACACTAGTACTACATGTTTACTACAACACTAGTATTACATGTTTACTACAACACTAGTATTACATGTTTACTACAAAACTAGTACTACATGTTTACTACAAAACTAGTACTACATGTTTACTACAACACTAGTACTACATGTTTACTACAACACTAATATTACATGTTCACTACAACACTAGGACTACATGTTTACTACAACACTAGTACTACATGTTTACTACAACACTAGTATTACATGTTCACTACAACACTAGGACTACATGTTTACTACAACACTAGTACTACATGTTTACTACAACACTAGTACTACATGTTTACTACAACACTAGTACTACATGTTCACTACAACACTAGTACTACATGTTTACTACAACACTAGTACTACATGTTCACTACAACACTAGTACAACATGTTCACTACAACACTAGTACTACATGTTCACGACAACACTAGTACTACATGTTCACTACAACACTAGAACTACATGTTCACTACAACACTAGTACTACATGTTCACTACAACACTAGTACTACATGTTCACTACAACACTAGTACTGCATGTTCACTACAACACTAGTACTATATGTTCACTACAACACTAGTACAACATGTTCACTACAACACTAGTACTACATGTTCACTACAACACTAGTACAACATGTTCACTACAACACTAGTACTACATGTTCACTACAACACTAGAACTACATGTTTACTACAACACTAGTACTACATGTTCACTACAACACTGGTACTACATGTTCACTACAACACTAGTACTACATGTTCACTACAACACTAGTACTACATGTTCACTAAACACTAGTACTACACGTTTACTAAGAGACTAGTACTACATGTTCAGTACAACACTAGTACTACATGTTCACTAAGCACTAGTACTACATGTTCACTAAACACTAGTACTACATGTTTACTACAACACTAGTACTACATGTTCACTACAACACTAGTACTACATGTTTACCACAACACTAGTATTACATGTTCACTACAACACTAGGACTACATGTTTACTACAACACTAGTACTACATGTTTCCTACAACACTAGTACTACATGTTTACTACAACACTAGTACTACATGTTCACTACAACACTAGTACTACATGTTTAATACAACACTAGTACTACATATTCACTACAACACTAGTATTACATGTTTACTACAACACTAGTATTACATGTTTACTACAACACTAGTACTACATGCTTACTACAACACTAGTACTACATGTTTACGACAACACTAGTATTACATGTTTACTACAACACTAGTACTACATGTTCACTACAACACTAGGACTACATGTTTACTACAACACTAGTACTACATGTTCACTACAACACTAGTACTACATGTTCACTACAACACTAGTACTACATGTTCACTACAACACTAGTATCACATGTTCACTACAACACTAGTACTACATGTTTGCTACAACACTAGTATTACATGTTCACTACAACACTAGTATTACATGTTTACTACAACACTAGTATTACATGTTCACTACAACACTAGTACTACATGTTAAACGACAACACTAGTACTACATGTTCACTACAACACTAGTACTACATGTTTACTACAACACTAGTACTACGTGTTCACTACAACACTAGTACTACATATTTACTACAACACTACTATTACATGTTCACTACAACACTAGTACTACATGTTTACTACAACACTAGTACTACATGTTCACTACAACACTAGTATTACATGTATGCTACAACACTAGTATTACATGTTCACTACTACACTAGTACTACATGTTTACGACAACACTAGTACTACATGTTCACTACAACACTAGTACTACATGTTTACTACAACACTAGTACTACATGTTCACTACAATTCTAGTATTTCAGGTTCACTACAACACTAGTACTACATGTTCATTACAACACTAGTACTACATGTTCACTACAATTCTAGCATTTCATGTTCACTACAACACTAGTACTACATGTTCACCACAGCACTAGTAGGTACTACATGTTCGCTACAACACCCATCTACACTGCTTGTGTACCATGTACTTTATGTTGTCAGAGGAAATTGTTCCTACCTGGCTCTAGTGTTCAGTATGAATTTATCGTATATTTATACCCTGATTCTATTTTTAATGAGCATTGTTTGTAAAGTATCAAACACGATAAATATGGTTACTGTACCGCGAGTAATTTCGTTTTTTTGTATTCTGACGATTGTATTCTGGAGTGTTTTGTTTTTCCAGCAAAAAAAATTACACGGGGAAAAGTTAGTTCTGGAGTAAGAACTACAAGTGATTAGCTCTAGAACCGATACTGTGTTACACCGGAGTATATCCTGGTTGAGGAGTTTCTTGACGGGCCCATCTGAGCCCGAGCCCCGTCCTGCGGCTTGTGACTCCCACTTGAGGCATGTGCCAGTCGTAGGCCAATACCAATCTTATAGATGCCTGACAGAGGAGGTGAAGCAACTACGATGCTTAAAGGAGCAAGCCATGAAGGAATCTTTGGCCTTAGAGTCGTTATTCGACAAGTGCTGTACAACTTTCTTAGTAATAATTGTTCTGCTAGTAATTCTACTATTGTATAGCCAGCTAAAATCCCGGTATAGACGATCCAAGAGTGTGTCTGAAGACATTATGCAAGGGCTTCTGCTGTCTGAAGACATTCTGCAGGAGGTTAAGGTCTCTGAATCCAATCTGCCCAAGAGGTGTCTGTCCGCTGGTAGACGTGAATTCAATCTGCCCAGGCAATATCGAGTAATGTATATTGGGTCTGAAACACATTTAAAATTAAAAATATTTAATCCATACATCTGGAGCTCAAAAACCTTTAACGAATTTTTAAGAGGAACCCAAACTGACAAAGAACGTTTGAGGTTGTTTCGACTCCTGGCTGCATTTTTTTATTAAGCCCACGAACGTAAGATAACGTTTAATGAAAATTGGCAAAGACACCTCCGTGTAACAAAAGATGAACGTGGACAAACCTTCATATATATATGCGATAAATTACATCACTTTGGAAGACCATGGGAGAGGATTTGTATGGATTAGCGACAGTAGACGGAAGAGGACACAAACTAAAATGTTTATGACCTCTGTATCTTCATATAAAAAGGGACGAGATAAATGCAAATGGTACCCCCTTTGCTTAATAATATGTTGTATTAAGCAATATTTGGGGACCCTAATTTGATTCCAAGAGCCAGGCAACTCCATTAAGTCCTCAACATATCGCTCAAGTTAAATAAAGAAAAACAGCGAGGTGTATGTCGTTGGTGTTTGTTACAATTGTCCGCTTTACGTTTCTGTTTACTTTATGAAATGCGTTGGTTCGGATGTTGTGTGGTTCCGTCGAGCGCTTTCGATCCTTCCTCGTCCACACTGAGTGATTCGTGATTTAAGTATTAACTTTGTTTATAACTTTGTGTACTTAATATATTATATTTGAGTATATTATATCTTATTGCATTAGGTTTGTATATAGATTAGATAATTGGAACTAATGTCAATAGATAATTTAGATAAAGTTTATGTTTTGTCCAATCAGGATATAGTACGTCGGTATATGGAGGTAGAGAGGTGACGTCGGCTACCTACTGGTACACTTTTTTTTTTTTTTATTGGGCACCCCTCTACATCCTTGTGTAAGGTGAAGCGCAGAAGCGTTTACAGCGCCCAACAGGGAAGCATGCTAAGTTCATGCTTGCCTTTACGTCTCATGAGTTAAGGGCGTAGAAGCCTGAAGAGTCAAGGGCGTAGAAGCCTGAAGAGTCAGTAGTTTATGTCATCAAGTTATTGGAAGCTCCAACAACTTTCGACTTACAACAGGTACCTACTTTACTGCTCGGTGAACAGGGACTAATGGGGGGCGAGGAAGTAAGCCCAAACAACTTCCACCGGCCCGGGAATCAAACCCGTGACATCTCGCTTGCGAGGCAAGAACGGTACCGCTTCTACCACCGGTCCCCTACTGGTACACTCTAATCAGTCTAGGGACAGCTGTCTTAAGTTAAGTAGTTTTCCCTCTCTCTGGTGTTTTGGGAGTTGGCATTTGACTATTGTGATTTGTTTTGTTTTATATTGATTTAGTGCGATCTTGTTGTACCTTCAGTCCTTATGCAGCCTCTTCCAAACATCTTGTATTATTATTGTTATTTATTTTATTTTATGTACATATGTGGTGGTGGGAATAAGTTGATACAGGTTCATATTTTTAGTGACTTGTTTAGGTTTTGACCTGTTAACTTGACCTTTGTTGGGAGAACTTGGGATTAAGGATATAACAATAGATATTGATATAGCTGAAAGACTTAAGTAATTTGTGTTATACTAGCTATTAGGTTCATCAAAGAGCAAGAAAATGAAAGAAACGGTTAAAAAAGTATGAAAATTATGGAAAGAAATGAGATTAACGAGGACGAATAATGAAGGATAATCAAAGAAAAAATTAATAAATGAAAGAACAAAAGGAAATAAGGAAACTACAAAAAGACTATGAAAGGAAAATCTGATATAGAATGAAACAAAGGACAAATTTGTGTACAAATTTGTGGTTCAAATTGGACAATTTTGTTAAGATTTGTAACCAGGTGAAAGGGTTGGATCACTACCTTCTGACCTGATTATGATATGATGGACATCTTGTCAGTAATTACTGTAACAAAAACAAACAAACTCAACATACAGGCAGTCCAAAACGTAGTCGGAGAAGGGCAGCGAAACTCAGACCACCATATACAAAAACTACCAGCGACCTACACACAGAACATAACCTAACCACAATCAACATCAGAACGCACAATCAAGCATTAGCATTATGGGAAAAACTGCAAGGCTTAGAAGACCCCATACTGCAACAACTAATGCAAGAAGACATTACCACAACACACAGTGGGTGGCCAAAGAATAACAGCCGACAACACAGAACCTGAACCAATATATACATCATTAAAACCTGGAGCCTCAACACCACAAACTACCTTAGCTTAGCTTAACTTAGCTTGTCTAGCCTTGCCTGGGTGGACCTGCAGGAGTGTTGTCGTGGCAGACATAACCCCGTCCCCGCTAGGTGGATAGTCCACCTGCTATCAAATCTCCCACTTTATTTCCCACTTGCTAACTTTACCTTCCTCCTACACCGTCTTCCATCTTCAAAGCAAACGGCTGTCTTCTCTCCATCTCATCATCATCATTACTCCTTAGTCTGCACTCAACCCTGAAGATGTGACATACAGACGGATGTAAATAGAGAGACATAGACAGACATAGAGAGCTAAAGATAGAAAGACAAAGACAGACACAGACAGATAGACAGACAGACAGAGATGAAGATATAGACACGAGACACGCACATAAACCGCGAGTTAAAAACAGACAGATAAAGAGAGACTAAAATATACCTTCTCCTGACGTCAGTGTATCCCGCCAGACCACAACACAACTCAGAATGTTCGGAAGAGTTTCTTAGAACTGTCCTGATAAATTGTTTTGATTACAACCACGTTTCAGGCTGCCGGAGGAGTATACAATTAGTGGAAAAACTCCGAGCTTATCTTTCCTGTAAAGACTTCAAAACTTTACTTATTGAGATACCTGCATTACCTGTATTCTTAATTGGTGTTAATATAATGTAATCGGGTATTATCTGTTTGTAATAATAATAATTATAATAATAATAATAATAATAAATTAGTAAAATACCCCTTGTTGTTAGCAATTGCCTTAGCATGTATACTGATAATACAGGTAATTACCATAGCCATAAGATGCATCCAATTTTGGTATAACTTATTGTGTCTCGCTTCAGTAAACTTAATATATTATTATTTTATATTCTTTCGTTCACCTTCTTATATATACTGAGCCTATGAAAAGCAAAAAACAAAAAACGCAATGCGCTACGCGACACACACACACACACTAAACTAGTATCGTGTTGAGGATATATCTGTAATGCAACTTCTGTCCTCACTAACACTTTAAAAATAGAATAAACTAATAATCTATATTTAAAAAGAATAGCAACGCCCTTTCTAACATTTCATTTCATTCGTCAATTATTAATCATCTTTCATAATACATTTTGAGAACTGAATGAAAACTTCCAACGTCTTTCCTAGATTGCAACATTTAGTGACCTTCAAGTTTGCCCCTGACTGCACGTGCACTGATGGACTTGTTGTTTGATACTCTTCGAGGAGTCCTTGTAGCCATGATAGCACTAGAACAGTGTTGTAGGTATGATAGTACTAGAACAGTGTTGTAGGTATGATAGTACTAGAACAGTGTTGTAGGTATGATAGTACTAGAACAGTGTTGTAGGTATGATAGTACTAGAACAGTGTTGTAGGTATGATAGCACTAGAACAGTGTTGTAGGTATGATAGTACTAGGACAGTGTTGTAGGTATGATAGTACTAGAACAGTGTTGTAGGTATGATAGTACTAGAACAGTGTTGTAGGTATGATAGTACTAGAACAGTGTTGTAGGTATGATAGCACTAGAACAGTGTTGTAGGTATGATAGTACTAGAACAGTGTTGTGGGTATGATAGTACTAGAACAGTGTTGTAGGTATGATAGTACTAGAACAGTGTTGTAGGTATGATAGTACTAGAACAGTGTTGTAGGTATGATAGTACTAGAACAGTGTTGTAGGTATGATAGTACTAGAACAGTGTTGTAGGTATGATAGTACTAGAACAGTGTTGTAGGTATGATAGTACTAGAACAGTGTTGTAGGTATGATAGTACTAGAACAGTGTTGTAGGTATGATAGTACTAGAACAGTGTTGTAGGTATGATAGTACTAGAACAGTGTTGTAGGTATGATAGTACTAGAACAGTGTTGTAGGTATGATAGTACTAGAACAGTGTTGTAGGTATGATAGTACTAGAACAGTGTTGTAGGTATGATAGTACTAGAACAGTGTTGTAGGTATGATAGTACTAGAACAGTGTTGTGGGTATGATAGTACTAGAACAGTGTTGTGGGTATGATAGTACTAGAACAGTGTTGTAGGTACATTATGATAAAAATTATGCGTTGTAGTTATTAAATACTGTACCTACAAGTGTTGTGGTCGTTCTCATTTTATTAAAGGTTGTGTATACTTGAAAGAGTTGTATTCCAAACCTGAGTTAAGTAATGAAGTTGTGACTGCTTGATGCTGATGTATAAAAACTTTCTCGTTTTCTTAAGTGATTGAACGTGACCCTCCTTGACTGTTATATGTTCTTCTATATGTTCTTCTGTATGTTCTTTTGTATGTTTTTCTGTATGTTCTTCTGCATGTTCTTGTATGTGTTCTGTATGTTCTTTTGTATGTTGCTCTATATGTTCTTCTGTGTGTTCTGTATGTCTTTGTGTATGTTGTTCTATATGTTCTGTATGTTCTTCTGTATTTTCTTCTGTATGTTCTTCTGTGTGTTCTTCTGTGTGTTCTTCTGTATGTTTTGTGTATGTTCTTCTGTATGTTCGTCTGTATGGTCGTCTGTATGTTCTTCTGTATGTTGTTCTATATGTTCTGTATGTTCTTCTGTATTTTCTTCTGTATGTTCTTTTATGTGTTCTGTATGTTCTTCTGTATGTTCGTCTGTATGTTCTTTTGTATGTTGTTCATGTTCTTCTGTGTGTTCTGCATGTTCTTCTGTATGTTCTTTTATATATTTTTCTATAGGTTCTTGTGTATGTTCTGCATGTTCTCCTGTATGTTCTTGTATATGTTCCTCAATGTTCTTCAAAATGTTCTCTTGTACATTCTCCTTTGTGTTTTTCTATATGTTCACCCCCCCCCCCGCCAAAAAACAAACACAAAATATAATAAGGAGAATTAATGCAGTATAAGCTTATGTTGATGGCCTTAGCAACAAACACATCATAAACACCAATAAAAACTTAATACCCTCCACCGCGTATAGAAGCATATGAGTATATTTACTGTTTATATATTTCTCAAAACAAAAAAGGTAATTATAATGAGAAACACAATTAAGAAATGAGATCAATATTTCCCCACAAGATACAAATAAAACTAATATCTCTTTTGGTTTAGCTTATGAGTGATTATTTACATGTTGTTGTTTATTTTTCTCTTTCTCGTCTCAGTATCTTTCATTCGTCTCTGTTTAGATATTTTTTCTTACAAATAACAATATTAAGCGCTTCTCCATTTCCCTTGACCATTCCGGAGTTTCCCATTAGGTCCTAAGAAGAAATGTCATCTACAATGCTGCTGTTTACTTCATTAATTCTAAGTCTTTGGGTTTTCCACTTTCATAAGCATTAAGAGGAACAGATCTTTCCTATAGTCTTCAATGCACCTGACTTATCACATTTACCTGACATTTCATATGACTCGGAAAACGTAACTGAGTCAACGAAAGATTAGTTACTCCTAGTTTGCTTCACGTGAAGATTAAGAGAGCTCTAACGCTACCTAGAGGGGGTTATGGTACGTTAGGTTAGGTCTGAATATTACGGTCTAAGGCATTAACTTTTTTAAGGAACATTTTACCCGAGTGATCCAGTGTACAGCATATAGAGCTGTGGCTTATACAACACGTCACGGACACATCGTTAAATTTAATTAAATGAGAGAGCGTGGTATAGCAAAAGGCACACAAGCTGAGATTAAGTATTTGACACGTGCTTAGACCGACCTTTCATTCTTCCTTCTACAGATTATTGTAAGGTTTATGTTGTATCATTCTCCCATGTGACCAGAAAGTCTACTGTACACACTTTGGGGTCGAGAGTCTGAGGTTTGTTAAGCTTTGAATCTAAATTATTAACAAACGTGTGTTGGTCGCAGCTTTTGGCGAGTCAATAATGAAGCATCACGGTGTTTGGGTTAACCAGTCATGAACTTATCCAAAAAGAAACTCATTATTTTTTTTTTAAATAATACCACAAGTCTATATATTCCGAAACAATCTTCGCCATCGGTATTCTGGTGTAAGGTACTGAAGGACCTGGTGGTTAGTTGGCTTCGTTCTCACCATGAAGACAACACTCGCAATAGTCTCACTTCTGGTGGTGGTGTTGGTGTCGGCCTACCCTACCACACACGAGGGCGACATACTTGACCACGGTAAAGATATCATTCTCGTGCGAAAAAAACGACAGTATAAGGTATCTGGCGACTTCAACACCGAGAAGCTACCTGGGTAAGTCGAAACTACAATACTGATGTTACATTTCAGTCTTTACCTTGAAAAATTGCATCTGTGCTATAATGTCCTTTGTAACTTGAAGAAATACATATGAATAAATGTTATAATAAAACATATCAAGATAGAAAGTTAAGTACCAGTGACGTAAGTTTGCTGTGATATATGGAGTACTCAAGCCTATGTCTTTCTCCCCCAGGGGTCGGCATGACAGCTTGGCAGTCAACCTCGCCAAGACCTCAAACAAGCACACCTTAAGCGGCGGACTCACTTATGATAAAACCAAAGCTTTCGGGTAACTCACTTCTTCACTATATAATTTAGGTTCTTTGAGTTAACCAAAATATATGTTTAAAGTAAGACTCGTGGAGTAGTCGCAACCATCATCAGTTTTAGTCATACATCAACAGTTTTATGGAGATGATGCAAACTTAACATAAAATATTTTATATGAATTAATATCTGGAAAATATTAAGTTGAGTAACTATGAAAGAATGCGAGCACTTCTATTGTCAATTTTCAACTACTGATTTTTAAATACGTTTTCAAAATTGCAACACCACAGGAATATTTAACAACATGCAGCAATTGAGCGGGAGATTTTACATAGGTATATGTAAAGTATATATATATATATATATATATATATATTGGTTTGAATCTGTTTAAGCAATGGAGTCATGCCAACCAAAGTGAATGATCCTAAACTGAGACAACGCCTTCATCAGACCCTCCAAGATAGATGAACGTAATGTACAATATCATGTTTCCTCCACCACAGCGCCACCAACAAAGAAGTGGGAGTCAACCTTGGCTACGAATACAAACCTAACAAACAAACGTCGTTTAACGTAGGTGTTGGACACACCAAGGGCACCTTTGGAAAGTGAGTCACTTCTATAATCTGTTCTTCAGTCTAATATATTGATTTTTCCCTATTGCATCAGTGTTTGAGTGACAGGTTAACCCTATCACTGAAATTACCACATTATATAGCTTCAATCTGGTTACCTCCCACAGCCAAATAATAAAATGCGTCCCAGCCTCACCTAACCTAACCAAGTCCAGCCATCAGGACCAAGGACTACTCACAATGGTCCCCGTCCTAATAAGGTCAAAGTACGATGGAATATAATAATAGCGAGATATCCGAAGTAAAATAATATATCAATTGTTGGGTAAAAATTAGTCGACATAAACTGTAATACCATGTGTTTTAATACACCCTATGTGGTGATACCTTCTCGCCGCCATAGTGGTCGCTTGTTCGCTCCCGGGCCCTCCCAGTCCACTACAGTGTCGGCCACGTTGTCTCCTTGTGGACAGGTTTAGTGTACAATAACCACAGTGTCCCTAATGGGCAGTCGTTACCGTAGATTGTGCAAGTGACGGCCTGAAGCTACAGTACTTAAAGGATAACTCCAGAGGAAGAATTTTTTTCCGAAGTTGCATCATGAGGTTTAACAACTTATAATTTTGTTTACATTAATATTTGAAAAACTGTTAGTTATTTAAATAAGATCATCGTGAAGTAAACAGAGGAAAACACGACAGCCAACCATACCGTACACAATATAGTCATACTTTCAAGCACAGTGAATTAGAGATAAAAGTCAAACAATATCAACAAATTAAGTTAAATAACGTAATTCATTGATTTTTCTCATCCAAACACAATTGTCGCCTGAAATATCATGTCTCACAAACTACCAGTGTGGCTGAGGGTGAAGACTAGCCTGTGTTCATACCTTGATCTAATTTCTTCTAGGTTTATAATCTATTGTTTAAGTCCTTCACATACTAACCTAACCTAATCTAACCTAAAAATTTTATCCTAAGATTTTGAACTGTGTACTGAAAGAATTTTACCTGGTTTATTGAGTACTGCTGGCATCTGTGTGAGTAGAGTAGAGTAAAGAGTTGACCTTTAAACATCTAATACATCCAGTAACGTCTAACATTATTTTCTATCGTCACTTAAACTGAAAATATAATTAACGTGTTATGTTTTATGTTAAAGAGTAAATATATTCACTAAATCTTTCCCTCCATTTACAGAAGCACCAATTTAGGGCTGGGTTTTACACACAAGTTTCAAGGGAAGTAGAAGACACCAAGCCCGCTTTACTGGACACAAGAAAGATCTGTTGTGTTTAGTTTCAGAAGTATATTCCATTACCTTCGCTTGTATCTATTTTATGTCCCAACTGAACTGACATCTTTGGTGCAGTCATGTCTGTTCTCCGTCCCATCTATGAACCCTGAGACTCATAAACCTTTGAATCCGAGACATCACACAGTG
The DNA here is from genome assembly GCA_958450375.1 of Homarus gammarus. NCBI lineage: Eukaryota > Metazoa > Arthropoda > Malacostraca > Decapoda > Nephropidae > Homarus > Homarus gammarus. Next base: position 1,057,467 of record CAUDMG010001490.1, read on the forward strand.
TACAATCTATAGACCCAATAGTGTGTGATGTCTCGGGTTCGCAGGTTCATGAGACTCGGGGTTCATGGAAGGGAGGGAGGATTGCCAGGACTATTTTCCGTGACTGTGTACACTGATAATTAGGATTGAATTTCAAGTCTAGTGGAACACCTCTCCTAATGAGTCGCAGTTTTAAGTGTTATGTTAGTTTAGGTTAGACTGAATTACTTTAAGTTAGGTTAGATTTTATTAAATTACTGATGGTTAGGTTGGTTTTGGTAAGATTCAATTTAGGTTAGGTTCGATTGGATCAGGTCAGGTCAAGTTAGGTTAGGTTTGATTAAATAACCGATGATTAGGTTGGTTTAGGTAAGAATTAATTTAGCTTAGGTTTGTTTAGATCAGGTCAGATCAGGTCAGGTCAGGTTGGGTTAAATTATTTCATATTAAGACCTATTGTTACTGGGGACTATTTTCACTCCTCCCCTGACAGGTTGATGCTCTCTCCTACCAACCACAGGGGCCAAGATCCTCTAAACACACATACAACACAAGCAAAGGGTCTTACCATTACATATATTTACTATGTTAGTTCACTGTGCCCAAAGATGATACTTACAGATTACTCTATCACTGTCTGACTGTGATAATGTGTTGTGTGTACTGTAATTATTCTGGGTGTTAACGAGTGATACAAACCCACAAATATATGGATTAAATGTAGGTGTGTTTTATTTTACCCTTTATATATTATTATTATTATTATTATAAACATTGTAATATTATTGTAGAAATACTATTAAAAATAAATAAATAAATAAAAAATTATATATATATATATATATATATATATATATATATATATATATATATATATATATATATATATATATATATATATATATATATATTTGAGACGGGAAATACGTAGTCAGATCGTTCAAGGAACGAGTTATTCATTATATGTGTGTGGGTGGGGGTGTGTGTGTGGGTGGGGGTGTGTGTGTGTGTGTGTGTGGGTGGGGGTGTGTGTGTGTGTGAGTGGGTGTGTGTGTGTGGGTGGGGGTGGGTGGGTGTGTGTGTGTGTGTGTGTGTGTGTCACCTTTACAGGGTGAGTTAAGGTCCGTCATGTACCGCCGTGACCAGTAATAGTGTTGTCTGGCCATCACTGCTGGAGGTGCGTGTGTTGATGTTGTCTCACTTCCTCTACATTCATTTCCTTGAACTGGAGCGTTGATACGTGTGTGTGTGTGTAATGGTATGTCTGTCTGTAGAGTGTTTGTGTGTGTGTTATGTTTTTTTACATACATGTGAAGGCAGATACGTTGTACAGGTTACATATACTTCATACACACAATCATACGAAAATAGTATATATATACCTGTATATATATATATATATATATATATATATATATATATATATATATATATATATATATATATATATATATATATATATATATATACAGGGTGTCCCATAAATTTCCATACATAGGAAAAATAAACCTTTTTATATGAAAATCCATTTTTATTTATATAATATGCTCTACATGACTACCATTCTGTTGCATTTGAAGGCCATGGTGTATCAGGAAAAGATACAAAACATAAATCATCTCAAGCAACGTATCACCAACGCCATTACAAGCATAACTCCAGCTCTGCTTGAACGTGTTCTTCAGCAGTGGAGGACACGCATTGAAGAGTGTTTTCAACAGAATGGTAGTCATGTAGTGCATATTACATAAATAAAAATGGATTTTCATATAAAAAGGTTTATTTTTCCTATGTATGGAAATTTATGGGACACCCTGTGTATATATATATATATATATATATATATATATATATATATATATATATATATATATATATATATATATATATATATATCACATCTAAGAGGTGCTTAAAATTACCACTAACATAAGTGTAGAAATTTAATCTGAAAATAGCGTTTATTTGAGCTGCACCAACAACAAAATGTAAATCTGAAACAATTGCTGTACTGTACAGTACGTCGTCGGCAGGTCAGTAAAGTACTGTACAAAAATTGATCGCTTATTTACTAAAACTTCCTTTATATATGAATATTTCTTTAAACTGGTGGAAATTTACCTTTTTCCCGGAGTCAACACATTTACTGTAAGGAGCCACTGAGCTGCTCAGTATCATTTGGGCTTCAGATAATGAAGATCTTGATTGATATAATTACCAAATACAAAACAAAACAAAGTTATGACTTTTCACCTGATAGCATAAAACTGTTATTTGTGAAAGAGAAGAAAAATAAGTACATAGGCTGGGTAAGTATTTGGGGAATAAATAAATATTTTCCAGTCATTCCTCGTTAAATAAAAAAAATACTATATTTCGCGTGCTTTAAAACACACTCAATACAGCACAAGCACAACATCACTAGGAAAAGTGCGTCACGATAGACAACTTGTTCGGAAGGCTTACAAATAGAAATTCCTATACATTCGACCTTAAAACGTTCCATGCAACTCTAGGAAAAGTGACGTCAATGTTATTATCCTGCAATATTTGTCAATACGAGCTTTATGCTGGCTGTCAATCTGGTATTCCCAGCTGCCTGTCCTGGACTATATAGCCTGAAGGCCCCGGGTGTTGAGCATCACTGTCCTCACCAACACTCCTCAACATGAAGACCACACTCGCCATCACCGCCCTCCTGCTAGTGGTGGTGTCAGCGCTCCCCCTCCAGGACACATCACTGAAGGAAGAACTACTTGTAGTTCTGGTACCTAAGGAGATCGATCCTTCACTGGTACTTGACCTAGAACCATTATTACTGCAGGAGATACTGAGACGTCAGTACCTAGCACCAGACCTAAAGGTGAACCAGGACTATGAACCACCGAGACAGGCTGAGGACGAGCAAACAACACATGACCGACGTAAACGACAGACTTCATTATCAGGCGGCTTGACGACCGATACTGTTGGCAGAGAGTAAGTTATCTCACGTTTACTTTTTATCAACACAAGAGAATAACTTTCACTTTACAAAGATTTACTGCATATTTTGGGAGTCACTGTCATTGTATAGGTAATTCAGGTGGTCACATGATAAGATTACATGCATATACAACTATAAAGGTCAGATATTTATTCTATTTATTTATTTATTTATCTATTTACAGTGGACGTCGGATCAGTGGGACAATCAACGTGGATCGTAAAGTCAATAAACACACTCTAGGCGGCAGCTTGAAAGTCGACCATACAAGGTTCCCGGGGTAATGTTTCACTTAATTAATCTTCTTACTTCTGTGACCATAGTCGACCACAGTGAAATATTTATCTTGTATTCTATGTTTTTTTTATATAACTATTTAATTTATTCATTTATAACATGTGTTTAAATGCATAAATTGAGGTAAACACAGAAACACTTTGATACAGTCATTATCATTATTGTTCACTTAACTTAGTATCACAGGCAGCTCAATCGCCTCAAACACACGAGTAATAAACAACTTTCTCTTCTTGATTATCTTCACTCTCATTCGTGTTGTTGTTGTTGACACTTTGAAAAATATTATAAATAAAAGATTGATTCAAGCATAAGGTCATAATCTTAGATGTTCGTGTCATATATCAAGGTCGCATACAATGTCTCTCATGATCACTTGTTTTCTTCCCTGAATTACAACAGTCGCGGATTTCTTTAGTAAAATTTAATCGGATAATTCATAGAGCTAAATATATATACAAAAGACAAATTATTCACCCGATTCAAATATAGATCAAGTTTATTATAATGTATTAATATAGTATGATACTGGTGTTACAGAGTGAGTGGCACAGACTTTGGCGCTAAGGTAGGCTACACCTTTAGACCCAACAAGAACACCTCGTTCAACGCCGGCGCTCATCGCAACTGGGGCGCCTCTGGCAGGTAGGTCCTCCTCATCTGATCCTGTGATGTGGTCAATTTATTTTTTTATTATTATTATTATTATTATTATGTTTTATTGACATTATTATTATTATTATTATTAATATTATTATTTTGTTTATTATTATTATTATTTTACGGACTTCGTGATAAAATATTGGTCTAATAACCTTAAGATTAAAGTAATGCAGTGTGTAGTATTTACATTAACGTCTGTCTATTCCTCTCTCAGTTCTACCGGATTCGGGATTGGATTTAAACATACGTTTGGTCGAAAGAGGAGATCAACAGCGAACACGTATTATAATTAAGTCGGAAACTGATAACTTAAGGAACAAAATGAAGGAACAGTGCCAAGACTTATTAATTAATTCTTCTAACAAACAATATATTTTTTCACAACATAATATAATGAATGGTTTATGTCTATTAAATAATTATAAATGAGGCTATTGAATATATTTAATCTGATTCTGTATACCCTTTCTCTTTGTTAATTTCCACATATAAATTTGTCCATTATATATGTCTGTAGTTGAAAGTTTCTTCAATAAACATATAATACTTATTTTATTTGTTTCACTTCTTTATTTGGATGTTACTATCGTCTTCCCACTCACAAGGGACTGACTATAGTAAGTGTTTCCATAAATTAATTGCTGTCTTATATAATAGATGAAGCCTAAAACTGTAGATCTACCGATTATTTTTGTAACCACTGTAGAAATAATATCCATCTACATCAAATATAAATGCAAGAGCTCATAACAATAAAAAAAATGACGATCGATGTTACGTAAAGGTGTTTATAAAGTGACTGACCACAGCTGTCGACTGAACAGTTCTAGTCACACACACACACACACACGTCACTACAGCAGAACGAAGGTATAATACAGTAAACAGGTTCAGCTAAATCAGTTACAGGACTTCAGTGTTTTGTTACAGATCATCAGCCATCACCTTTAAACCCGAGCATTAATAAGGATCACCTGAAGATTAGCTCACTTTATTTCTCATTAGTGTAGACAGTGTACTACCCTAACGCCATCACCGCTAACCTACCATAAGAACATAAGAATGAAGGAAACTACAGCGGCCATCCTGGGCAGTCCCGTTTACACCCAACCCCTATCGCTCATATATCCATCCAACCTGTGTTTGAAGCTATCAAGTGTATTCGAGTTAATATAAATCTAAATTTTTCAATTTTAAAACCAATGCTACGAATTCGCTCCTGGTTGTATAGTTTGAGTACCTTTGTAATGTCCCCTTTGTTTAGCCCTGACTTCCATTAATACACCTCAATCATATCGCCCCTCACTCTACGTCTGGATTATTCTTGTAATTCTCCTCTGAATTCTTTCTAGGGATTCTACATCCATTCTGTAGTACGGTGACCAGAACTGAACTGCATAATCCAAGTGAGGTCTCACAACAGCAAGATATAGTTTTAGGATGACCTCGCTAGTCTTGTAACTAACACTCCTTTGCATGAACTCAGTACTTTATTAGCCTTGAGCCTTGTTTCGAGCAAATACACATTGTTGACTTGGTTTAAGATTCCCACTTATCATTTCTCCTAAATCTTTCTCACACTCGGATTTCTCTATAACCAAACCAGACATGACCTGACCTAACTTATGTAACACTAACCTAATATAACTCAATCTATCCTAACCTAAACTACCGTAACCTACTTTAAATTAACTTAACCTAACCTAACCTAACCCTCCAGGAAAGCATTAGGGTGTTTCAAACTATTAGGAACAATAAACTAGGAGGGACTAATATTCAGGTACGTACACAATATCTCTCGAGTACACCCAGAGTACTATAACACTGTTGATAGCAAAGGGGTGTTAGTAGCTTCGTTCTACAGGTATCATGAACAAAAGGCGAGTGCTTGAACAAATTAGGTACTCAAGAATGTTAATAAATGAAAGTTCCCAATTTTCAGTTTACGATCTAGGCATCGAAGATTATTATTATTAGTAGTAGTAGTATAAGTAGTAGAATAAGTAGTAGCAGTAGTATAAGTAGTAGAATAAGTAGTAGCAGTAGTATAAGTAGTAGTATTTAGTACAAGATGTAGTAGTTGTAGTGTGGTATAAGTAGTAGTAGTAGTAGTAGTAGTGGTAGTAGTAGCCGTCGTCGTCGTTTGGCGGCACGCTGCAAATAAACAGCATGACCATTTTCTTTTTGCTTCTTTCTCCCCCTATTTTCTTTATATTTCTTCTTCTTCATCACAAGTACACGACCTAAACGTATTGATCAGTACAAACACGCTTCGTGCTTTCAGTTCATCACTTAACGTGTGAGTTCTGTGTGTATACCTGTTGGCGCGTCAGATTTTTTCAAGTATGTACTGTATCTGTACCTACGTCAGTGTATACCCTAGTGTGTGTGGATGTGTTAAGATACATGGTATGAATTTATTTTTGTATAGTTATATGTATCATAAATACACAATGAATAAATGTATAGGGTAAATTTAGAATATGCATTTCAGTATGAGGGATCCAACACAAGTTTACGAGTCACGTGACAGAGCATCCAGTACGTGTCATTACCGGGAACTCTCGGAACACTCCCAGCATCCTGTCCTTGTGTGATTCGTGACTGGCGGGAAATTCCGGAAATTGCAACAGTAATAACAAAACTGTCTGTGTGTGTGTGTGTGTGTGTGTGTGTGTGGTTAGGAACGTTTCGACTCGGTTTTAAAGGATGTTTTTTGTTATCAAGTTAACCATCGTATCCGTCTTTATCGCTTTCTTCCTGCCCCCCCCGCCTCCCCTCCTGCCCCTCCTCCTGCCCCTCCTCCTCCCATCTTTGCCCTCTCTATCTTATTATTTTCTTGACTTAGGTTACATCTGGTGATTACAGAGTAAAGGAACAGTCTGGCCAATCAGAGAGGAACAAATTACAATCTGGCCAATCAGGGAGGAACAAATCACAGTCTGGCCAATCAGGGAGGAACAAATCACAGTCTGGCCAATCAGGGAGGAACAAATCACAGTCTGGCCAATCAGGGAGGACCAAATCACAGTCTGGCCAATCAGGGAGGACCAAATCACAATCTGGCCAATCAGGGAGGAACAAAACCACTCACAACGACGTAGTACAGTTCATCTCCTCTTACTCAGTGGTGACGAGAAGAAACCCCATAAATAATAGTCTCGACGTCACACATTTAATGATTTAGTTTCAAGGAGCGTTTGTGTGAGCTCGTACCCGGACGTTTTGTTGTGATCAGTGGTCATAGAGACGAGCACAACCACCTACTACCACACTTCGCTCACCACACTACCACACCACACCAGGGTAAAAACTTGGGATTATTTTGGGGTGAGATCTCAAGTAATACAGTCTTACAATCTTACTTGAATTACTGTTAAAGTTTACCTAGGTTATGGTAGGAGGGGGGGTCAGGGTGACTCTAGTTAAACCGAGGAATCCTAAATTTGATGTTCGTTCCAATTTTCAACCATTATCCTCGACCTATTTGTTACAGTACGACCAATGTGTGTTTTATCTTTTTCACCCTTTTGAAAACCAGCTGGAGTCTGTCTTATTTAAACATGTGTGGTAGTGGTGGTGTAGTGTGTGGTGGTGGTAGTGTGTGGTGGTGGTGGTGGTAGTGTGTGGTAGTGTGTGGTGGTGGTAGTGGTAGTGTGTGGTGGTGGTAGTGTGTGGTGGTGGTGGTAGTGGTGGTGTAGTGTGTGGTGGTGGTAGTGTGTGGTGGTGGTGGTGGTGGTAGTGTGTGGTGGTGGTGGTAGTGTGTGGTAGTGTGTGGTGGTGGTGGTAGTGGTGGTGGTAGTAGTGTGTGGTGGTAGTGTTTGGTGGTAGTAGTGTATGGTAGTGGTGTGTGGTACTGAAGGAATAACAGGAAACCACAACAAGCTCACCAAGACAACTGGTATAGACTAGTGTACTGTGGCTACACCCGAGACCGTGTTAGTATTGTAGACATCTTCACCTGACCTGTTACCTGAAATGCTTGCCATATCCGACACCAGCTTAACCATAACATCAACTCACCCCTTATACCAGCTCACCCCTGATGCCAGCTCACCTCCGGCAGTGTCGTTGGGTGTGGTGGTTGGTTACCACGACCACAACACGACGGAGGTAACACTCACAAACGCTGGGTTAAGTTAGGTTAGGTTACAGATTGATTACAGGTAAGTTAAGATGGGTTAGGTTACAGGTAGGTTAAGTTGGGTTAGGTTACAGGTAGGTTAAAACGTTTACCTCCGATACCTGTTGGACTGTGCAGAAAACTCATTTGACACAATATTCACTTCATACAGGTGGCGTCAAGAAGTCTGCCCTTACCGACAACTCAAACCATCGCTAGGTTTTAAATCTTTGTGGATAAAAATAATAATCGAAATAAGTAACACTATCCGGAGCTGTTTTTATAAAGTTTAATGTCAATAGTTTTAACATTTTAGAGAATAAAATTCATCAACTGCTCAGGAATTTCAGTCTTCCGGTCGACGTGTAGCGAGGGCGAGGTTCCCCATTCTTAGTCTACACAAGTTAGCACACGGAGGAGAGGAGGCTGCTTGACCTTAGTTTACATCAGGCGAAACTCCAGCCCATGGTTTACAAGAGGTGGAGGCCCCCAGCGCAGATTTACAGCGGATGGTGGAACTCGAAGCGTGGTTTTACAGGAGGAGGGTGAAGAGAGCTCCCAGCACCAAAAGAGAGAATGAGAGAGAGAGACAGGAACCAGAGTCTGGGTTGCACTTATCGTGGTTACAGTGGATGACGTAAGCGAACCCGTCCTCCACAGCCGTCTCTCCGTTGTCAGTCACTTGGGGATTACACCCAAACTCCAGCTCCTCTGTAGGCGAGACGAGGATCGTCAATTTTGTTCCCCCATTTCTGGCTATTGTGCATAATTGTTGCTATCATGATCATGGTTTTCATCATTGTCTATTTTTATCATTATTATTATTAAAATTCTCTTATTATTATTATCTATTATTATTATTCACGAGTGGGACTATTTACCTCCTTGGGGGATTCTGGTGAAGCAGGAGCCACCACACTCTGATATAGTCCTCTGGAAGCACTGTTTCGCCTCGACTGTGGTGAAGAATATACACTTCAAATTCTCATAAAAGGTCAAGTTTATTCATCTACAGTAAACTTTTTGTGTGGCTAAAGAAAATAGTTGTTTTCTTTCAATCTTTCCAAGGAGGGTGATTACACTTACATGGAATAATCTATTTTGTTTGAGACTTAAAAGGCTTTAATATCATCTCATAAGTGAGGGTAGTTAATAACGCTGACTTAAGACTCACCGTAGTGAAGTGAGGTCACCACCACCACGAGGAGAGTCACCATTTTCATCATGCTGCTGCTGCCCACCGACTCACTTCAGTTGCGGAGGAACACCACCTTCACCAGCACCTGTGGGAGCCGTACATACCAGGATCAAATTTCAGGTATCACACATTCTTCAACTACCTCTATCAATGTAAAGAAAATGTCGGCCCTTCTCTCTCTCACTCCGTTTTCTATAATCACTTGATAAATTAGGGTTTATTTTTCTCTACTTAACGTGAAATTCTGGATCTAACAGAGACCCAATTCACCATCTTAAAACATTGTCATGATAATTTGTTTTCTTCTGTCTATATATTCACAAGATCCAGCAAGAACGAGTCTAAACCTGATCAAATTATGTCAGTTTAGAAAATATATTTAGACAGTTAATACACTCAATGACAATATATATCTTGTTAACTTTACACACGGCGGAAGAAGTCAGGTCATGGGAGAGGTTAGGGGTCAAGTAAGGAGGTAGCTAAAGGGTCCTAAGGTGGAACATAACCTCGTGGTAATTCGTATTGGGGGGCAAATAGGTTTATAGATTACAGACTAAACTTGGGGAGCCTACCAAAGTTGCTCTGGTGAAAAGACAAAATAAACAAAACTCTTAACTTCACTAGAAATATCAATACAGAAAACTGATACCTTGACAACTTTACCTATTTTACACCTCTGAGAAATACACAAAAAACATATATACGTAGTGTATTATTTTAGTGGTATATCAGTGTTTGGTTCTAAATGATAGGGGCCTTGGTATACCTCGAGCCCTTCACTCGGAGATTCCTTCATTTCCTATTCGCTTACTCGTCACCCACCTGTTCAGATTATCGTGGCAGTTTCTCCCACACAGCTGGTCGTATCTGGCACATACTAAAAGTACAGATTTTTACACTAAATCTGACAGAAGGATTATTTGACCAGTTACCGTGATTGATAATAATAAAGAGGGGATGTTGTCAGGACTCACAATACTCACAAGGGAGGAAGTGTAGAGAAGCAGTGGCTATCGTACACTACTGCCTCTCTGTCTTGCCACGAGGAATTGACCGTAATTCCACTCACAGCCAGACCACCACCACCACACCTTGTAATGTAGTGTGGTAACTAAGGCTCACCTACCACCCCTCCTCTGACATCACCACCCACCTACCACCCCTCTTTTATTCGTGATTTACAATGCCACACCGCCTTAAGTCTTCCCTCAAAATGCTGCAAAGTTTTAAATCGTGAAAATGCTGAGTGAATCTTTGTAATGTGGTTAACATCCTATATAAAAAAAATTCAATATAGTTTTGTTTTTATATCTTCATTATAAAATAGAGAACGACATCTTTGACATCGAATTCCTGACGACAAAGAAGTCATTTCAAGGTAAGAAAGACTTTCTGTTTGTGGAGTTACTGGAGAAAAAGATAAGATAAAGTGTATTGGATAAGGTAAAAGTAGGTTTAAACCTCACACCCCCTTCCACCACCCCTCACACCCCCTTCCGTCCCTTCCACCACCCCTCACACCCCCTTCCACCACCCCTCACCCCCCCTTTCTCTTCCCCCACCAAACTCGTGTCCAACGCCATCTAGCGTCACAGATTAAAAACAGTTTAGTTTCCAGGTTACCACAGCTGACAATCAATACAACAAATCCTTTACGAACGACACTAAGCTGAGAGTGAGCGAGTGAGTGAGTCTCATACTAAACACAAATTGCCATCACTCTTTATACTCCGTCTTTGATATGTAGGATAACTGTGTAAATAAAGAAATGAATAAACAAACACACACACACACTGTATATCCCTCTTTGCTAACCACAACATTGAAGAAAAGCAAAGTTGACAAGTTAAAATAAGTTGTGAATAAATTAGGGGTTGAAATACGTGGATGTAGCAAGTAAGGAACACACACATAAGTATCACTGTTATCCTGACAGACAAATTCAAGTTATGAAAGAGATAAGAAGATTATCATGTAAACTAAGTAATTTAATAGCATTTATATTATTAAGTATTGATTAATATGGTTAATTAGGTACTACATTACATAACACAAGTAAAACACAAATATGTAATTATAAAAACACCAGAATATTATCCGATTATTCTTACTTTGAACATTAAATACACCTACTATATACAACACAAAAAACTGATAAGAAAATTGCAGCTCAGGTAGCAAGTCTAGGTAACGATGGCCAACCACAAGGAACCAGGGATTACCGCCGAAGTCCACTACCATCACACCACCAGCAGTAGTCCTTAATACAATTCGTCGTCCACACCCCGGGAGAAGAGGAACACCGTAAGCCGCAGGAGGGAGACATAGTTTACCAGGCAGACACACTTGCCTCCATACCTCGGTCTCAGAGTCAGATGGGAAACTGGTTGTGATCGGTGCTCACTGGGGTCGAGTAGCTTCGTGAAGCAGTTTCTTTTCCTGGTGTCAAGTTGGAGCAAGTGGTGGTTATGGTGGTAGAGTGAGGAGGGGACAGAGTCGTCGTCACAGTGGAGAAATGATTACGAATGAAGAAATACCTGAATAATGATGATGATGCTATTACTACTACTACTACTACTAATAATAATAATAAAAATAATAATGATAATAATAATAATAATAATAATAATAATAATAATAATAATAATAATAATAATGAACAACAACAACAATAATAATAATAATGTTAGGTGTATAGACAAAATGCCCTCCACCAACTGTGTCAACACACGCCATCGTAGACTTCAATACACAAAAGGGAAAGTCAGAACAGGTGGACATAAGCCAGGAAGTCAACCATCCATCTCTCAAGAGTAATAGTAGATTACTAGTTACACAAGCGTTGCGTATACAGTGTAATATTCTTGTTCAACAGGTAAAGTGACTGGTTATTTGAATTCCCTCGCAGGTGTCGATAATTCGTCAGTAAGTCCGAATCAGAATGATGGAGGTGGTGGTGGTGGTGGTAGAGATAATGGTGGTAATGCTGGTGGTGGTAATGATGGTGGTGGTGGTGGTGGTAGAGATGATGGTGGTAATGCTGGTGGTGGTAATGATGGTGGTGGTGGTGGTGGTGGTAGAGATGATGGTGGTAATGCTGGTGGTGGTAATGATGGTGGTGGTTGTTGTGTTGGTGCTGGTGGTTATACGAGACAATTTAATATGGAAGAAAATCAAGGCTAAACAAATGAGAAGTTTCTCCCTCACGCAGAGAAGTGTGTGTGTGTGTGTGTGTGGAGTTCTTCTGAAGACTAACCAAACTCATTCCTCCTTTACGAATAAAATGTTGAAATATAATCAATGACCAGAACAAACACTTTGACATTAAATAATCCAAACCAATTTCTCGACTATTTTACCAAGCTAATGTAAAAGTAGGGACCAGTGAAGGGAATCTGTCATCATTTGTACAACATTTCACCCTGACAGATTACTGAGGAGGCCTGGTACTGCCTCACGCCTGTCGACCCACTAAATGTATTGATTTAGTCAAACTGTTGTTAGTGATAGAATTTAGGGAGGAGGGTGGTGTTGGAGAGAGGAAAGGAGGGGCGTGGTGGTGGAGTGAGGGAGGAGACTTGGTGGTGGAGAGAGGGAGGGGACTTGGTGGTGGAGAGAGGGAGGGGACTTGGTGGTAGACTGAGGAAGGGGACTTGGTGGTGGAGAGAGGGAGGGGACTTGGTGGTGGAGAGAGGGAGGGGACTTGGTGGTAGACTGACGGAGGGGACTTGGTGGTGGACTGAGGAAGGGGACTTGGTGGTGGACTGACGGAGGGGACTTGGTGGTAGACTGAGGAAGGGGACTTGGTGGTGGAGAGAGGGAGGGGACTTGGTGGTGGACTGAGGGAGGGGACTTGGTGGTGGAGAGAGGGAGGGGACTTGGTGGTAGACTGAGGAAGGGGACGTGGTGGTAAAGTGAGGGAGAGAGGGTACGTAGTTGTGGTGGAGTGAGGGAGGGAGGGTACGTAATGGTGGAGTGAATGAGGGAGAGGACATGGTAGTACATTAATAGTGGAGGTGGAGGATGGTGATGGTGGGGGTGATGGTAGAGATGGAGGTGAGTGTGGTAGAGTCAGTAATGGTGGTGGTGTTGGAGATGGTGGTGGTGGTGCGGGACAAACTGTGATCATTACTTAGTTGTGAGACAGCCAGCCAGCGGTGAACACAACAACCATTTCCACTCTTCACCTCTTACAATCACTACGAATCTTAACACCACCGACTTCCTCCATTTGTGAGTATTGTAAGAACTACTAGGGAGTTTTAGCTCTGAATTAATTACAAACTTTAGATAATAATGTTATATTTCCTTGAGAGGCGTTTTGTCATTGAACATTATCAATCCCACCTTACCCTGACGATGATCTAGTGGTTGCTGTTTCAGGGTGTGTGTGTGTGTGTGTGTAATGATCTTACTAGACATCTTCATGTTTTAACTAATTATCACATATACCTTCACAATTTATCTAACTTCCCAAAACACATTTTGTTTTTCACCTCCTAAACTTTAGGATTTATTCTGTCTTTGAAAACAATCATTATCTCCTCCAGTGGTGTTCCTCCGTGACAGCAGCAGCATGAAGGTGGTGGTGACTCTCCTCGTGGCGGTGGTGACCTTACTTCACTACGGTGAGTCTCTACCTCCTCTCCTCCCTCCTCAACTACAGTCAATAAAACTCAGATGGTGTATTAACAGCTGACAGATGGTAGTGTAAGAGCTGCCAGGTGGTAGTGTAAGAGCTGCCAGGTGTAGGGTAAGAGCTGCCAGGTGTAGGGTAAGAGCTGCCAGGTGGTAGTGTAAGAGCTGCCAGGTGGTAGTGTAAGAGCTGCCAGGTGGTAGTGTAAGAGCTGCCAGGTGGTAGTGTAAGAGCTGCCAGGTGGTATATTATTAATTAACATAGGTAAATGAATAATATCAACTAACAAGTCATACGGTAGATGATTCAGACGAGAACAAGTTACAAGAATCAGTACAAAGTTGTTGATAAAAGAGAGAAATAAACGAGTGTTTTGCTTCCCTTATCTTCTTTCACCACACCTCTGTACCCTCTTACCTTTGTATTATAATGTATTATCTATAATACAAACTTAACCAATTAAGAAACTGTATCTTCGTTTACATCTTAATATTAACCAATCATGGGGTATTTTTTTTGTTTACTGTTTAAATCGATCTATAGAATTAATTGCTCCTTTAACCCATCCCAACGAGGCCAAGAGGGGTCTTTATATAGTTAATTTATAATCTCTTCTGCGGCAGGTGAGGCGGTGAAGTGCTACAACAAGAAGGAAGTCGATTGTCAGGGTTCCTGCTTCACCAAGAAAGACAAAGACGGTGAGTAGTCGTGCTGGTGAGGTACTTGTTCTGGAAGACACTTGGTGATACACTGGCTTCATTTTTCTTACATAATATCACTAAATAAAACTAAACACAGAGAGACAGAACGTGAAAAAAGATCACTGTATTTTGTACTTGTTTTAACAAGTTTTGTTAACCTACTGGATAGTCAATGTTGAGATGTAATAATGGAAGATAAATAATAACAGACTAATTTAATGAAACAAAAACAAAACCATTAAATAAATTCACCGACCCATGATAGGGATATTTTGTTAAGTTATTCATTGTCTCTTTTTATACAGACAAAATCCTGGAGCTTGGTTGTCATGCAACACAAAAGGAAGGGAGTACGGCTGGTGAGGGTGTAATCTTTAACTATTGCAACAAAGACAAATGCAACTCTGCCGTCTCTAACAGCTTCAACTTCGCCCTCCTGACCCTCGGAGTCCTCCTCTACCGGCTGAAGTAAATCATGCGAGAGGAACTTCAGCTTTCCAGTCTCACTCATTCCGAATATTTCATGAAGTTGTGGAAAGATAAAGTGTGTGTTATGTTGTTCTTAGATGTGCCTTAGTCAGTGCCTTGTTGACAGTAATTGTCCGGCGGTACTCCTTAATTCCATCATTTTATTTTACTTTAGTTATTTATTCAGTGGCAAATAATTTTTTAATACTATGTTATAATTGGATGTACCTAAATAAAAGCAATTATAATTAGTATTTTGTTTCCCCGCCTCTCCGTCCGACCTTGGTAGCCTAGTCGACGCCGTTCTCCGGAAGTTGTATCAAGCTCCTAAACTAACACTTATAATAATAATATTTGGACGATACCTTTCCTAAGATCTGAAACTTCTCTATGTATGGAATAATTAATTAACTAGTAAGAAATATATCAGCTATAACATAAAAGAACTTAACAAACGTTGAATTAGGCATTTGTCGAAAAACCATCTAGAGTACTTAAAATTTAATTCAGTATGAAGATGTATTCAGAGTCCTCAACAATGAATTCAGGACTGTATATTCGTAGAGCACGTAAAAACATTGATGAAAATACTGACCGTTTGACTCTATTCGGCCCACCATAAGAGTTAAACAGTCAGTATTTTTATCAATGTTTTTTACGTGCTCTACGACTATGCAGTCCTGAATTCATTGTTGAGGACTCTGAATACATCTTTATACTGAATTAATCTCAAAATACTCTAGATCTTTTATCGACAAATGCTTCAACTTCGCTAAGAAATTTTTTTATGGACCTGATCCTATACCTCCTCATAACAAAAAGAATCTCTTAGTATTACCATTACCAGTGGTCACCAACAGACTTAGCCCCGCTTGTTGAGGAGGGAGGCGCGACCACCGAACAACACAACCAAGGAACAAACCGGACAGTGAACAGTTAGCACCAAACTATTGTGGGTTTGTCTTTGCACTTTTGTGTTACTAACAAAAGTTGTCTTTTTATCTTTGTTTTTCTTTTGTACAGTATGTGTGATAAAGGTTTAGGTTCATTAAATCATAACAAGATGGAGTATTGGTAAATTATTCACATCAATGAACAAGTAAAAGATTTATTAATTTCACTAGACCAATAACAGTAACTTTAGAAATTTTCAAGGAACGGCTTCGTGAGGCTGCTAGAAGAGTTCACTATATGATACATAATGTGTAGAGGGGAACACACTACTCCTTAGAAGTCTGCAGAGGCGCAAAAGTAATTCATATTGAACTTCTGTAGCAGGAAAATACAAAACTTTTTGACATATTCCTTATTATTATAACTTGCTTAACATTGTAGCTTTGTTAACTTCTTCATAATAAATATTTGAAATTGGAAAGGTGAAAAGTACTCACCCGTACTGACACTAACACTAACTAGCTGCCTGAGGCTAAACTAAAATACATCACTCCAAATAAAGAGACGGACACACTGATTAATTACTGTAAACAAGGACACTGATATAAGGTACACCTAATAACATGACACACGCTTTCTCTTTCCACAACTTCATGTAATACTCTGAAATAGTTACACTGGAAAGCTGAAGATGCTCCGTTTTGGTTTACAGCAGCTGGTGGAGGAGGCTGAAGTTCTTTCCTTTTGGTTTACAGCAGCTGGTGGAGGAGGCTGAAGTTCTTTCCTTTTGGTTTACAGCAGCTGGTGGAGGAGGCTGAAATTCCTTCCTTTTAGTTTACAGCAGCTGGTGGAGGAGGCTGAAGTTCTTTCCTTTTGGTTTACAACAGCTGGTGGAGGAGGCTGAAGTTCTTTCCTTTTGGTTTACAACAGCTGGTGGAGGAGGCTGAAGTTCTTTCCTTTTGGTTTACAACAGCTGGTGGAGGAGGCTGAAGTTCCTTCCTTTTGGTTTACAACAGCTGGTGGAGGAGGGTTCCTTGGACCAGGAGGAAAAGGTTAAAGCCGAAGGAGACACCGAAGCTCACGACGGCGGAGTTACACTTGTCCCCGTTGCAGTATTTAGTGGTGACGCCATCCTCAACTGTAGTCTTATTCTTAAAAACAGAATCACACCCAAGCTCAGAGAAGTCATCTGTGTGAAGAACAATTAATACTTAGAAAATATATTGTCTCGATCGATGTATTTGTTATTACTAATTATATCTCAACTTGTCTATCACTCACTGTGTATATCAGCTCAAGTGACCCTCTAACACACGAACTCTTCACAGTGGCTAACAAGACACGCCAAAACAAGCACATAATTGAATGATCTTAATCACGGTCTGTCTGTCCATATATGTTTGTTTTTTTATCCTTCTACGCTGCTTCCATGTCTGTCTACTTGTCCTAACTGTATGTTTGTCTTTCTCGTGTTTTAGTTCATTAATACTATGAGTGTCACTAAGTTACGTCCGGAAGAAGTAAGTCATCAGGACAAACTCACCACCATCAGTAGTCTTGGTGAAGCAGGAGCCTGTACACTCGACTACCTTCCTGTTGTAGCACTTCACCGCCTCACCTGCCGCAGAAGAGATTATAAATTAACTATATAAAGACCCCTCTTGGCCTCGTTGGGATGGGTTAAAGGAGCAATTAATTCTATAGATCGATTTAAACAGTAAACAAAAAAAATACCCCATGATTGGTTAATATTAAGATGTAAAAGAAGATACAGTTTCTTAATTGGTTAAGTTTGTATTATAGATAATACATTATAATACAAAGGTAAGAGGGTACAGAGGTGTGGTGAAAGAAGATAAGGGAAGCAAAACACTCGTTTATTTCTCTCTTTTATCAACAACTTTGTACTGATTCTTGTAACTTGTTTTCGTCTGAATCATCTACCGTATAACTTGTTAGTTGATATTATTCATTTACCTATGTTGATTAATAATATACAACCTGGCAGCTCTTACACTACCACCTGGCAGCTCTTACCCTACACCTGGCAGCTCTTACACTACACCTGGCAGCTCTTACACTACCACCTGGCAGCTCTTACACTACCACCTGGCAGCTGTTAATACACCATCTGAGTTTTATTGACTGTAGTTGAGGAGGGAGGAGAGGAGGTAGAGACTCACCGTAGTGAAGTAAGGTCACCACCGCCACGAGGAGAGTCACCACCACCTTCATGCTGCTGCTGTCACGGAGGAACACCACCTTCACCTACACCTACGGGAGCCGTACACAGCAGAACTACCATTAAATAAATAACTTCATCCATTATGAAGGAACGTAAAATATTTCTTAAATTAAATCTGAAGTTAAATTATAAGGAATGGATCAGGGAATCTTTCTCTCTCTCTCTCTCTCTCTCTCTCTCTCTTGTATAGATCCGTTTCGTTTGACGTGCTATCTACAGATCTAAGGTTCTAGTATTGATCTTCAGTGTGTGCGAGTGTATGTGTGTGTGTGTGTGAGTGTGTGTGAGTGTGTGTGTGTGTGTGTGTGTGTGGACGATTCAGATGGAACATAAATGGACCTCCTTGCTCATACTCCCCAACCCAACTTAGAATAATCATTAGGCTCAGGGATCATTAAAATAGATAATGGTCTTGAAGCCTAAAACCCATTAAAACCGGATCCCAGTCCTGATGGTTAGCCTTAGTTGTGATCTATTTGAACAGAGGCCCATTTAGCACCGTACTCTAATGGTAATATTCATTTCTACTGGGACTGAAACCTAATAGATATGAGGTCAAATCCCGACAACAGAACTAACAATAGAACTAGTTTAAAGGCTATTAAAACTGGATCCTACTAGACCGATACCAAAATACTTATAACTGGTGAAATAATTCCTAGATTATCTTTTATTCTGCTTCGCTATACATTGACTGAGGGACACATTAGGTATACAAATGTCTCTTCCGTTTGATACCTTGAGAAATCTATCGCGGTGGCTAAATGAATTCAACAACGTCTCTGTCTAACTTTCGAACATATAAATAACACCAAACAGGATTACCACTAAGAAAACATGGAAACTGTACTTAGCTATGGTTTAACAGTAATACAAGTACATCATCAATAACTTACAGATGTTTCACGATGTGTAGATTTCTCTCAGAGGATTACATACAACAAATTGCTGGGGGGGTTTTTCCGGGTAACTCAGTGCCTGAAGCAACAATCAATGGGGTATCGTTAGGGTAGGGCGGAATTGGCAACATTATATAACAATATTTTTTAAAGAATTAAAATACTCGTATATGTAGCGAGTAATTAGTTAATAAGGATAAATATGAATTAAAGATACCCTAGTAGTTCTTACAATACTCACAAATGGAGGAAGTCGGTGGTGTTAAGATTCGTAGTGCTTGTAAGAGGTGAAGAGTGGAAATGGTTGTTGTGTTCACCGCTGGCTGGCTGTCTCACAACTAAGTAATGATCACAATTTGTCCCGTACCACCACCAGCGCCAATACCACGAATATCTTCACCACCACCATCCCTAAATGAGTAGCGCCGTTGCTACGACTCACCCACCACAACACCTGTTACCATGACCCACCCACCACCACCACACCTGTTACCACGACTCACCCACCACCACCACACCTGTTACCACAACCCACCCACCACCACCACACCTCTATTAACCCCCTCAAGTACTTTGTGCCTTTAAGATTTACCTATTTTGTTTTTTGGTGTGAGGATCGTGTGCGTGTTCCCAGGTGACAGTAATGATGGTGGACCGAGTTTGTGGCGGAGATGACGCCTCAAGCCACACTATATTTGTTTAATTTAATATTCGAATGCTTTATTTTATCCTCATCGTCATAGTTATCACGTTCTTGTGCGCCAAATTCACCCTCTCCATAGTGTAGAAGGACTCTAAGGAACCAGTGTGTCAGTGAATGTGTGATTTAGTGTCGTGAGAATGTTAAGGCATGGACGGTGTATTCCAACCTGGAACATTTTGGAGGACGAGAATGTTATTTTTTTTTTTTTTTGGGGGGGGGGGGGGGGGGGCAGGGTGCGTATCTCCCTCCTTACTCTTACCAATATGTACACCTACTTCTTTAACCCACCACCAAGTCCCCTCCCTCTCTCCACCACCAAGTCTCCTCCCTCACTCCACCACCACGCCCCTCCTTTCCTCTCTCCAACACCACCCTCCTCCCTAAATTCTATCACTAACAACAGTTTGACTAAATCAATACATTTAGTGGGTCGACAGGCGTGAGGCAGTACCAGGCCTCCTCAGTAATCTGTCAGGGTGAAATGTTGTACAAATGATGACAGATTCCCTTCACTGGTCCCTACTTTTACATTAGCTTGGTAAAATCGTCGAGAAATTGGTTTGGATTATTTAATGTCAAAGTGTTTGTTCTGGTCATTGATTATATTTCAACATTTTATTCCTAAAGAAGCTTTGTGTGGCACCTCGAGGCAGAATAAAGGATGAGGCAATATCAGTAAAAATAAAGATAAGAAAATAAAATATATAAAACAAGAGAATGACTTAGTTCTTATATCTGATACATTGGTATTGTTAAAACAAATGGTTGCCAATTTACTTTAGAGTATGCTTAAAGCTTTAACGTTTTCTGTTACAGATATTGAAAAGAAAGCAAATGTTTGTAATTTCAACCTTAACTGCTATATAATTATCCTCGATGCACCTGTGGTCCAGCATGAACATATCTGCCCTCGCTCATGTAACCAGCGGTATTTTTATTCATTGTTGCATAACCTTATGACTGCTGCGATAATTGCCGTCTCCGGCCTCTCTGAAAGCCTCATGTAACGATCTTCAAGAGTGAGGTCACTAGCTTGAAAATGTTCAAAGGAGGGCCACCAGACTGGTGCCTGCACTTCGGCACCTCAACAGGGATTAGAGCACCTGCAACTGCCTAGCTTATACTACAGACGGGTAATGGGGGACCTAATTGAGGTGTATAAACATCGCAAAGGCATTGCTCAGTCAAGTGTCCATACCTGGAGCTAGCAGACACTCGCCCCACAGGGGGTCACAGCTCAAGATTGAAGAAGCTGCAAGTCCAGAAAACTGTGAGGGCAAACTTTTTCGGAGTGAGAGTTGCGAACTCTTGGAACAGCCTGCCAGAGAGTGTTGTGACGGCACCGAGTGTGAGCTGTTTCAAGACCAGACTTGACCAACACTGGGGCAGGTTCAAAAACACTCAGGAGCCAGTGCATGCCCAGTACTTGCCAACAGTGCGTAACAGAGACGTACGTGACCAGCCACCCACGCGGCTAACGAGCCGATCAGTGGTGAAGAAGATAAAAATAAAAGTAAAAGTGTTGGAGTCAGAGTGATGTTTCTGCCCCAGCAACAAGAATGCCCCAGACTTGAGGGGGTCATGTGATGATGACTAGACTTGTTATTATTAATGTGATCAGTGCTTTTTTTTTCTATTTATTTAATTAGTGTGGGATAGTTTTTTCTGTTATACATGTCTGTGTTGGACAGGCCAGGAATGTATCTCATTGAGACTCATGTTAGAAGACTCCTGATTTATGTAAATTCAAGGGATACCTGTAGTAAATGTATGGTTAATTATGTTTATGTATGTATGGACTTTCATCTGTCACCCACATATAAGATCTGGACCCTCACCTACCACCACCATATATGGTGCTAGAATAAACTTATTACTAACTTACCATCAGTGACGGTACAGTATTTATGGAGGTATTTATAGAATGAAAGCATTATAAAATTCTCATTCATATTCCTTTATCATATAAAGTAGTACAAAAAGACAGAATATAAAAGGGTACATGTGCTCTTAAGTGTTAATAATCATATGAATCTACAGTTTCAATCTTTTGGAAGAAAGGAGATGATCCTAGAAGCTACAAGACACAAGCTGATGATACAAACATCTCAGAGGTATAATGAAAGAAAAATTTGTAGCTTACAGAATACATAGAAATGAAGAAAAAAAGTTATGATATGTTAACAATTACCATTACTATGGACATATACAAGAAATATAACAAAAACATAAGAAATCGGAAATAACGACCATTACTACACGCTGTATGCCCATAAACATGAGAGACATAACCCCCCAAAATTAATAAAGACAATCTTCAATACAATGCATTATTATGGATATTCATGTACAGTTATTACATGCTACTGTACCATGTCTTGACACTACCAATTACAGGCCAGAATATACTATACTTATACAGTACAATAGTATAATACAAGAAGCACCACGTGAATAATGTATAAATGTGTAAAATTATTATTACAATTTTTGTTGCATTTTACATTAACAGACTTGTAGTTGCTAAAGCCTGATGTTGTTCACCATGGTGCCTAATAATGACTTGGTAATAACACTTCTATGCATCTGACCTTCTATGTGACTCTCCACTATGGCAGTATGCACCAAAGTCCAACAATTAAGAATCTAAGCCTCATTTTGAAAACAGATTAAGTTAAATTAGGTTTATTTGGTTAGGTTAGATTCAGTTTAACAAGAGACCTGACCAAAATTTAAACCACAAATATCCAGCCACTCCTAACCAGTTTCCAAAACGAGGCAGATATTCAAATAGGTGGACCCTTGTGTATGCCCGCTATGACTAGTTGAAAATAAAAAGATATCATCTGAAGTTCTGACTTAAAACTAACTCCCTGTCTTCAGCAGCCACTGTATTATGTACCTGGATACATAACATATCACTAATTCTTTTTTTTTTGTCTACGATAACATTAAGCTGTAACCAATGTTCTTCGGAGAGAATGATAATGAACGCTTCAGTTCCGATTACTGTTAGCTACAAAAACACTGTACCGTACCCCATCATAAACACGTCGGCATTTCCGAAGATACATTACAAGAAAAACTTATACGAGTATTAAAAAAAGGGGGAGGCATTGTGGGCTAAAGCAAAAGATATTACATCAATGTTATTTGAGTATTCTACAGAACATATAGTACAGTATATATAAAACACTTAAAGCTGTACATTGTGCCACTTGTAATTTCCTACAAAAGCCATGAAAACAAAAAAAAATTACCAGGTGTAGAGAGTTTGCAGTGTGCTGGTTCTTGCATAATGTTGGTAATGATCGATGAAGGATATGTGTAAAAATCTCCGTTTTACAAAATATACAGTGTGATGGTGAGGTATGTGGAGTGGTGATGGTGAGAGATGCGAAGTGGTGATGGTGAGGGATGTGGAGTGGTGGTGAGAGGTAAATGATGGTAAATAATCATGGTGGTGATAATGGTAATGGTGATATTCTGGGATGTGGGGTGATGGTGGTGAAGCAGGAGAAGCAGAAATAACAGATAAAAATAAAGAAGGGAATAAAGAGGAGAAGGAAGAGGAAAAGGGGGGGAGGGGGAATAAAAAATAATATATATATTTGGACGTGATAAATTAACGTTGAGAGGATGAAGTAATGTAATAACTAATATTGCGAAGTTGAGTAAGACCACAAACACACTGGGACACACAAGTCCATCTATCACATTAATAAACACAGGAGATATTAAGTTACACTAACACTATCATGAGTTTATACACCTAAATAATACTGATTAATTCTTTAATGAAATATACAGTAGTTAGTAATATAAAATCAAAATCATAAGCATTTCACAGATAAAACATAAATTGAACCAACTACTGTACCGTATTCTGAAAAAAAAAATATGGAATGTAATGAATAGTGTCTTTGAAATTTAGTTTGAGACACCTATGTATGACTTATTATTAAGAAACAATTATGTTCATCTGAGGAAACATATACTGTAATAAATTAGTGATTCATTACCACTTTCAGCCTTCTCATTTTCAGGGTAGCCAGCAGCTAAAATGACAAATTCTTTTCAAAATGACCTGTCTATGTTTCTCTAGTACCTTGTAAAAATATTATAAAAGTTTAAAAAGTTTATGTCTACCACTGACGAATATGCACGCTGTTAACTTCCATCTAATACGAGAATGGAAATTTGCCAGTCTTGAAAAACTTGAATCATTACATTGGTGCCCCTGTACCTTAGCTGGTTCATGACCCCAAGACCCTCTTAGTCTCCTACTTTAACACTAAATGAGAAGACTGCATTTCACTTGTAGAAATTAAACTTAACCTACTGGTATATCCTTGTCTTACTGGTCTCAAAGGCTTATCCCCCACGACAGTTATATACTTCAGCTACACAGGGAGCATAAAACTAATACCAGTATACAGTATATCCTACCTTATGCTGAAAAGAGTCAAAGCTATCAACTTCTGCAAGATATATTACAGTACAGTATATCAATTTTCATCAAAGGTATTTGCAAAATCTGCAATCATGATCAATAAAAATCTACAATTCATTACAAAAGTTATTCAAAGGTAAAGTTGACACCGTACTGCACCACCCAAAGAAAGACGTGGTATAGTATACATATAAGACATAAATGTTCATATATGTAGCCACTACAAGAATTATATATATATATATATATATATATATATATATATATATATATATATATATATATATATATATCCTACAAAGCAAAAGATGAACTAGTCCAAGCTAGTGCTATATAGCCCCTCTCACATCTGCATAGGGGCACAGGTATAAAACAAAAACAAAAAATGGTATACTTCGCTGTACAGTAAGTCCCCAAGTTACGTACATAATGGGGACCAAAAGGTTGTACGTAACTCGAAATGTACGTAACTCGAAAATCCCCCAACCCTATAACATTGGTCAACTTTTCACCACTGTCAAGCAGTTTTATTATGTCCATTTTTACCTCTAGTGAGATTGCTTGACGTTTCGTAGCACTCCCACTGGCTTCACCACTCTTACGCTTTACACCAGTCATTGCACACAGAGTAAAGTGTACAAAATAGGGCAGAAATTCACAGGAGAAGTATGCACAATGACCACACGTGTTCGCACAATGACCACACGTGTTGCTTTGGTGCGTCTAGCGTGTCGTCTGCATGGTCAGTGATAGTGGCGGCGCGGTGCGGCTGGCACGCAAACTATACGCTCGCCCGCCAAATTTAAAAATTGCTCGCCCTTTTAAGACAATATTTTTGCAATTAAAGACTTCAGAAACGATGTACGTATCGGCCGTTTGTACGTAATTCGGATGTACGTAACTCAGGGACGAACTGTACTGTACTGTACAGTTAACATGTTTTACAAGAACTGAGGGAGAATTCCTACACAAGCTTTGTCTAAGCCTCTATAAAAAGAGTACTGGATTCTGATGTTGTTACAGACACATACTGTACTCACATAAGTATACTGTACTTGGAAGGTCTTTATTAATGGTGACTGCTCAAATGGGTCTCCAGTTCTAATAGATCCCAGTCCTAATAGGCTCCATTACTAATAGGCCCCAGTACTAATAGCCCAAATCCTAATGGTTGGGTTAGGTTAGGATCGAGCATTTTAAGACTGATACCTATAAGACCCTACATAGTTGATGGGTAATGTGGTATACGATGATACTGTACAGTGATCACCCAGAAGCTCTTTGAAGGGATACACGTTACTTACATTGGCAGTGTTACCTGTTGTAGTATGCTTAGATCTGCAAAGCCTGTCTGTTATTTAAGGCCATCTAGACGGGTAAAACTTCTTCAAAGGTGAAAAAGTAGCCAAATTAAACAACTTGATGTTATAAAAAATGCATTCAACCATTATCTTATCATGTATGCAGGAACATTACCCTTAGTGAA
This sequence comes from Homarus gammarus, assembly GCA_958450375.1. Classification (NCBI taxonomy): domain Eukaryota; kingdom Metazoa; phylum Arthropoda; class Malacostraca; order Decapoda; family Nephropidae; genus Homarus; species Homarus gammarus. The sequence continues at coordinate 1,083,201 of CAUDMG010001490.1, forward strand.
TTACTTGTGACATGACAGTAGCTACCTATTTATATAATGTAAATGAGTATGTTAAGCAGAAGTGGTCCATTACAAAACAATGCATTAAAAGGGTACCAAATACTTCTGACTAGTCATTCACATTTGTACTACTTCTCACATACATATTTTCTTGATTACTACAGAAATTTACTTAACACTTACGGTATATCAGAAAAACAAGGCCTAAATCGTACTTTCTCTGCTGAAAGTTTCAGATTTTTGTTTACAATACATTTCCTAAACTATAGTACAGGTAAACAGTAGTTATTTTACATGTACTCTTTGTTTCCTTTAAATTCATGAGTCACTGAGAATTGTGCACAGTTTTCTATTAAAAAAATAAATAAAATTAGATTGCCGTGTTCAGTATCACCAGATCTATTTCTGATGAAAGCACAGGAGCAAAAAACAGTTTGTCTTCAAGGTCTAATAATGACAGAATAATCTCAACTGCAATAAGGGATAACTACCGTATATCAATATTTCCTCCTGCCTCTGTGCTACAAAAGTTCAACAGCATACTAGAGTTATGACTGATCCATGTTATTTTTCTAAATGCTGAATATTTAGTAAATGTTTACTATACTGTATAATGGCCTAGAATCGATCATAAGCAGTGTCAGCTGCTCAAAAAGATCCTTCAGTCAGTCAGGGTTGGTATTCATAAAGCCTGTTGAGGCAATTAAACATATCAGTCATACACACAAGCAGAAACCTCTTGGGAAGTTCATACAAAATTACTAAGGGGAATTTACTAGTTAATGTAATTTCAACATTAACATTACTGTGCTGGAAGATCTACTTTGTTCCCCTTGGTGGGTGTCTCAAGAAGGCATAATCTGAGGCTACCTGACAACTAGAAATTCATAAGGCTTCCTAGTTACTTGAAATGTACAGTGGCAGATCCAGCTCTCTCTCCCAGTGTGTGTGTACAACAGAGGGACACTTAATATGATAAAAACTGTCTGAATTTGCTTCTTATTAACAGCAATTTCAAGTACTACTTCCACCTGATCAACTACTTTAATGAAACACACAGTTATCATTTCTTGCTAGCTACAGTAGACTCCTACAAAAATACAATCAGGAGATTTTGTGTTGACAGTCTGGTCAATCTTTGACTATTGAAACATACTGGATCTGCCACTGGTGTTATACATAAAATATGATGACTCTGGCACTGATAAATCAAGTTGGATGATGTCAAAAGTTAGATCAATAATCACTCACACCAGAGAGCTCAAAATCAGTACAGTATGATTATCAATGTCCACACTGACACTGATGTTAATATAATCATCACGTCTTCAGCTCACTGATGCTCTCACATTAAAGTAAGTGATCATTAATACTGTCCATCTTATAAATCCATCATATTCATAGTGACCGACAAAATGTGCCTCAGTCCCAATAAGCCCTAACCAATCTTAGCTATTCCAACTGGACCTCAGCCCTAATGGAACCTAGCCATAATGGGCCCTACTCCTAATGGACCCCAGTCCTAAAGGACACAAACCCAATGGTTAGGTCAGACTAGGATCCATCTGAACTGCAACCTTCCATGACATACAAAACATTGCTTGGATAAAAAAAAAGAAAAATGAGCTGATGCCTATGAAGAAATTATTCAATTGTTGATGTACAATCACTCCAAAGACCATCTGTACTTGGGGAGTCGATGAATTTCACAATGAACGCTCCGACTTCCATTGTCTCAGTAGGGTTGTCAAAATTCATTCATCCGTCAAGTCATATTTTTTCAACACAATTTTGTATAGATAGTTTTAGAGTGACGGTACATCCTCTACGTCTTAAGGTTATATCTGTGTTATTTATCTACACCACTGGGACTGGAAAATCATTACAAGGGCCTGACAGTTGAAACAGAAAAGGAGCACAGCACAATGGCCATGAGGACACTTTCTTTATGAGGAGCATCACAATCAATCAGTGGGCTACAAGTGCCATGGCAGCCATTAAATTCTAAAGACAGATCATAGCCTTCTGTCCCTAATCATGTACAACTTTAAATACCTCTGTAAAATAGTGGACAGATATTGCCTTAAAATTCAGCCAACTTAACAATGCCTAAAAATTCTAATACCATGAATCCCTGTAAAGGCTATGATAAAACCAAGAAATAATGGTGCCAGATGTTTATCCTACAAGACATCATGAGACTATGAGTAATTACATACTGTACATAGTTAAAAGTTATTACTACATAACTTGGCAGCTTGAATAGTTTCATAAAAAGAAGACTGGGAGACTGATATACCAGGTTAAATTCTACTCCAGGATTACCTAGTTACAAATAGATACGCAAAGTTCACATACAGTATATTAATACAACTGAAATATCAACAAGCCAAGCACTAGCAACTTGTTAGCCCACAAGTTAGATGTAACTTTTTGAGCAGATGGTAGTTGAATGGTTATCACCTATACCAGGGCTGGTGTCTTACCAGTAGCGGATTCAAGGCAGGTACTGTACAAGGATATTTCAGTTGCACTGCCTAGTTTGCCTCAAACTGGCAGTCGGTGAATTGGCTGTACAGCAAATGCAGTTTATGACACACGACTTAGTATGTGTCACCCACCCTGAGTAACCACTGCCAGAGTAGTTTGGGGATCCACAGGAAGCATCATCAAAGAGCTGAAGCTCTCCTAATTCCAGTATTATATAGGGTTATTATACATACAACACTAAAATTTTCATTTTCTTTTCCGTAGCTTTTAGATGAACACAAACAACTCAAAATGGTGTTTACAGGTTATTGTTTGTTTTCTTATACAATATGCACCAATATGCACCATCCATTACAACACGCACCTGCCATATATGATTAACATAATTTATTTTCTATACAGTGCATTGAGAAAAGCTTGACACTGCAGCTAACTGCAATTAATATAAAATGAAGTTATAGTAATGTCAATGATTTTCCAGACTCAAAAAAGGTCAAGTTTCAAAGCCATTACGTCAGCCCCTAAACCCTGTACTGTACTGTGTTGTACTGTACTGAGTTGTACTGTACTGTATGAGTTGTACTGTACTGTACTGTAGTGTATTATACTGTACTATACTGTGTTGTACCGTACTGTGTTGTATTGTACCTCATACAAAAATATTTTAACCATATATTGAAAAGTAATTAAATTTGAAATACTTTTGGTCATTTTAGTTATCAACAACAATTAGGACTGATTATTATAGTCCTAGATAATGTACATAATGTATCATGAAGTACCGATGACTTAAGATATTGCAGTAAGGGGAGTGACTTACACCTGATCCATTCTGTATCCTGAAGATCACTGACCTTAATATCTAGCACCATTTTTCAACACCAAAATGCCTAAAACAGTGCAACTCCATATTCCTCTGGTAGCTTGGGTCAATACACAGTACCAAGACCTCTAGTGTGTCAGCATGTACAGATATAAATTTCTAATGGCCACCGAATATCAATTAACTTAAAAATACTTGAGACAACATAAAACAGGACATTTTACGGACCACTTGAAGATTAGACGCCACAGCTTATTTTATCTGATGATAAAACACCTTAATGTTACCCGAGGTTAGGTTAGCATTAAGGTGTTCAATCATCGGGTGAAAAAAACGGGGGAGTCTAATCTTCAAGTGATCCTATTCTAAGTAAGCAGTAAGTAAACCCATAAGAGATAAAAAATTAATGTATGCCTAAATTTTTGTTCTCCCTCTTTCAAGCCATTTTTGGTTTTAATGCAGAGTGCTTGTAGTTAAGAGTCAAGAGATGGAGAGTCTCCCTTTAACTGCTGTCAATCATTTACTGGCATAACAGATGTGTTCTTATATATGATCTATATATATGGACATACAGTATATTAAAAAATCAAGACCAAGAGGGCAAAAAATTTTAAACACCCCCTGAATGTATTTTTCAAATGAGACTAAAGAAGACCATGACCTTCTCAGGAGACAAAGACAAGACATTCCTGTAGTGTGTGTATGCTGTTACCCCCTTTTGATAATGTTCATAATAAACAAAATCAGTGTTAATAAGTTACCCACTCAACCAACATCAAGTATTGCAAGCTTATGACTCACTAGTACCCCTGCTCCTCACATCCCTCACTTTGTTCACACTACATATTACCATACACTGACCCTAACCTAACCTGACTTAACCTAACTCAACCTAATCTAACAAATCCCCCACAATATCTCTTTACACAAGATCTTCACCGATTCCAACTCAATACTTAAGCACCCAGGCAATGGAGGGTCTACAGTAGAGGTGTTCTATAGGTGGTGGGCCTCGTACACCACAAATATTCATGGACCCTGATAACATTCATTACTCAATAATGTGCAGCATAAAACTTAATTCAAAACAATTTAAAATTTTTTTTTTTTTTTATAATTTAGCAAGACTGCAATTAGGAATACCTGTATGTGTGAAAGTCAAGTAAGTGAAGGGTAGAGGTTCTTGCCATATGGGAGCCTTACCCAGGTTGGGCCTCCCTAAGGATCTGTATAATTGATGCCAGGCACTGAAGCCATTTTTCCTCAGCATACAGAAACAACCATACCCAGCAATTGTCTATAGATCACGGGTCATTCAAGAAATTCATAATCATACAAGTGAGTTGAATTTCTGAATTGAAAAACAAAATTCCCTACACTTGATACATTTCCAGGGAATAACTTTGGTGCAGTATTCTCTAAAACAAAAACCTATAATTTAAATATCAATCTCTATTCCTCCTCACTGACTTATTCTAAACAGCTAAAAAGAGTCCTAGCAGCATCATACTTTGGACGTCTGTATGGATGATGATACAGATGAAAGACAGAAAAAAGAAAAAATATGCTAGTGTACACTAAACAAGCAGACCAGTTTCTATGTATTCATATACTGTATTAATGTGACACTATGAAATCTCTAAAAAAAAAAAAGTTCTAATGAGATGGACAGATAAATGGACGGACACACGGACACATGTACGAACAGAATATAGAGGAAAAGGTGTATTACACTTCATTTGTAAGGAGCAGAGGTTTAGCAGCCAAATACTTGCCATACAAGAAATGTCACTACTGTATACCGTACTGTTATAAACACTTTACTGTCTCTTACTATGAACTTTCTTCTCAAAAAATAAAAAGATACTTACAATGCATCACCCAAAAGGTTGAAATTGTTTTAAAAAAGTGTAAAATCTGCAGTACAGTGATGAATGACTCTCAAACACTGTGATGTAATTTCACTTTACCTTCACACTATGGGAGTCTTCTGGTTCTTCTGATACAGAATGTCATGACAACAGTTACTTGGCCACATGCCCCAATACCAAACAGAAATACAATGTACTGCACTATACTTATAAACACCTTCAACAGAGCAGCATATATTGTCAGGATGCTTTGCCAGTATCTGATATAAGAGATATTAAATTTAAGTACAGAGTAATGGAAATGCTGCCCTTCTCAACCAAGCAACTTCCATTGGTTTCAAGTTCAATATTAATAACAATTAAAAAATAATAAAAATTACCAAAAGAATCAAAATGTGCACAACCATATTTTCAGAATCCAATTATACACTTTTTAAATTGTGATATTACTGTCACACATCACAAAATGGCATGGCATCAGTGGAGCAATGACTGGGTAACATGTGGCTAAGGTATGAGGATATTAAATACTTAGACAGTAATATAATTTCATAATTTCTATCTCCAGTTATTATTGATAAGTGTATTGAATTTATATACTACATATACAGTATATAAAGAGGGAGAGTGCGTCCATAAGTAGATGTGTGCGGCGGGGGAGGGAGGGAGGGGGGGAACATATAATAACATGTGGTGAGATATGGCAGCCTTTTTCCTGCATATATTAGATAATATATAAGTCTGTACCAAGTAACATCATCCCCCCAAAAAAGCCAATGTCCATAAAACTAATAATATGAAGGAACAAAGTAGTACTGTCTATGAAGCACTGTAAATTATTCTGTACAACACTACCTACAAAAAACTAAATTTCATCATACATTTTTCTCATATCTGAAGTCATTGTAAGTTATAACCTAAGTTTTGGGCATATATATTTGTTACTGTAAACATCTTAGCAGGTTGGACTGAACCCTAATAAATGAGAACAGTCAGCACCCTAAAATAATGAACTGGATTACCTCTAGTAATTGTAAATTAATCATCCATCTGTGAGAAGTACCATAATCAAAGCACAGATTTTTTCCCTACACACTCATGATGCTTTTTCTCTCTCCTAGTCCACTATGATATGACTCTCAACAACAAAATTTAAACCACAAGCTGTAAGTTTCAATACAGTACAGGTGTATGTAAATTTGTTAAGCATATTTATGTGAAAACAATCATATTCTGAGAAAAGTTGAAAAAATAAAGGAACATAAATTCGTTCTGCCACAAAAAACATAATAGTCCTACAGTTTGTCCACAACGAAACCACAAACAAAGGACATGAAGATTCTTTGTAATTCTTGGGGTACAGTATCACCCTGGCACCGTAAAGCTAGAACTTGACTTGTATTTTCTAGTGATTAGCAAACTCTAAAATTTCAAAAGAATTTATCAAACCAAAGTCAATGCATGAAAAGGTTAACAGGCAGAAGATGGTGGACATTGTCATACCACAATACATCTACCTTTTATCAGATGGCCATTAAAAAATAAAGCTTGCACCAATACAACTGTTATCCTTCCATGAACTATCAATATTCCTCTTATATGTTCTTACCTGCACAATGTAAACACAACTCCCCTCACAGGTATAATACATAATATATTCATGTACATCACTTTTTATCCCACATCAATAAACATCTTTTTGTGGTTTACAAATTTCCAAGGAAAATTAGTGATTATAATATCTGACACTTTATCTTCTACAACACTGGCTTCTAGGGGAACAACTGAGGAGAATTTTAAATATCAGTTAAATCATCAAGGACCTTAAAAAACTTCTCGGCAACTTAAAACAAAATATCTAATATTTTCACTTACATATTATATCACAATAACCATGGAATGACAGAAAGTATATTTCTCTGAGTTTGAAAATATTGGTCAAGTAAACGAAAAAACTTACATAAAGGAATGCACTGGTTTCACATAACAAATAAAACTAACAAATTATAAATCAGTATAATCTAAAGATTGAGCAATAGGACACCTTTCCTTCTTAAACTATCCACAAAAAACATTAATTTTGTGCATCAAACGGAATAATAAAATTTCAAATGTAAAAAACATGAAGTGCTTATGGACCAATGTCAGGCTCTCAATATATTTTGCTAGAACCAGACAGGTTTAGTCTTTGTAAAAATAAATATATTTCACATGAACAAATGAGATTTGACCACATTACACATGTGCCAAGATCAATAGTTAGGTCAGAATTGGATAAGAGAGGTCTATTTTCTTTGTGTCTGCTACCAAAAATAGTTATTTCTAATAAGGTTATGGTATGCCTTTCTGGCTCCCTCACAATAATAAACTAGGAATTAAACATGGATCGGTAGCAGAAATAGGAAAAGAAATTAAATTCATTAGTTGCCTCAGGTGATTGTGAAGTACAGGTCCACATCTTTTTAAATGATGCCTGAAACAAGATAAGACTTGAAACAGTTCTTCATTCAGTCAAATCAAGAGCTTCACTATTATGTGAGATCCAAGTGACGACAACTAACACATTATAAAAATCCATTAAAAAAACTATTTGTATGTATTTTGGATTAATACACACAGCTTGTGAGCCAAATGAAACTAGATATTCTAATAAAAAATCTAAAATTGATTTGCTATCAATTGTTTCAATACATTCAAATGTCTTCAATTTCAGTAGTTCTGTTTTATTCTACCCAAAAAAACTTGAAACTTATTGATGTCGAGAAAATTTTTACAGAGTTCTTACGACAGAGTCCTTACCAAATATAACTTACCTAAAATTATGTTACATGTTAGGTAAGGTAGGACTTTTAACTTAAAGATTAATGGTACATGCCTTAAACTGTGCAGTCCTGAACCTTGCTACCGAGAGGTTCAGTCATTAAGACAACAGTCTCATATGGAGCACACTCCTCCACGTGAAGCAGAGAGCACAGCCACCCATAAAATCCCTTCTCTGGGTCACTCACCTCAGCCCACCATGAGTCAAAAGAAAGTGATATCTGTAATAATAAGATAAAAAGAATCAGCTTTTTCAACAGTCCACAAAAAGTTGAAAGACTTTGAGCAATGGGTATTATCAGTACAGTACTATTACAAGCACAAGACAGTTTTATCCATTTTCATTCACTCTTTACAAAAAGTAGTTCATAGTGTGCATGGAGATACTATATAAATTCTTCTCTTTGAGATCAATAAATCTATGAATGTTTTACTCATAAACTATGACTGAAGAGGTGTGAAGTTTCTCATGAGATTCACTAACCTTTTTCCTACTGACCTAATAAAGTATCAACTTCCTGTACAGTTTGAATCAGTGTATTGTTCAACTTCTGTTAGCGCAGTTGACTCAGGTTATCATTACCACTAACAGATTAATTGAATGGCTATATAGGTGCCATCTAGTAAACTGATTGACAATATCACAGGTTAAACTTGTAATTGCATATACGCAATAATTAACCTTCAAACAATCATGCAAAATTCCTAAGACAATAATATTTATACAGTATAAAGATGATACACTCAAAATGACCATCAATACTACAACAAATAAAGAATATTTCTCAAATGACCACTCAATTCAAGGGCAAAGGTAAGGGCAAAATAATATTTCAGTATAAAATAACATAAATAAAGTACTGTACATTTTAATATCACTACAGTAAAATCAGGCACAATATAGATAATATTCTGAGAGGCTAGAAAAACTGTCCATAATACAAGCAGGATAACCAACTTAATCCTATGCATATAAGCAGAGTAACTTACCTGAACAAAAGCTCCATATATTCCTAGACCAACGGTGAAGATGATGATAAGGAATGGGTAGAGCAGAATGAGCAATGGTGGTAATGTTATCCTGGGGAGGCAGCGAGCCTCTGTCACCCTTGTCAAGATGCTGTGGAGTCAACAATTCAATCATTATAAAGGACCTAATAAATCGTTTTGATAAATAATCTGATAAAAATAAAGAAAAGAATCTATACCCAGCAATTGTTTAAATTTATACTTGTCCCAATGTTTATACAATTTGAGTACTGTACACAAATTCATCCACACACTTTTGATCTTTTAACACAAAAATTTGAAATAAAAAAGTGAGAAATCCAATGTTAAAAAAGAAAGAAATATTAATAATCTGTAAGGAAGACCAGAATCAGCAACTAATGGTGATCAACACAGTACTAGCATCATCCATGGGAGGGCATTAAAGTTATATGATCACCAACAGCAAGAAAAAGGGGGACCATACAACTGTTGAGTCTTTCCTGGCAAGTGAAGGCTGGCTCAAGAAATACCATAGTCTATATAATTCCAAGGTTACAGGTGACACTGACAGTGCTGACAAAGGTGTTGCCTGGTATTTGATGGTAATGATTTGTATTTATTTATTTTTTTACTATATATCACCCAGGGAATAGAAGGTATATTACAGTTCCCTGGTCAGCAGACTGTACTGTATTAAAAGAGCCACCTGCCATTAGAACATGCTTGAAAACTCTGATTACTGAACCCATATAAGATCATGTTGCAGTACATCCACTTACTAGTACCAAGTTTGGTTAAAATCCCTTTTTAATTATCTTAGTTATCATGCTCACAATCCCCAGACATGCACTTAGATGGAAAGCATAATTTCCTATGTCTCTCAATCGTGACAAAGGAGAACAATATATTGAATAGTAACACAAAAATAACAATGTTGGGATACTTTACCTGTACCAAGTAAGGGTCCCTAGGTAGAATGAATAAGCTCCCGACACCAGGAAGACAAATGGGAAGCAGAGGAGGGAGAGAAGCGTGATGTGTGGCCCGTAACGGGACGAGCACCTGGGCTTGGGTTTATCAGGCCCTAATGTTTGTGTGATCGATGCTTCCAGGTCATCCAGTTCTTCTCGGGACAGATTCACCTGTTTGGAACAAGATAATTTCATTTATTCCATATTTTATGTACAATATAAAATTTTCTTTTTATTCATAAAAAAACAAATTCTGTGGTTACTTACATAAAACACTTTATAGTATGAAACAATCATCTCAGTGAAAATAGTTGTTGAAAACCAGATTTAGTCTGATTTTAACCCAGAGAGTTCTAAACTTCATATTTCTTATTGTTGATGTAATGGTGTTTTAATAATCTTGTTATCACTTACAGACCTTAGTTGCTGAAGTGCAACATTATACAATACTGTACTGTATTGAGGTCTTGCACTACTATAATGTACAGTATATGCCAAAGATGTACGTACAGTATATATACCCACACATACACAAACACCACACACACACACACATGCATGTGCACACACACACACACATGCATGTGCACACACACACTCACACACAATGAAAAAATCCCCCTCCAAAACATAACACAGATAAATTTCCTCCTACCATGTCTGATGGCCTACAAGAGAAGGTTGTCCTTAAATTCTTTCATTACAATAAAAAATATAAAATGAACCATTACTAAAAATACTGTACAGTACTGATAAATTTTGCTTTCACTGATTTTACGATACCAGGCAGTCTACAATGGAAAGGCAATTTTTTAAGTACAACTAACAAAGAGTAAAAACAATAACACTAAAGTATAATTTCCTCTCTTATTTTACCTCCCCATTTCTCGAAATTTCTGTAACTCTTCATCCATACCTCATAAAACTGCAAGACAAAGATATAAAAAAGATAGAAACCTAACTACAAACAACAAACCTTAACATCAATACTGTGTCCTTTCTTCTTGCCGCGCTTGATGGTGCCAGTGAGGGTGACATACGAGTCCAAACCTTCTGGCAGCTCCTCACTGAACACCACCTGGCCCCCACTCCCCCCACCATCACTATTTGTACCCCCACCATCGGGCCCTGTTTCCTCACTCCCATCAGGTTTCAAGGCTGACTGCTCATCTCCGGACTCATCAATGTCACCAACTGCCTTAATGCTCCCTGCAATAATAAGTTCATGTGACACAGCCTATATAATCTACATTAATTTTTTGCTTCACCAGCTAGTTTAACTGTCTATACAAATAAGCTGCATTAAAGACTATCATCTAAACAAAGAATCCTTCCCTCCCTCTCTTGCATCAGTTCAACCAATGATAAATTTGTGTTAGTACAGTATATAACAGTACCAACTAAGGGTTGATTTTGAAAGTCCAGCCTAATTAAGATTTATGACCAGTTATCCCACAGAGCAAGAAAAATAATGGTTGTAAAATCAGTTTACGTTTAAAGACTGGCAAGTATTGAGGATGGTGTAGGCAACTGAGACCTTGTGGTGAATGCAAGTATTGATACACTACATGAAGTGCATAAAAAATAAATAACAAAGAATACAAGAGCTAAATACCTTCTCCAGCAACTGATATCCTGTCAATATCGTCATCTCCTTGGTTAATCCTCTGTCGGTCTACAGAGTCACTCATGGAAGCATCGTCTACAAATATGGCACTGTTACGGTGAATACTGTCTGTAAGATAGAGAAGGTACAGTAGTTAGTCTCTCCTGAACCCAATAAACACCATACCACTTACATTCATACTTGTTTTATATATATCATTAATTACACATCTTACAGAAGCATTTAGAGGTCAAGTATACGGTGTCCACTGTTAATATTGCTTCTCATTTGTCAAGAAGTTCGGTTATCAAATGTACAGTAGTAGGATCAGTATATGCCACGGTGCCACTCATGCCAACCCTCCCAGGACATGATGAGTTGCCTGTAGTATTTCGGAAGTCATAGGAACCACCCTAACAGATACTACAGCTCCTCCCCGACTTACGACCACCCGGACATACGACCACCCGGACATACGACCGCCTCAGTCGTACCAAAATTTTGTCAAATTACATATTTTCAAGTCCCAACGTCAGTGATTGCGCTGTGTACTGACAAAATTTTTTGTTTGTAATTCACTTTAAAATGGCTGGCAAGCTTAAAAGTGAGAGTTTTGTGGTGCTGAGAAGAAAAAGAGACACCCATTTTAGATTTTCTATGTATCATTTAAGCATTTTCGACTTACGACCATTTCGATTTACGACCTGGATTTGGGTCCCTAACCCCATCGTAAGTCGGGGAGGAGCTGTATTTTGAGAAACTGTACAGCCATTCATTTGTAAGTATAATTCAAGTCATCCTAATGCTGCTCATTTTAGAATCATATTTACTGAACTTGATATACTGGTTAGTCCTTCATCCAGACATTTAGTTCTTTCACCCCTCACTATAGACATATAAAAGGGACTAAGTCATTAAAAAAGTTTCCCTTAAAGATTTACCACATTTGCTTTAACTTGGAGATCAGAAGGCAAAAGGCTGAGCTACAAGGATACCTGACCCGAGCATCAAGCCACACCTTGGCAGCCTCTTCAGGTTCTGTGATTATTTACTCCTTACTATTAACATCACACAAAAACTAATTAACCTACAACAAAACCTGGAGCTGAAATAATTCTACCTACAACAACACTTTCATTATCTCACACATGCAGGGTCATCATGTCTTAATCATCAGTTGGTGTTAAGGCCCTACAATGGCCAACACACAACCTCAGCTGCACTCCTTTATCATCAAAACACCGGGGTGAGTCAGGGACCCTATGTTTGCCATTCACTCCTTTTTTCATTCTTGATTTAAGCCTACATTTACTAGTAATGTAGTAAATAATCAGAATCCTGAGAGTCACTCTGCCAGTTCATCATATCTCCAAACAATTTTACCTATATAAGTTCAGTAAATTACTTTATAAACCTACTGGGGGTAAGAACGATTATGGAATGGATAAGAAAGTCAAAACTGAAATGATTGGCACAAAAAAGTGCAGAGTAGAGAGCAATAAAAGATGCCAGGTGTTGAGAAAGATCAAGAATAAGGTGGAGAGATGCAGTTGAAATGGATATGAGAAGAAATTAGGCATAATATGACAGCAAGCATAGGACTTACAGATGAGAAGGAAGACCCAAACAGCCCACCCCAAAACAAAAATGGGACAGAATTCCCATCAGACACAGAACTGTCATAAAAATGGGATGAGTATGTATTTTGAGATGACTCCCATACACAACATACAGTATAGTACACAATATCAATCCCACTTACTGACAGTCTAATGGGATCCATTAAGAACACTGCTGAAAATAGACACATATTGGCAACTTACAAGATTATGAATATCAAACAGCTGTTTGAGCAGCCTCATCTTTTTACTGTAAACACAAAAGATTGTGTAGCTGCAGTAAAACCTGTCTTACAGAGCTTACTTAACTGTAATATAAGGCTCAGCTTACAATCTGGGTCTTGTATCTCTTGTAAAGTAGAAAACTGAGATGAAAAGAAGCTAAAGGAAAGAGCAAAAGACCAGCCAATCACATAAGCAAATGACAAAGTGAGGTTAGCCTCCTGGCGGCCTCATTTTCTCACTGAGAAGGCAAGTGAATGTTGTTAGTACATGACAGTTTTAACACCGATTCATTTTATAAGAAAGCTTTCTTATGAACTGTATGACCCAGCTACAGATAGAGGAGAAAGTGGCTCTTGTTGTGAAGAAATAGCAATCTCTTGAAATATTAAGTCATTCACAAAAACCATTTAATAAAGTGGACTACACAAGCTGAATCTATTCTTCCTTAGCATAAATGTGACCTATTCATGGCATGTTTGGTAGATACCATACAGAAGTCCCAAAACTGACCCTGAGTTATCATGTGATAACTGTGAACAAGGACTTCAATTAAAAAAAAAATTTCATGTCACAAATGATTATCAGTCTATTATGTGTTGTGGTCACCCCAGACAGGTCATATACTGTAAGATCCCACAATTCTTAAATGTAATCCCATCTAAAATATTACATGAAAGAACTATTCCACCCTATTTTACCTTAATTAAATTTAAAGCAGAGGAATTATTTTTCTTTAAACAAACCAACATACAAACTCACAAGCATCTAGATAACAATGAGACACAAACACTCTTACTAACATTATCACTAGTCTAGTCTAGTCTACAGTTCAAAGAACTGCTATGCATTCACTAAAATTTTCTTCAATTTCAGTCAATTTTCAAATCATATCTTTTTGGATAAATTATGATTTACCAAGCAATCACAATATATCATTGGCTGTTGTCTCAATGAATTTTAAACTGTGAAGCAAGAAAAAAATACTGGAAGTCACATGAGACCCCTGGGTCCACTTCCAGCAGGAGTACAGGGACACAAATATTAGGTTATGAGACAAAGATATTGCCATTCTCTTATCAGATGGACATTAACAATGTGTATACTGTACAATACTTTAGGTGAAAAAACACAAACACAATAAATCTAAAAACAATTTTCTAAATAACTGGTAAACAGAATGTGATTTAGCTGCTGCCATCTCAGTATATAATGAGAAGACTGATTAAGAAACAAATAATTTACCAGAGGCAGTGCTGCTAGTCTCCAACAAATTGTTCATGCTTGCTCTGGAGTTTGTTTCACCTGGCAAAAGTCTTGCTTTGACACTTCCACCAATGGCCTCAATGCTGCTAGAGCTGCCAGTGCTCTCTTGAAAAGAAAAAAAAAATGCAAGAAAAATAATTCCTTGACAACATGGGTGTATTGTTTTACATAAAAAAAAAAAGAGAAGTGGATCCCATAGGCATAACTGCCTATTTGGGACAGTGGGGATACAGCATACTGGTGGGTGCATGGTGATGGCACTAATACCTTTTCAGAAGAGTGCCTGTGAAATTATTTTTAGAGCCGAGAAAACAATTAACTATCCCTTGAAGGTACAATGTGGGAAGTTTTCTAGTAAAGTCATTAATATTGACAGTTTTGAGGTTTTTCTGCTTCAAATGAGGATGTGAAGTGCCACAACTCAACATCCAGGCCAAGATGACTGCTGTATTCCATCTGGAAACAAACATCTTACATAAATGATCCCCAACTAATCATCAATAAAATAAGGCCAGGCTCTATTCACTGAAACAGTTACAGCTAGAAATCTGATGAAGAAAATGAAGATCAGACAAGAAGTAAGGTGTTAGCTAAGATCTCAATGGTGTGTGATATTGTGATGGTGAGGCAGTCAAAATTAATAAAACAATGTGCAATAACATGTATGTTACTAAACAACATGTACAGTATTAGTAACACTGAACAAAACAACACTGGATACATCCTATTTACTTATGTGAGTGATGTCTTCCTGTGGCAATGAGGATGTCTGCTGCCTGGCAAAGAACAAATCTTGTGAGACTAGGGCAGTCAAAGTGAAGGATCATTGGGAGGGATGAAACATTTGTATGAGAGTGAATGAGTTGTTTAACACTGAAACATTATTATCAATATGTACAGTAGCTATTAAAAATAAAATTGGTATTAAATGAAATTCTGGAAAATCTTAAAGTGATAAAGTGATAGATGAAGAAAAGATCATCCACAGGTTCAAGCAATCACCAATTGGAAAGAACCATTGACAAACTCTGTCATATGCTTTGTAAATATCAGAGTGCTACAGCATGAATTTTGCTATTTACAGTCTATTGGTTATTGATAAATGACAGAAGACCAGCAGTATGGTACTGATGATCACAGAGTTATTTTCAAGGTGTTTTGAAATACTGTATATCTGTTGATAAATGTTTTAAGAATCTCTTTAACAATCCTTGTGAAGGGAAACGGGGTAATAATTTGACGGGTTTGATTTATCACCTTTTGGGGGAATCACAGTGAATAACTTAAGATCACTATTAAGGGCCTAATATATTTCATAGTTAGCACATAGAATAGGATTTGAAAATACAGTACAATGTAACAGCTGGTGAATATGAGTGAATGATGGGAAGTCATGTCTTTGGCACAATTACTATAATAGGAGCATTTATTCATTTTTAAGGTAAATACTATTGTTATTAGAAATTAGTAAAAAATTACTATCAAACTGCATGTCAATAGCTGGCTATTGTTCAGCTGTTAACAATTAAATTCTCTGTTTTTTTTTTAATTCCTTTCATTTTGTAAATAAAATAATTATTACAAGATGATCTTTTGAGTCCTTCTACAGCTTCTGGGCTCCAGGGTAGGCACCAGACCCCTTCTCTGTTTCAAAATTGCTGGCAGGTTTTTGTAGCCTGATATTATTCACATCTTTCCTAATATTCCAAATCCAATTTCCCTTAAAGATTTACCACATTTGCTTTAACTTGGAGATCAGAAGGCAAAAGGCTGAGCTACAAGGATACCTGACCCGAGCATCAAGCCACACCTTGGCAGCCTCTTCAGGTTCTGTGATTATTTACTCCTTACTATTAACATCACACAAAAACTAATTAACCTACAACAAAACCTGGAGCTGAAATAATTCTACCTACAACAACACTTTCATTATCTCACACTTGCAGGGTCATCATGTCTTAATCATCAGTTGGTGTTAAGGCCCTACAATGGCCAACACACAACCTCAGCTGCACTCCTTTATCATCAAAACACCGGGGTGAGTCAGGGACCCTATGTTTGCCATTCACTCCTTTTTTCATTCTTGATTTAAGCCTACATTTACTAGTAATGTAGTAAATAATCAGAATCCTGAGAGTCACTCCGCCAGTTCATCATTTCTCCAGTCATTTCTGGCAAATGCTGGAAAAAACCTTATTCAAGATAAGGAAATAGTAAGATGTAACCCTGAATGTAAATGAAAGAGAAACGGGAGACACTTCCAACCTTGACACATAGATGGAATAAAGTGGAGTAAAAGTCATACTATCAAATGTATCTCTGCGAGGTACTGTACTGGTAAATGGGAGAGTTTAAGGAACAGTGATGCGTATGGATGTGAAATGGCTGAGAGAACCAGAGATGTGAAGTGTACATCTAAAAGTTTGTTGGGATAAACAACCCAAGGAGGTCTGGATATGTGAAGAGCATGAATGGTACCGTACAAGAATAATGAAAGTGCAAATGAAGAAGAACAAAAACATTATTGTGATAAGAAAGCAAACTACAACTGCACGTATAGGGATAAAATATGAGACACAAGGGTGGAAAGGTCTCGTGAAAGCATGAGGAGTAAGGAGAGGGGAGAAAAACAAATTTAGATTGGGTTATGGCCACTGTTCTGGAATGCCTACCAAAGGGTGTCAAATGAAAGGAAGGATATATATTTCATACAGTATATATATCCAGCCAACATTTCCCTTAAGTAGTCATTAGTAACACCTACAGTATAACAAGCAACAGATGTGCATAATTTACCTTGCTGTAAAAGGTTATCAATGCTGGGAGTATTTTTATCTAAATCAGTTGTGGAAGCTGTGTGCTGAGACTGTGAAGGCGTCATAGCTGGGGTAGCATTTGGAGTAATACCTGGTGTCAATACAGTTGGTATAACAGAAGTCTCCTGCAATAGGCACTCTGCTGAACCTCCCTCACCTCCCGAATCACAAGTTGAACCTGCACTCTCACATTCCTGAAAGATAATTAGAATAAAGTGACTTTATGGTTTTAAACTGTACTGTATGCAGAAACCTATAACTCATTTAAATCAAAGTAAGCCAAGCTTGTGAAGTTTCCAGTTTTCTGAACTTTATCAATTACTGTATCTCATTCCTCGTAAGTGTTCTCCTTGCTTATACAGTATCAACTTGCATTTCTACAAAAAAGTTTCCAAAATACAAAATATTAATAGAACATGCTGTCAATAGTAAGTAAGGAGGTGGTTAACATCTACAGTAAGTGCATCTACAGTATAGCATTAATTCTATTTTAATTTACTCGGTCGTATTATCTGACTTGATTCATGTATATAAATCGACAGAGTCAAAAGCAAAGAATCTTAAAATTTTCATACACAATGAACCACATAATCATTTAGTGTTTAGGTGACACGAACTGATCAAACACATCGTAACCTAACCAAAATTACCCATGGTAGGGTTATCTGCCTTAAAAGAAATAAAACTGTCCGTGATATTTTTCTAGAACTACCGTAGTCATCCTCCTACAATACATTTTTGGCAACTTTTTAACCGAGACGAAAAAAATCTCACCTGTGCCGATGACAAGATTTTGTTGTCTTGAGTCTCCATCATAAACTAGTAGGCAGAGCAGAGGCCACTTGTGTTAAGCCATTAACCTGGAAGCACAACAAAACAAGAAACTAGTGTCAACTCAAAAAAAAA
Source organism: Homarus gammarus (assembly GCA_958450375.1). Taxonomy (NCBI): domain Eukaryota; kingdom Metazoa; phylum Arthropoda; class Malacostraca; order Decapoda; family Nephropidae; genus Homarus; species Homarus gammarus. The sequence goes on from CAUDMG010001490.1 coordinate 1,101,601, forward strand.
ATGAATTCGATCATTATGCCTTAACTTGATAATGGATAGGGCTAATAATGTAGTGGTAGTTGGTAAGTTGCTTCTGTGTATGGACTGGTTGCTGGGAAGTGTTCCTGTTAATGAAAGTCATGCAAACAATGAGGCATTACTGAGTGGATGTAAATTCATTGGAAACCTTGTCATTCATTTGGATTTTCTTGGTAATATAATTGTCTTCTATAGAAAAGTTATCTGAAGTACCTGGCTAAGCTGTGATACTGTTCAAGAGTATTACTAATGACTCAACTACACCTTAAGTGACTACAAAGACCCAGTTACAGTAGGCAGCTAGACTAGAGACTTCTGGCTTCTCAAACAAAGCTGCTTCAACTGTAATGATCAGCATTTGATAAAAAACGACAAAATATACAAGGAACTCATATATCCCACAAGGCTTTAAGGCATTAACTCAATAACATAAGATCCGGGAAGGTTTAAAGGGCTGTGGTTATGAAAAATAAATTAATGTTAAAGTCCATCCCTCGGGCCATAGTCAGCAGCCCCTGGACAACTGAGGTGACTAATAATAACAACACTTACTGTATGTGTGTGTTAACAGAGTGGAGTTAGAGTGTATGGAGTAATATAGCCATGGCATCGTTCACAAGCACCAGCAGACGCCTCTCACCCCCCGTCAAAACAATCTTATGAGAGACTATAGTATGAAGTCTGTGATCAAAACAGTTCTTAAAAAATAAAACAATAGAAGAAAATTAATCTTTTCTGGTATACTGAACTTCATTTTTTTAACTTTAATTCCAAAAATCTATTTACTTAGGTTTTTATCTTTAGGTGTAAAATAACAAGACATGTAGTCGTATGGAAAAACTATGGTGCTCGAGTCATAATGTAGTTCTCAGAATATATTATGAGAGTATTTAAATTCCAAATTATAAGATTATGTATCATAATTCTAGTATTAAATGTGTGTTTTTTTTCTGTTTCATGTTGATACAGAGTAAAGTATAACATTTAAAATGAAGCAGTTACTCCTGTCTCCACACGTTAGTCCACACAAGTGCTGTTTCTATATCAAGTGATGTGAAATATATCATCACACTAGTCGGGCAGTCGATAAGTCTCTGTTGAATCTGTTACACATCGTGGACAATTACTGGGCATGTACAGAACACAGTAGTCAAGGCTAGGCAGCTCACACTTGGGAGTGTGGCAAGTAATTCCAAGAGTTAACAACTCCTACTCCATAAATTATATCAAACAATTTTCTGGATTACATCCCACTTGAACGATGTATGCTTGTTTACCCATCTGATAAAATAGTAACCTAAGGTAGTCGTTCTCAACAACCTTCAACAAACCAACTGCTACAAAAATCAGTAGTGACCACCTTTACCGAGGCTGATCGTCTGTACCGAAGAATAAAGTGGTCAAGACAGCGGCAGTGTGAATTAAGACGTTTATTATACCTCAAACTTTCCTCTAAAGTTCAACTGCGTTTTTTTTTCTATAGTTTGTTTACTTCCTGCCCACAGCCTCGTTATAGGCAGTACTGGCATCAATATCCTTTCAACCTAGACGGTGAAAATTCCAGCCTCAGTCCCTTAGTCCAGACGATATGTGCAAAAATGTCGATGAATTGTACATTATGTGATAAAGGCATGTAACTTGGCACGCTTATACATTATGTTCTGATGATTTGGGGATGTGGAGACATTTCGAAAATGTCCCCTATCGACGATGACTGCCACTTTGTTGCTGCCATTATAGAAAAAAAAATAATTTCTACCTTAGCTCTGTCACAATACATGATGGGCATGACAATAATGGCCTGTGTACCCCTATTTTGGTGGCCATTGTTTTCTATGGGCCATGTAGAATAACTTAATCATAAATAATAATAATAATAATTAACGGTCTATTGAATGAGCATGGCAGCTGGAAGATGCTCTCCAGGAGACGATCAGTACTGGAACACATAGTTTAATCCACATCTTTGAAACCACCATCATATATAACAATATATTTGAGGTGTAAACTACCATGCTTTCATGATCAAACAAAACAATTAAATAGTATGAATAATGTAACATTTGTAACCTGAAATATTCTGGTATAATTGATATAATCTGTAAACCTTTAAGGCATCAGGTACAAAGGTGAATTATGATAAACTTAATTTAGAAAGATTATTTAGGAAAATAGTTACAAGTACAGATTTAGATGTACAGTACATGTCCGGTAAATTCTATATAGTGACAGTAATATAGAATTGGAGCAGACTTAGTTAGGGGTAGAAATGTATCCAGTATTTAACGCAATCATTTCCATATAATACAGCAACATAACCACGTCACTCAACGCTAGAGTAACATCACCAAACCTTTGACCATCCCTCCCGGAACAACACTGATTCGGTAAATATAAACATTATCAAATCAGGTCATTATGTTTCTTATGAATTTTCACTTTCATCTAAACAATTAATAAATTATTAATCTCGATAAAACCTTTGTGGATCTACATGTAAATTATTAATGTAGGTGTTTGACGTCAACACCCCCAAGGCCCAGATTATTGAACCAAGGAAGAAAGCGAACTGGAACTACTGCTTACGGTAGATGCTACTCTCAAAATTTATTATTAATCTGTGGGAAACTTTTACCACTGAAGATGTTGTTTAATGATTGAATGGTTTCCTGTCACGTAGCTCGGGGAGAGGGTGTGGACGGCACGATAATTTACGCCCTTCCACCACACAACTGCCAATAATAACACCTTCCACATAGGGTTCCTTTACTGACTGATGGGTCGAGAGAAAGCCGGAAAAGTGAGAGTGGGTCTCATAGGCCAGACGACCTTTAGGATCAGTGTGGTTACAACAAACTGGAGACTAAATCTTCGGTACATAAAATGGGTATCACACTGGACAAAATTTCCGCCGTTCTCGGTCAAAAAACTGACTTTCTAATCACGCGCTCAGTTGTAACACCTTTCGGGTATCGTCGTCGCTCGGCACAAAACAATAATTATGATGACGAGTCGTCCAGAAGTGTTGTCGTTTGAAGCTTTTCTTGAGATACAAAAGATGTCTGAAATCCCACAAAATTCTGCAATTCTTCACTTTATCAACGAGAGAAGTTTCAGAGTTCCTTGTCCAGTAATTAGTGACGCTTGTGACTCCATGCTGGCCGGGCTCAGTGAATGTAAACAAAATTAAAATTAAATATCTGTAATTTTCATTTGTATACAGTACAATATATTTTAATGATATGTTATATTCATTTAAATCACTTAAAATTGTTTCCTAATAATATGTTTGAATGAAATAATTGCCTTTCAATTATAAGCATTATAAAACCCCAGTTGGACTCGAAATGTAGTCAAAACTTGCCCAAAACTCCCAGTGATTTCAAATTTCCTCAGATCTCAGTTTTCAGGTGGAAAATTTGACCAAGGAATGCGGAAATTTGTCCAATGTGATAACCCCTTAAGGGAGAAAGTGTGGTTGGCACTACACTGCAGTCTGTTACATCCCCAGCAGTAGAGCTAGGTACCCAATCAGCAGCTGGGTGAACTGAGGGCGCCTCTTTCAGTGGGCGGCTGAGGAAGCGTTAGTCAGAGGGCGAATGGTATATCTACTCAGCCCCAGAGAAGAGCTGACGACTGCCATAACATCCTTTAATGACTGAATCATAAAATGCGTCTCACTCATTTACATTTTCTCAAGCTCTATTTCGTTCCCTCTAAGATAAATGAACAGTATAGAGTCTGTCTGTGTATGTTCAGGTATTCAGCAAGTCGATCACTCATTCATTCAGTCAATCAACCAGTCAGTCGTACAGTAAGCTAAGACTGGTTTTCACAGAGCTGCCTCATACACAGTGTAGCTACAACAGGTACACACGCTCCCTCTCACTCCGTAAAGATATTTCTCAACATTCTCATAACCCAAACATCTAATTCCCTCAATGATGTGTTGAGGAGCAGTTACCTCATCCTTACCTCACGCTGAACCTCACCCCTCCCTCACACTGCACCTCACCCCTCCCTCACACTGCACCTCACCCCTCCCTCTCACTGCACCTCACCCCTCCCTCACACTGCACCTCACCCCTCCCTCACACTGCACCTCACCCCTCCCTCACACTGCACCTCACCCCTCCCTCTCACTGCACCTCACCCCTCCCTCTCACTGCACCTCACCCCTCCCTCACACTGCACCTCACCCCTCCCTCACACTCCACCTCACCCCTCCCTCACACTGCACCTCACCCCTCCCTCACACTACACCTCACCCCTCCCTCACACTGCACCTCACCCCTCCCTCACACTGCACCTCACCCCTCCCTCACACTGCACCTCACCCCTCCCTGGGAACTGCTACCACACACACACACACACTGAGTCTACCGTGGCTGGTCAGTCCCATACAAGACAGCTTATAGTGAACTTAACAGAGTGAACAAAGTCAAGGAGAAGTATAATCTGTATTTATCTTCCCCTTGCGAGTACTCCCCTGCCCTCCCCCCTCTTGCAAGTACTCCCCTGCCCTCCCCCCTCTTGCGAGTACTCCCCTGCCCCCCTCCCCCCTCCAACCCTCCCTACTCCCTGCTACTAACTCCGCTTCCTCTCCGCTAATATACTCCTTTGTCTCCTATATCTTCCTTCCCTCTATCATCTCCTTTATTCCCTCCCCCTTCTCCTCCACTCCCTCCTCCTCTTCGCCTCCCTGGAGAGTCTGGGAATGGAGAGAAAAAGACGGGATCGAAACCTAAGTGGAAAGTCATCACCAGGAAGAGTAAAGTGAGAAGGAGGATCCCACAACCTATGATAACTCTTGATGTCATAAGAGTTAATAAAGAGTTTGGACACTAAGTGATTTGTGGAGTTATTGCGTCACTTGAGTAAATAAACGCGTGACTGTATCAAAAGTTCACATGGAAATTGGATCTGAAATGACTTGTACTGTACGTGTCTGTGATTAATGAAAAGAGTTAAGATTTGGTTAAGTTAGGTTAGGATAGGTTAGGTTAGGCTAGGTTATACATAGTAATTAAGTCAACAAACACACATGATAGTCTCACCGAGGAAATATATCCTGCAGGAATGAGTCCCCGTGAGGCTCAAGTGAACATATGGCCGGAGAGTGTCGAGGCTTTGTGAAGGTAAGACTCTGGGAAGGATTATGAACCCCAATTATTTAAACTAGTGAGATACAATGAAATTTAGTTTGATCATTTGAACTTCTTATGACGTATGCAATGACCCCAGAACCATAGCAATCGCCTCACTTAACCTAACCTAACATACCCTACCTGTAATCAAACCGTAACATAACCGAACCTAACTTAACTTACCTGTAATCAATCCATAACCTAACCTAACCTCCCTCAGGGCATGTTATGTATCCATGTGTGTGTGTGTGTGTGTGAGTGTGTGTTTAAATATGTGTAAAGATATATAATGTTCCTATGTGTTTTTATTCCTCACTACCTACGGTATCATGTGAATGTCGTGTTGCGCAAAAAGGCCAAACGTATAAAAAGTAGATGTTGTGGATCCAAAAGCTGCCCCCCCCCCCCTCCAGTTACATCAAATGTGGCCCCCATTAACACGTTTCCTCCTCCAGCGTGAACTTTTCCTCCTGCGCCTGCGTCGTTGTGACTCCTTCTCTTCTGCGCCTGCGTCGTTGTATTTTGGGTGAGAGTATAAAGGTATGACCACTGGCGAGAGTTATTTAGTTCTCTTCTTCTCCTAAGTGCCGTCATGCTGCTACTGAACAAGGTATATTATTGTACTTGCTGGCGTGTTGTGAGGGGTCCTGTGACAGTGTGTGTGTGTGACAGTGTATGTGTTGTGTATGGTATGTGTATATTGTGCTGTGTATGTGTATATGTATGTTGTTATGTGTATTGTGTATGTGTGTTTTGTATTTTTTTTGGGGGGGGAGAAGGAGGAGGGTTGTTTCTTTTTTACTGGGATTAGCCCACATTGGGGACTAGGGGGCGAAAATGTAATAATAATAATACTAATACTACTACTACTACTACTACTACTACTACTACTACTACTACTAATAATAATAATAGTAATAATATCAGCATTAGCTCACTGATTATGAATTTTTCTGGGAGTTCTCGACCACAATTTCCTAGGCTTCACCGCAGAGGTAGTGCAATGTTGATAAAAGTACCACGGATATCAAAACAGACTACATCACTATAACCAAACTTGACCAAACTAATCTAATACAACCTAACCTAACCTAACCCATGTTAAGAAAAGCTATTATAATTTAAACTATCCTAATTAAACGATTCAGGGGTAGTTCTAGTTAGGTTAGACTAAAATTGTTTGGGTTGCATAGTCATCTTTCGTAATGAATGGACATAAATCATCCCCTGGCCTCGTAATTGATATTTTTCTTTGGTCAGAATTGATGGATTAACAGGTATTATAACCAGGTGTTGTAAGAAGTGACTCATTGATGTCTCTCCGTGGTTACAGTTGATGGATTGATGATTTATCGTCTATACTACTACCATTATCGTCATGGACAGTTACTCTCAGACAATTAATCTCACAGACAATTAATCTCACAGACAATTAATCGTTTGTTGGTGTGGCTTCATCATTCTACTGTTCCTTCAGTTATGACACACCCTCACCGCTCCAGTTTGTTGAGGTCTGACGTAACGTGACGACGGAACTGTTAACATCCTGAACCTACAGTGCTCCCAGCCGTTAAGTTCCTCGCAGGATGTTCATTTAATCAACACAAAAACTTAATGTTAATTGAATGGTTTTCATAATCGGTTTATACGTTAGTCTCCCGTTCAAAAAATAAATATAAAATGAGTTGTCCACATCGTCATCACACGTGTATATGATAAAACTTGGAAGGCGTTGATCTCAAGTGTTTCTGAGTTTGGAAATGAAATTACGTCGAAATAATATACATACACTTCTGGCAAGGTAAGATTGAGTAATTAATCACGTGTAATACAGGCAATTATCATGTGATGGGCGTGTTTGAAGGAGGCGGTGACGGCGACCTTCCAAGGAGCGTCTCACACTTTTACTTAAAAAGATCCCGGCGAGAACAGACTGTTGCTAGCCCACTAATTGCGCCCAGGGAATCAGCAACATTTTCTGGACGTTTTGCAACAGCCCGTGGAAAGATGGAGTCACTCTCAGCTAACTCGCGGGTTAATGGCCACGATAAAGTCACCGCCCCTAATCTTTGCTGACACTGCATTATACACCCTTACTTATACTACTTAATGCTACTTAAGTCTATTGAGGTTGAAGGTATCAGCGCTGTGTATCCAGAACTTCATCCACTTTTAAGACAATCGTGTTGGCTCGTGACGCTCAGGTAGTGTACGCGACCTCTTGATCTGCCCAGCCCCTGTCCTGGCAGACCATATAAATTATAACACACGTTCACAAGATGCATCGAGAGGTCGTTACGCCACAACTTGTGCTATGATCGTGTATACCTGATTACACAGACACACACACAACATAAGGTGACCATGGACCTTGAGAGAGAGCGGAGGAAGAGTAATCACAACATAAAGTACTGAACTGCGTGAGGGAGGAAAGAGAAGCATACGGCTGTAAGTGTGGCAGATGGTACTACAAGGTCGGTCTCTCTCTCTCTCTCTCTCTCTCTCTCCTAAGTAACGGTAACTACCACCTTACTACTACTACTACGACAGACGGTAAACCAGCCACCAAGGTCGAACATTATACTCTTCCTCTCACTGTCTATGTCTGTCTATAGGTCTCTCTGTCTGTTTGTCTCTGTGTCTGTCTCTTTCTTTCTCTCTGTCTGTCTCTCCCTCAACCCCCTCCAAGACGACTCGGCCTCCTCCACTGCCTTGAAGGAGAACGTCCACCTCTGCGCTTCACGTTCCCGTAGGATGACTCCCTCACGCCACAGGGGCCCTCGGCAGTTGTACCCACTGGACAGATCCTCCACACTGACACCCGGCACTAGAGGAAGATCTTGTGCAGTATTAGTCGTGTGTGTTGACCATAGCCCCGCCAGGCTGAAGGAGGCCACTCATAACACCCACAACATGTGACCATAACCCCGCCAGGCTGAAGGACGCCACTCATAACACCCACAACATGTGACCATAACCCCGCCAGGCTGAAGGAGGCCACTCATAACACCCACAACATGTGACCATAACCCCGCCAGGCTGAAGGACGCCACTCATAACGCCCACAACATGTGACCATAACCCCGCCAGGCTGAAGGACGCCACTCATAACGCCCACAACATGTGACCATAACCCCGCCAGGCTGAAGGACGCCACTCATAACGCCCACAACATGTGACCATAACCCCGCCAGGCTGAAGGACGCCACTCATAACGCCCACAACATGTGACCATAACCCCGCCATGCTGAAGGACGCCACTCATAACACCCACAACATGTGACCATAACCCCGCCAGGCTGAAGGACGCCACTCATAACGCCCACAACATGTGACCATAACCCCGCCAGGCTGAAGGACGCCACTCATAACACCCACAACATGTGACCATAACCCCACCAGGCTGAAGGACGCCACTCATAACGCCCACAACATGTGACCATAACCCCACCAGGCTGAAGGACGCCACTCATAACGCCCACAACAAGTTATAGTAAACGACGAGGAGAAAAAGAGTAAAATAAGAGGAAATAAGAAGAGCAATGAAGAGAGTTTGGTTAAATAAAGAGAAATATGAGGAGGTGGAGGATTATGAATGATGGTAGTAGGAGAAATACTAATGAAACTGGAAGAGACAGACAGACACACACACACACTGCTGCTGCTGTTTCATCTTGCCTGCGGATATAGAAGCTAAAATATATCACACATTTGCAATATAAAAATTATTACTTCACCACTTCTTGTAACACACACACACACACACACACACACACACACACACACACACACATGCAATTTACCATCTGTCGTTGTCGTCATCTATATTATCACACTATTTCAGGCTCAGGTAGTGACTTGTTGATCCTCTAGGTTTGGTTAGCTTAGGTTTGGTTAGGTTAGGTTAGGTTAGGTTAGGTTAGGTTAGGTTAGGTTAGGTTAGGTTTGGTTAGGTTAGGTTAGGTTAGGTTAGGTTAGGTTAGGTTAGGTTGAGAATCCTCCATACAAGCACCTTAAGATAGCTTGTATTTATTTACTACTAAATTAATATTTTTTTGAGAATATTGAAATGAAATCGTCCATAAGTGACTAATTAATGTATAATGAATAATAGTAATGACATAAATTATAATGAAAATAAAGAAGAAATAAAACTCATTGTAATTATTGTTGTCAAGTCAAAGAACAGTGTGAGTGACGTACTCTGCTCTCACCCATAATGCATTCTCTCTTTATAACTCTAATCTATCCATCCATCCATCCATCCATCCATCCGTCTATCTATCTATCTATCTATCTGTTCGTGTGGTGACTGTTCCATATATTGTCTGGTTAGGAAGATTCATTTTTTCGTTATTACACTGCAGCTCAGAGTATTTCAGTGCCTTCTACTGTATTGTGAAAGACTTTATGTTTCATCTACTTAAACCAGAGGACGGAGATGAGGTTAAATTGGACACAAACAAAGAAAAATTAATTATACACTCACTGGTAAAAGTAGGTCATGTTAGGTCATGTTAGGTTGGGTAGGTCAGATAATAAATGATTTTCACCTGTCTTTACGTCTATGTTTCCTTTCACCTAATTAACCATATGTCATGTCATGGAGTAATTGTTCTACGGATATTTTAAAAACATGAATATATTTGATATCTGAATCACATTTGTTTTTGTAAAGGTGTGAAGGAGTTTCGTACCCCTGAGGTAAATATGATGATGTTTCTGTGATAATTAATTCCAGCTTTTGATACTGTAATGTTCTTATGTAATGGTGACTTTAGTGATGAGTGTTTCAGATATGTTGGCTGAAAGTTGAATGGGCTACAGTTCAAATAGGCCCCACACCTAATAGACCCCACACCTAATAGACCCCACACCTAATAGACCCCAGTCTTAATGGTCCCCGTGGTCAGTCATTAGGTTTGGGACCCATTATTACCAGGGACCATCTAAGGCAGCAGTTACCTGTCTGTTTACACTGTGTTCGTCCGTCCTGTCGTCACTCTCGCGTGTCGTGTGAGGCTCAGACGTGATGACAGGCGGCGTCTTCTTTTACATAATTACTATATTAGTCACATTCACAGCCGCCTGAGAACACACACACACACACACACACGTTGTCGGCAGTGACTGGGGTTGTACATGTGTTTGTCTGCGTTTGTTATCAAGTCCTTGAGATAAATGTATAGTATATATCAGGTGCCTAAAAGAGAGCTCAGGTTCTCAACTGGCTCAGCCATGTTAATATTGTTATTATTATCCACTCTGTATCTTTGTTTTTCTTGCTAAATAAACTGTTTCATTTCTATTTAATGCTACTGCTTATCTTATTTACAGTGATTATAACAATGTATTTGTGTCCGATGTCAACACGTGTTATCAAAAACTACCATTATATCTTCATATCGCATTTGTAGATCATCAAGAGTTATCAATAATTATCTTACACATACGCAATATTTTTCTTCGCTAACATGTGTCATGGATCACTATCAACACCTGTTTACTTTTGCCTTTGTTTGTTATTATGTGCAACGATCACCCCTTGCGTGTTTACCGTCACCAGGTTGCACAGTGTCAGTGACCTTGCAAGATTATGTTTTCCTCATTCTAGTTTGTCGCCGAAGTAACCTACTGCCGGTGTAGTTGTAGCAAGAACAGAGGTTATTTATATCAGTTGGTAAGGTGTTGGCTAACCGTGGTGGAGGGAGGGAGAGAGGGAGGGTTGTTGAGTGGGAGGGGGTTGCTGGGGGAGAGGGGGAGAGAGGGAGGGTTACTGGAGGAGGGGGGGAGGGAGGGAGGGTTGCTGGAGAGGGGGGAGGGTTGCTGGAGGAGAGGGGGAGGGTTGCTGGAGGAGAGGGAGGGTTGCTGGAGGAGGGGGGGAGGGAGGGTTGCGACAACAAGTGACCGCAATAATTAGCATATGTGTGTAGTGGTGTTGCAAGATATAGGAAATTTACTCTTACTGAAACTTACGTCACTACTACTACTACTACTACTACTACTACTACTTATTTTTTATAAAACGTGGCCTCCAGCCTCCCCCAATAGCCACACCTTCGCCGTCATTTTATTACCTTAATATTAAATATCCTAATACATAAGTAGCTATCCTAGCTGTGTTGAGTTAGTTGAGCCCCAGATCTATGCGGTGTTCAGTGACTGTAGCCTCATAGTCAATATCTGCAGCTGTTGTTGGCTTTGGGGCCGATGATCTCGTTCTCCTGAGGCAGAGCAAAGCCGACCGAAGGAGAGAGAAGGACAGTCGACATCTCATCCAGGCTGTAACATAACTTCTGGGCTGCTGCTTCTGTTCGGAGATCAACTCCGCGAGTCTGGCGTAGAAACATCTTGCACTTGGGCCCATCCCACCAAAGGTTGTGAACACTAGAGGAGTGAAGCTGACTTGATCAACATTTTGAATTCTCTCCCCATATGCCCTTATCTTGTTGTTCTCGTTCCACTACTACTACTACTACTACTACTACTACTACTACTACTACTACTATTGCAACTTATCATCGCCACTTATCACTACTACTATCACTACCACCACCACTCACTGTTGTAATCTACTAATATTTCTGTAATATATTAAGATTTTCATTAAATCTATCCAGGTGCCAACAGTTCTCTACCTGACCACGTGATGTACTGTACTCTTATGAGTTGATTTATCACCGTCAGGAGTCACTGGGCACACCAAGGTCGCGATATTCTGTTTCGAGGCTTAGATTCGGCTCCATGAATAACCTAACCTAACCTAATATAACCTAACCTAACCTAACCAAACCTAACATTATGTGAGTTGCAAAAATTTTCCTTTGTTTTAAAAATGTCCCATTGTGAGTTTTGGGTGAATGTATACTGTAGATCAGCATTCTGTGATTAGTAGTTTTTTGGGGTATTAAAAGATTCAAATCGTATAACTCTTTTTGAAACACCCTTTTATGCTGACGCCTCCTAACACCTCTGGGTTCATGCTGACACCCCCTGACACCTGTTCCTACATGCTGACACCCCGGCTATATTTGCACAGTATTTTTTTTAATAATTGTTTTTGTGAAGTTGTTGTTATTATTATTATTATTATTATTATTATTATTATTATTATTATTATTATTATTCCTGATTCTCATAATGGCACTGTCAGAGGTCACTGATGGCACCCTAAGGAATCACCCATGTTATTGGCTCACCTGTGTACTGTTACAGATAGTGGTGGCTATAGTGGTGTTATGGGTGGCGGGTTATGGCGCGGAGGGCACGGAGACCACGGAAGAGGAGGAGGACGGGGACCTGGAGACTTCGGAGACTGAAGATGGAGAGAGGGAGGCTAGGGAGACATTAGGCTATGATCCCTATGAGTTTGAGGCTCACGATATCCCTCTCTTAAACCAGGTAAGACTCACCACCTGGACACAGCGTCAACATGAAGGTCATTTTGGGCTTTTATATTGTGGATTTTTGTACTTATGCAAAACATCCTTAATTAAATAGTTAAAGAATATTATGAATGTCAGAGGTGTACAGTCATAACTACTGTATAGACGTTTAAAGGAGCTGGTTAGTAAATAAATGGTGATTAGTTCAGTGTGGGGGCTAGTATAGTCAAGTCGATATGTCCCCATTGGTTCTGTACGTATAAAATGAATTACGTCTATTGCTCATGTCTTCGCGTGAGTGTCGTGGTTCTGGAGGGCACCATCTTAAGATTACTATTTTCAACATAAGTAGTTTCACTTTCCATAGAACAATAATCATTTTGTTGCAATTTGATACTAGTTTGACCATCCTAACACTATGTACAGTATAGCTTATTCCTATGAGACATGTCATGGCCTGTGGGGAAACACTGTATCTGCACTGTCCATGTATACTGATTACATTTTCATCTATCTATTTTTCTATTTAAAAAATGTGATCATTGCCCTCCTTAAATAAACACGAGTTGTGTAGAAACCATTTATTTACAGACAGACTGACGGACCGCAGAGGGGCGGACCATGACTATACTGTACTGTACATATACCTCCCCTACCCCCCCACACTCCGGCCCTTCATATAGTGTGGGGGATAAACTATCTTCTTTTCTCTCTCCTCCTCCACGTTCTCTCTTCTTCATGTTATCAATCTGGAAATGTTACTCTTTTTTGCTGTAACAGTGTGACAGTGGGGGAGTTATTACTACGGGGGTATTGTGTCGGTAAGTATCGAAAACTGTAGTAAACACAGAAGGTACGATAAATCCACAATAATTTGCCATAAAACTCGAGTACTGTATATCTTAAATATTAGTCTGAATACAATATATACTTTTCAATAAACTTTGCATATAATTATTTCGTTGGTCAATGAAATTAGCATAGCATTATAATGTATCGATAGCTAAAATACAACTCCTTGTTGGAATGTGTTGACAGAAACATGTGAGTTACGACTTCGCGTACAGTGTCCGTGATGACGACACTGGCGCCTCCTACAGTCACGCAGAGGAACGAGAAGGCAAAACAACCCGCGGTGAATATCGGGTTTCCCTCCCCGACGGCCGAGTCCAGGTGGTGTCGTATATCGCAGATGAGAACGGATACCGGGCTAAGGTGTCTTACGAGCCTCTTCACGCCGTCCATCCACTGCACGTACAAGAGGCTCTAAAGTACGCCCCGGAGATCAACCCCACCACCCCGCGACATCCCCGGCCTCCTCCTGGCTACAGTGCGCGTCGACCACCAAGGCCACGAGCACGAAGACTGAGACCTCGACCAACCACTCCCTTCCTGTCTACTCTTGGTCACCCTGACGCTCCTCCGCACCACCACTCGATACCAAAAGACGTTCCTTACCACCCGATACCAACTCAAGGCTCAGATCTTCCCATACCAACACGAGGCTCATACCTTCCCATACCAACTCAAGGCTCATATCTTCCCATACCAACAGACGTTCCCCATCATCCGATACCAACACAAACTTCCTACCTTCCCTTACCAAAGGAAACCCCTCTCCATCCGGTACCAGTGGAACCTCTCCTTCACACGATACCAACAGAATCTTCATCCTACCTCCCGAAACCAACAGTATCATCCTCCTACCTCCCGAAACCAACAGCATCATCCTCCTATCTCCCGATACCAACGAAGGATCCTTATCATCCTCCAAAGCCAACAAAATCTACGTATTACAGTCCCTTACCACATAAGACTACCAACTATCCAACATCGAAATCCTACCTGCCCACACCTTTCTCCTCCTCACCCCAACAGGACTCAACACAAATCACGACGTATAAGCCTCGTTACCCCACCACCCCAGTGCCTCACGTTACTACAGAAACATTATTTTACCCCAGTGATCCTACCCCAGCAACTCACGGGTCTAAACTACGGTCAACTTCGCCAGTCACAGCCTCGACCCCTACAGTCACCCCTCTAGCTTATAAGACACTGAAGACATTAGCGCCTCTGAAACTTCCTGAAGTGACGAGTTATAAGCCCAAGACAACAACTCCTGCAGTCACGACCTACTCACCCAAAACACTCAAAGATAAATCCACGTCTTATAAACCTGCCTCTATATTCCCCAGTACCCTCGCCCCTATCACTCCCTCGCCTCGTAAATCAACCTCATATTCTTCCCCTGGACCTTACTCTCCTACCCCTTATCCATCCTCAGGGTCTTATTCTCCCTCGCCTTATCCATCCCCTGTTCCTTACACTCCCTCATCCTACCCAGGCCCTTACTCAACGCCCTCACCCAACCCAGGCCCTTACTCAACCCCCTCACCCTACCCAGGCCCTTACTCAACGCCCTCACCCAACCCAGGCCCTTACTCAACCCCCTCACCCTACCCAGGCCCTTACTCAAACCCCCCACCCTACCCAGGCCCTTACTCAACCCCCTCACCCTACCCAGGCCCTTACTCAACCCCCTCACCCTATTCAAGCCCTTACTCACCAGCACCCCCACCATACTCAGCGCCTTATGGGCCATCACCAGGGGCACCGCCCTTTGGGGGTCCTTCACCCCGAACGTACGAGTCTTACCTGCCCTCCTATTTTGGCCCCCAGTACGGCCCTCGCTTTCCAGGGCCCTCATACCCCCCTAGAGTCAAGGGACTGCCCCCTCCACCACAGAGACTCTCACCTCGGCCCTTTTTTCCCACCACCGCCGAGTCTCCCCCGTAAAGTGACGCTACTGGGTAACCCGCACCCTGTATGGCTCTCTTCCCAGGGGACGGGGTCATATCCTACCCAAGGGAAGAGGCAAGACCCTACCCTAGGGGAGGGGCAAGACCCTGCCCAGAGGGCGGAGTTAGACACTGTCCAGGGGGCGAAGTTAGACACTGTCCAGGGGGCGGGGTTAGACACTGTCCAGGGGGGGGAGTTAGACACTGTCCAGGGGGCGGAGTTAGACACTGTCCAGGGGGCGGAGTTAGACACTGTCCAGGGGGCGGAGGTAGGAGCTACCCTGGGGATGGAACCTGTAGGTGACACTCGGGGTTACTTCCCTCCTGTCAGGTGATATCTAGTCTGTCCTGTACCGTACTGTACCTTAAACCATAAGTGTAACTTCTTACCTCCAGTCTATGTAGAGTCTGTATCTTACCTGTACCTCCAATTTACGTAGAGTCTGTAGATAGTCTATTATTCCCGGCTGGTCTCTGCCTAAGGAACACCATTGTCCTGTGATTTGTCTTGTAATTTACCCCAGGTTATTGCGAGTCCTCTAGTGTGTGAATTACCTCCCTTAACGTTCTTATATGCCTTCTATGTCCTTTTTCAATAATTCCTTTGATGCCTAGAATCTTCTTTTAAGTTATCTATGCCTCATTTATGCCTCTTATATTGACTTCCTCTGTGTCATTATGTTACTAATGCCTTAGGTCTTGTGTTGAGATCTTCTATGCTACCTACTCTAAGATGCTGTATGCCCTGGGTCTTTGTTTTTAAGTAGCTGTATGCACCGGATATTATTATGAGCTCATCTATGTATGCCTTGAGTTCTCTTATGCCTTATTTATGATCACTTTCTATACTATTCAGCTTCTTTTAAAACTCGCATGCCTTGTATCGTATTTTAGCCCCGTATCCCTTATTTTAAGTCTTAATTGGAGCTCTTTGTACGCCCTCGAAGCATTTATTTTTCTTTACGTCACCTTGAACTAATGTGCATTCTTATATTTACCTACGTTTTATTCTGTTTAACTTTCTTATATGTCTTGTGCCATATTTCTCATACTTTAATGCCCCTTGAGAGGGTCTTTGTGGGTCCCATATTCTTGTTTTTAAATTCGTATTGTATCCTTAATTGTAAACCATTTTAGTTTATCGACCTTAAAGGGTTAAACCATTATCCTAAAAGGGTTCTTGTATGCCTTGTTCTGTAGTTCCTTGTATTACCTGTATCCTGTATGAGTCTTTGTGTATTTTTGTACTTAAGTCCATTTACGTCCTATATTTGGGGTAAGTCCATATATGCCTTGTAACTTAAGTCCATGTTTCCCCCTGTAATGTTTAGGTTTTAGAGGCCCTTTACCTGGTATAAGTCCATGTACTGTATGTCTTATATTTTGCCCGGCTGTGTCACTGAGTATTGAAGAACTCTTATAAAAATTCTTGTACGTCTAAATATATGTTTTATTTATGTTTCCTTTAATGATTTATGTTTCAAGTCTTGTCATGAGGGGTAGTGTGTGTGTGTGTGTGTGTGTGCCGATCCCTCCAGTACAGCCTCACACGTTAAGTCATGAGGGAAATCACAGCATCCAAAACTGGGGTTAATTTTCTCGAATGTAAAGGAAATCTAATCATATTATATTTACTAAGAAAATGTTCCTTGATAATATTGGCTGACACACACATACATACATACATACATACATACATACTTACATGCATATTATATTTACATAGTTTCCATTTAATGTGTACATAAATAATTGACAAAAGTTATACATTAAAGGATATTATTTATAGCTGTTGTTTTATTTATTATCCAAATATAAATTTTATTACCTGCGTCAGTCAGCTCTATGTCTGACTCACTCACTCATCATCAATATTGTCAGCCCATCGTGTACCGCATTTACGATGTTTGTTTGTTTGTTAATTGGTTTGTTTGTTTGTTTGTTTATTTTATCTAAGACAGAGAGTGAGAGATCCGTACGACTTTCTTTGTAACAGACTAATATATCAGTAATTACTAAGGTTTTGTCAACACACTATAAAAATTGGCCAAACTTGTATATAATCAACGTGTCTCAGGTTTTGGCCTCAAACTACCAGCCACTGCGAGACTGTTGTTGTGGCTTTGATATGATCTACTTGTGTGGACTAATGAGGAACTCGAGCCGACTAGAAACTTAACCTTCAGGAATCGTTTGATGTCAGGGTCGGATCTAAACCCCTATTTGACCCATGATTCGTTTTAGGATTCACTTTAGGGATATCGTGAACCCTATGAAGCCACGAAACAAACCTACGAGCAGGAATAACTCGACCAGGGATTCATTCTTCACTTCACAAGATTCGAATCGACGTCGAGCTGAACTTGGTAAAATCAGTTATTGCTCGTCAGTCGTCATTCCGCCATTCACGTCGCCCAGGACTGGTGGTGGTGCTCTGCCTGTCATACATCAACTACAGATACTCACGCATTGAACAGGTAGAGTAAATTCACCTCCAAGTAATAAACAGGTGATTGAAGGGACGGTGATTATGTATAGACAGTTTTAAGAGATTTTTCACTTGTAAGTTCGTTCAATTTAAACTTGTTGCCGTCGAATATTAGAAGGAAACCCACGTCTGTGTTCATTAAAATTCCGTTAAAAGATCAATATTAACCAACAAAACTCGTCTATTTGCAGGTTTTGGGATTTAACTACGAAGATCTTTGTTTTTATATTTGTTTTAGGTTGAGGCTTTAGTAGTTCGGTTTAGATCCCATCTGATATAAACCCCGTCCTCACACACACACACACACACCAGGTCGTAACATAGGTGACTGTTGTTGTTGTTCTGAGGATTTAAAGTAAGAATTTCCTTCGCAATTATTCCTTTTTCTTCCCTGAATAACATTGTGGTGGCCTCTTGTCTAACCCTTTTGTCAAGAATTTAGAGAACATAGTGAGTAGTTAGGATGACCAAAGACCTTCTCTCTACAGGAAATAGTGACAGGAGCCCTTCACGTACAACCTGCTCAGGAGTGTGTGCCATGGATCCAACAGATAGTGCCATGAACCCAGGGAATGGTGCCAGGAGCCCTACACCCACGACCTACACAGTTTCAACACACCCTGGACACGCGCACTTCCATACCTCTCCCACAGCATGCGGCCCGTCCTCCCCCTCAGCGTGCGGCCCGTCCTCCCCCTCAGCGTGCGGCCCGTCCTCCCCCTCAGCGTGCGGCCCGTCCTCCCCCTCAGCGTGCGGCCCGTCCTCCCCCTCAGCGTGCGGCCCGTCCTCCCCCTCAGCGTGCGGCCCGTCCTCCCCCTCAGCGTGCGGCCCGTCCTCCCCCTCAGCGTGCGGCCCGTCCTCCCCCTCAGCGTGCGGCCCGTCCTCCCCCTCAGCGTGCGGCCCGTCCTCCCCCTCAGCGTGCGGCCCGTCCTCCCCCTCAGCGTGCGGCCCGTCCTCCCCCTCAGCGTGCGGCCCGTCCTCCCCCTCAGCGTGCGGCCCGTCCTCCCCCTCAGCGTGCGGCCCGTCCTCCCCCTCAGCGTGCGGCCCGTCCTCCCCCTCAGCGTGCGGCCCGTCCTCCCCCTACGCGTCCTCCCCCTCAGCGTCCTCCCCGTCCTCCCCTTCCGAAGCGTGCGGCCCGTCCTCCCCTTCCGCAGCGTGCGGCCCGTCCTCCCCTTCCGCAGCGTGCGGCCCGTCCTCCCCTTCCGCAGCGTGCGGCCCGTCCTCCCCTTCCGCAGCGTGCAGCATGACTTCTGTTACCCGCAGCTTGTCACTGCCAGCAACCTTCAGCACTAGCCTCCTTTCAAGTGGCAGCATACACTCACACCTGATACCGTTTACCTCGCCGGCAGAGTCCTGTCAGAGCTACAAGAGCAGCATGGGTCCCATCTGTCGCATCTGCCACGAAGGTAAGTGACGTCACCTCCCTTACCTGTGTTAACCTTTTCCAGAGACTACCTGTCCTCACTGCCTGACTGAGAGAATTATTTTTACTCATTTCCTGATTATTCGTTATGGGGAATTTTTATTTATCAATTTAGTAAAGACAAGTGACGATAAAGAGGAATGAAAGTGACTCGACTCGTATGTTCTGTGCGGTTGGGGAAGAGTTTATAACCCGTTGCAGAGTTTATAGGTTTTGTTAATTCATTCTTACAGTTTCACACCGCCTTGATGTTTGTATTAAGGACTGTGGTATAGGATATTGCCAGCAGTCTTAGTGGTAACTGGAGGAAAGTAATATTTAGCTTTGTTAGTAGTTATGTTAGTCAAGGATTTCTGATAATACTGAACATCTAAGCAGATGAATGTAAAAATCATTAAACGCTTATCCAACTTAACCTAACCCAACCCAACCAAATTTGACCTGATATGACCTACTTTAAAATGACCTAGCCTTTCTTAACCCAACTTAACCTAACTTAAACTGACCTAACCTGTACTAACCCAACCCAACCTAACCTAACCCAACCTGCCCATATTATTCTGAGGTGTCGTGGTGCTGCAGGTGAGGTAGTGGAGGAGCTCATCTCGCCGTGTTTGTGTACGGGAACTGTAGGGGCGGTGCACAAGTCGTGTCTGGAGCGCTGGCTGACCCTCGCAGACGGTGAGAAGTGCGAGATCTGCGGATACAACTTCACCCTCAAACGTACACCCAAACCCTTCTGGAAGGTATAAACCCATCAGAACGTAGTGTAATTTGCGTGATAATATTATTGGTAACTGTAGGTACTATTTTTTAGCAAGCGTGACTAAAGGTTTACTAAGCTTCAGCAGGTGCTACTATACTGTGCGGCCTACAAAGATATATTTAGTTTAACCTAACCTAACCAGTACTGTAGTAGTCTGATCTACATCACTACAGTATCTGCTGTACGCTGACAACCCAGAGATCAGTCGCGCCTTGCTGGTGGACGGGATGTGTATGTTGTTGCTGACGCCGCTGGCTGCTCTCTCCATCTATCTGTGTACCATGGGCGCCCTTCAGTACATAAACGGAAATGATGAACACTTCACTGCCTTCACCAACCAGTTCATAGTCCTGACCAAGCAGAGAGTCGTGAGAATTAAGGTACTGTGAGCGCGTGTTACAGGTATCACCAGACATAGATTCAACCCCATATTGAAATATCCCCTTAATGGGACTCTAGCCCTTTCTGAATTGTTTCTGAGAAGGGATTCGAACCCATACTGAAATATCCATTGACTAGGGATATATCGGTTGAAAAAAAAAAGTTGAATAGTGGAACCAACTGTGCATACCATACGTTTCTTGCCCCAAATAACTTAGTTCATAAGTGATCAGAGGTGTTTTTCTTTTTATTTACAAGTGTCAGGTTATTTTTCGTACAAATATGTTGCATCAATTATTCAGGATAGCTTTGAGCCCCGTAAGAGGTACGGTCATCAGAGAGACCACGAAGGTGAGAAGGGCGGAGACAAGCCCTGGGAGGGTCTGGGTCTGGTGCTCCTGGCGCTGCTGCTCCTGGCTATCTACATTGCCTGGGCTACCATCGTCATCAGGTCAGCTGCTAACTGGTTTGAAGAAATACTTGAATTACCTCTTGACTAACCAATATTTCCTTATTACGAGAATGTACCCAGTCCGCCCTGACGTAACGGAGGATTATTCTTTCATTGTTCCTCACATGTTAAATATCAGCAGAACAGATTGTTTACATTATGTTACAGAGCAAACCAGTCACAAATATCAGTGCTAACATAATGTTCAGTGCAGAAGTATTTAAACTACTTTAGACGAGTAAATTTCACTTCGTAGGCTGTTGGAATGTTTGGGGATGGCACTATAGAGTGCAAATATTCAAAACGCTTATCTGAAATTACTGTATATACCTACAGAAGAAGGAAAGGGATGATATCCCTGTAAATGCCTAATACTAGGCATAAAAATAGTTTTACATAAGCCGTTGCTGTTACATGACGCTAAATGTTACAGGTACATTATGTGGTGGTTCACAGGTACCAGGCGCGGGTGTGGCGTAGATGGCGTCTGATTCACCAGGACCTGGAGCTGGTAAACGCCCACCGGAGTCCCAGCTATTTGTCCACCACTTTTTACCACAACCTCCGCACGAGTCTCAGTCCCATCAGCTTACAGACCTTCAATATTCTATCACCCTGCCAGCAGACAGTCGGTTCCCTGCCTGCCCTGTCTGCTGAGACCACTTCCCCGTCGCCAGCTTTACAAGCAGGTGAAGAGACGATGGTAAACTTAGACAGCCGGCAAGACTTACGTACATAAATTAAAGGAAGGTCTGTCAGTCAGGTTTTCAAGGAGACATAAGGATGATACGCAGAACCCGCTAAGAAATACATAATCAATGCGTCTGACTTTCAGTACAGGTTTAGAGGAGATAAAGGAAAGCTGTAACACACGCCAGTCCATCTGTTGGGTGGACAAGCTGTAGTGAGGGGGCTTGTTGCGTTGGCTCAGGGTTGGATAAAAAGTGTTTAAAATTTATATTTACTGTGTTCCATAATTTGAGGTTTATCACGAAAACACTCAAGTTATGATAGTGTTTATATTGTGAAAATTATAATGTTAAAAAGGTTACGCTAGGTTTTATTGTATGTCTGATGTGAGTGAGCTGTTTTATCATTGTGACTCCTATTTTTAATAATAATAATACAAACAATATAAACGGTTTTATTTAATATAATAGTAATGCTGCCTCAGGTACATAACACAAGGAATCTATACAGTTACAAAGACCATCATGATGCCTATTCTAATTACAGGTATATACAGGGTGACAATTAATTCATGGACACATTTTTATTTTTTATTTGGATAGTATAACTAAGAAACGCCAAATATTATAAGAACACCGTATGGAAATATTGTTGAAATCCACTTGTTTATTTTTTGCCACACGATCAATACACCAAGACGAATGTTGCAGGAGCCTTTACTAAATCACGTTATTTCAATATTTAGGGACACTCCATGGCCGCCCTCATCACCTCACCTCACCTTCTACTTATTTTTGTGTGGCTACTTAAGGTCCAAGGTGCAAATAAACGAAACACATTACCGGAACTGAAGACATAATCAGATACGAAATAAATCGGATTTCTTCTGAATCTTCAAGTTATGGATAACTGCTTCCGCTGCCGTGAATGCATACGTTCCAACGGAAATTAAGTGACATCAGTCATTTTCAAGTGTACTACATAAAAACTTAATGGACTCAAATCATGTAAGTATAAGTAATAACATAAGTACCAAACCTAACTTAACGTAATTTAGCTCTTTAGACGACAGGTTTTTCGAAGCTGACCAAAGTCGTCTGGCAGTGTTGGTAAAGGGTTAGATTGTCACATATCATACTACGAAGTATTTAAGGTTGAAGCTATTGATTGTATTACGTCATACAGTAAAAACACAATGTACTGTAATGTGCATTGTGACATGTGTTTATTTCTTTACATCACTAAATGTAGTTTTAATTAACCTTGTTACACTAGACCGAAGTGTGCGCTGCGTTATGGTGTGCGTTATGGTGTATGTGTGCCATATTCTTTAATTAAACTGTTAGTTAGCATTGTTATCCATTAAATTCTCTGGTACACTCGCTGAGCCACGCAATCGTTCCCAGACCCGGGAGAGGGACGTTGTCGGCGCCCAGGGCACGGTAGTGACGTGTGGCTGCTCCAGACAGGAAAACACGACCTAATAATCCTTCACAACATTTCCTCCTCTGTGACTTATCATTGATAATTAAACTCCGTATATGTAATAACAACACATACAGTAATTGACAGCTGTTTGGCTCATAAGAGTGCTGGGTTTTTTGTTTTTTTTTACGGCATTTGCGTGATTCAGTTGGTGACGGAGTAAGTCATTCGTCCGCGGTGTGCCCTTAGCGCTGCAGTACTACAGTGACGTGCGGCACATCACCACCAGGTCTCTATCGGTCTGTTTATCTCGCCACACACCTCTTCACCATGATCTGGACCGTGAACTACAAGGTAAGCTACAAGCACCACTACTATGAGTACTCCACACTACGCCAGGATGATGATAAACAGTAGTAATGTCGATAATTGTATGATTGAATGACAAACGAATGAGACGACTATGTGATGAGCTTGTTTGTTGGCTAATGGTAGTTATTGTTTTCCGAGATTTTAATATATACTTCAGTTGATATGATGTATGAGACCATATTTAATAAGTCACATTTTCTCTGAGCTGACTGACTCAAATTAACTGGAATTAAAAATACCTTCCACTCCCTACCTCCTCCTCCTTCCTTCCACTCCCTACCTCCTTCCTTCCACTCCCTCCTCCTCCTCCTCCTCCTTCTTCCTTCCACTCCCTACCTCCTTCTTCCTGCTACTCCCTCCCTCCCTCCTCCTTCCTTCCACTCCCTACCTCCTTCTTCCTGCTACTCCCTCCCTCCCTCCTCCTTCCTTCCACTCCCTACCTCCTCCTTCCTGCTACTCCCTCCCTCCCTCCTTCCTTCCACTCCCTCCCTCCCTCCTTCCTGCTACTCCCTCCCCCCTCCTTCCTTCCACTCCCTACCTCCTCCTCCTCCTTCCTTCCACTCCCTCCGTCCTTCCTTCCACTCCCTACCTCCTCCTTCCTTCCACTCCCTCCCTCCTCCTTCCTTCCACTCCCTCCCTCCTCCTTCCTGCTACTCCTTCCACTCCCTCCCTCCTTCCTTCCACTCCCTCCCTCCTTCCTGCTACTCCCTCCTTCCTTCCACTCCCTCGTGTTACAGACTGGCGGGGAATCAAAACCCTTGCCCTACAGAAGGTGGGTCGGTCTGGTGGTGCTGGTGCTCTTGGTAGCAGCAGCGGCTGGCCTCGCCTACCTCTACTTCTGGCAGTATACTGGAGAGGTCTTCCCCATCGTCAAGTTCGAGGACCAGCTCAGGGAGGTGAGTAGTAGGGAGGTACCTGGTGATGGTGGTGAGGTACCTGGTGGTGGTGAGGACCTGGTGGTGGTGAGGTACCTGGTGGTGAGGACCTGGTGGTGGTGAGGTACCTGGTCGTGGTGGTGATGAATGTGATGTTTGGTGGTGATTTTAATTGTTGTTTTAGATGCATTAAGTGTCAGAGTTATGCAGCACCGAGCAAAAAAATTACAATAAATATGGCAACACAACTTCTAAAAAAATAGCAAAATTATAAGATATATTACACATCCTTCTTATCGTCTCCTGGAAGTATGAGAAATCTGTATACTGTAAAATCTTTTTTTTTCTTAATATTAATATGTATTTCATCCATAATTTTCTAACACTACTTTTAAATATAAACGCCTGAAGTGAAAAAGGCGTCACATGATTTAAATTATTGCGACGCCAGCTGCACTTTATAGTCAATTATTTACTCGAGCTTCTCGTGTTTCGCACAGGTAAGTATGTACTATGTCCACAGGTGTAACATCATAAACGCAACAGTAACAGTCGGTTTCCTCAGGTGTGTGCTAACCCCCGTCTACCACCACTGGAGTACCGTGGGGCCCAGAGCTTCTTCGAATACCTGAACAAAGTCGATGACGAACACTGCTACTCCTGGGTTGAGTTTGGCGGCGAGAAAATACCGGTTCCCTCTCAGGTGTGTGTGTGTGTATCTCTTGGTGACTAATTATTGGTAAGACAGGTGTAGGAAGACTGACTTATGTATAGTAATAATGTAATCACAGGTAAAATAAGTCTCCATCACAGCTACGATACAAAGATTAATTTAGATAAGTAATGAGTGACCTAAGAGTGCTTATTGAAAGATTTGCAGTGATGACAGTGATCCAAATTATAGTAGTGAGTACACTGTTGTCTCTCCATCCCTCCTCCCACAGAGTGAGACGCAGTGCGCAGACGAGGTGCGCAAGACGAAGTACATCTGCTTCAACGAGGAGTACAAGATGACTCACGACCCTTGCCTTGTCTACAGCTTCGGGAAGGACGTCGATAATCAGTTCGAGAGAGACATGCAGATGTTCAGCTGTGAGGTCCACGCTTTCGACCATGAGAGGGTAGGTAGCACAGGCGTACGTGAACTAGGTGAAAAAAGGTCTTATTGCAGTTATAGCTAGAGATGAGCGGAATGGGATAACTCAAATTGTTATTTTGAATCACTTTTCTTTTGAATCATTACAGGAACTTGGATGATATGAATATCGTAAGCAATAATTGAACATATTCATTTGTCAGTGGATGCACTAAAAATATTTAAAACTTGTCTTAAGAAATTATATTCTGGGCATGTCGTTACACCTGGCGCTTGGGTTAGATTTAAAGCCTCGGCGTGCATAGGTGATATAGAGTTATCTGAGTAATGCTGTAGTGTGTGTCTCTTATATGTACTGCAGTGGGGTTTTCTTATGTATCCTTGTCCTTATAATGTGTCCGTGTGTGTGCGCGCGCGAATGTCAGGTGACGGAAGCGGAACACGTGCAGAGGTCAGAGTTCTGGAAGGAGCATGCGTGGAACATCGCCCAGTTTCCCTACGATAAACCTGAAGGGGAGGGGCGGATTCAGCGTCGCCGCTCCCTCGACTACATTGCCTCCTCCCTTGGACACAGCGGGCGAGAGATTAAGTACCTCAAGAGTGACTTGGAGGGCAGGGAGTGGATCCTTCTCAAAGAAGTCATTTCCAACCTCCACAAACTGGATATACAACAGGTCAGTACCACAGGTCATCATAGGTCATTGTTAAGATCATTGTAGATCAGGAGCAAACTTTCCACATTTCAGGCCCAAGGTCATCAAAAGTTAGAGCCGAAATTGTCAGAGGTAAGCCCTACAGTACACGTCAGGCCTGAGGGCATTACAAGTCAAACACTGAGTCAATCCTCAGGTCATCACTGCTGTTAGTAGGTTAGGTGGTCATGTTCTAAGGTCATCAAAGTTCAGGAGTGAGAGGTCATCACCTCAGTGTCTGTAATATTCGATATGGTCAGGTTAATTCTCAGGTCAGGGCAGGAGTACGACCTCGACACTGACGTTAGTCACAACATTACCGCTCCGCCTCCACACAAAATCAGTCTTCAAAAATATGTACTGTTGTATAGGCTTTTCCATTGGCTCTTCAGTGAACAGGTAGGGTGGCTGAGGTCCTTTAAAGCCTGAGAATTCCTGATATGGTACTCGAGTAATAGCTTGTGTTCAGGTAACCACTGCAGCACGTGACATGAAAGGTGTTCTCCCGTGGAACATTGTATAAAAATATATGACGGAGAGATAAGAAATCATAAACTGTATGTGTGTGAATGTGGTTCTTGTGCATTGTGTGTAACTGAAGGAGGGTAGCCTATAGTTACTTCCTGGCCCACAGATTGGCGTCAGACTCCATATTCCCATCACGGTGAACGAGATGAGTGGTGAGGCGAGACATCAGTACTTCGCCAAGCTGTTTCAGGTAACGTCACCACACCCGTCACCACACTACCACTTGTTCACTCAAACCTTCACTTACACCTACTACATACTCTCAAACACACACACACACACACCCGCGCATAAGTTTTTATCAATACCATGATAATCTAAACTTAAAAAAGGGAACAATTTATTTTATTTTTTTGTTATACTGCACTGCACTTCAAAATTCACCCCCCCCCCCCCGCCATCAGCTTCCTATCCGGTAAGGTTAGTCCAATGATAGTGAGGAGAAAACCAGAGTACAGAACCCAGCAGGATGTGTGATGTCTGGTAGTCACATCCTCCTTAGGTGGGAATCGAATCCCTGGATCACAATAGTGAAAGTCATGACCATTACTGAATTATCTACACATAATAAGTAATTCATCTCTTTTTTCGTGTTTTCAGGTCATTTATATTCAGTATTACTTCTCCAGGTGTTCCAGGGGCTACAGTGTGCAGGGTACAAGTATGTGTTGGGTCGAGCCATCAGGTACTACAAGGGCTCTATCAAAATACCTGAGACGGAAAACAAGGTTTTCTACCCAGCCTATGAGGTTAACTGGGCCAAGGTCCTGTAGATACCATCTATTATGGAAGAGTTGTCTTGATCTCATTCTACCCCTCTGAGACAGGCAGTGTAAGGAGTCTTGATGGAGAGTGTACGGGGGCGAGATATAGAAAGACCAAGTCTTCTTTGGTCGCCTTGTTCAACATACTGTTCTTCATCATCATTATCTTATTCTCTTATAGTTTTCCTCTCCATTTACCTTATTCTACTCATTTTATATTCATGTCAGCTGATTCACAAGATTTTCATATTTAATATTCAACTTACAAGCAACATTTTTTACAGCCATCTCGACATATGCCAAAGAAGAGAGATGATAGGCAAGTCACTTATGAGCATATCTTGTTCAAGTAAAAACCTGATTTTTTCATTACTTTGATTTAATTGTGCAAATCAAGTACCTGTCCAGTAACCCAATATTTTAGAGTGGACTAATTCTTGCTGTTTACTGATAGTTTTTATATTCATTTGTCAAGGTGACGTTTTTAGTGTCTTATATTTTATTGAATGTATAAATCAGTTCGTGATGAGGGAAATTAGCTCTTAAGTACAGTACAGTATAGTTGTGGGTTTGTATACTGTGACTATGAGAATTATACAGGAGCTGTGGGCAGAGGTAAAGCTCCTGAGATCGTACTGTACCTGTACTGTGTATGTACTTGTATATATAAAATTTTAGAAACATGTTACTAACAACAAAATCCAGAATACAATACTTGCATCAAACTGTTCTCTCACCAATTAATTCCAATAAATATCTTTCCTCCAATGATAAAAGATTTACTTGTATATTTCTTACCTCAAGCAATATAATTTAGCCCAAAGTTATTATTGCTAAAGAAAATGGCCCTACAGTACAGTACTTGTATATTTTATTTGCCAACAGCTGTTGATACAAAATCTATTTTGTTAATGCTCTTCAATATGAAGTTGAACCTGCATTAAGCCATGAGTGTTGGGTTCGGATAAACTATCCGGTAAAATTCTGAGTAAATTTAAATTCTGGCTATTGGAGAGTTCCACCTTAGAGGGATTCTGGCCAACAGATAGGTATTACTGATACAGTATTCTAGTTTAAGCTTACTTTTGTAATTAATGTCTGTAGTTATGAAAGGTTCAATTTTATGAAATGAAAACACAGTTAGTTAAACATTGTATTTTCTTAATTTCTGCACAAGCTTATCAAAATATTCCACTTCTACGAATTTACAAATCTCCGTGAAAGAAGATACCAAAAATACATATACAAAAATAAATGATCAGGACAGATTGGTCTTGGAAGCCTATCACAGAATGGTCCAGAAGACAAAATATGAGAAGTAGTGTGAAATCTGAGCTGATTCTCCAACTTTGTGTAAAGCAACAACAGTTTTTCACACAATCTGTGTTCTCTAAGGAACTTGGATGTCCCAGTGAGTCTTGCATTTATCCTTCGGTTCTCGTACTCATTCTTTCCATATTTTGTGGTTCACTTACACATAAATGACCATATTCTTCCTAAATTCATAAAATGGTGCATTGGTGAGTGTACAGTAATTGTTCAAAATCATTAATTATTCTATGAAAGGGGCACAGTATTAGAAATATCAATGAGTTTTTTCTACAGAAGTTTCTATTATAATTTTCAAATGAAAAACAATTTTTCCATGTCTTTTGTGTACAGTATTCATGTTGGTATAAGAATTCACCATACAGTATTGGCCAAATTGTTTGCAATCCTCATTTTAAATGTTAATAGGCCATCATCCTTCTGCTTGTATTTAGTAACAATTAATACAACTAATCTGATGATATAAAGAATATGGTCATTTTTGTAACACATTCCTGATACTGTACTAAATTACCATACTCTTGAAATTATTATATACGTATAACGGTAGTGACTACCCTAATAGAGCTCATCAATAAGGAAATAAACTAATCTTCTGTATTTAACTCTTCTTCCACTGGCATGACCTCACCAAGTTGCTGGACTCGAGAACAACACAGATTCTTCATTACTGTCTCCCTGCCTTACTTGTCAAGTTCTACTGTAGTGCTCCCCTTCAACGACAATACTCCAAGGTAACCATCTAGTTCACCCTCGTCACCTCGTGTACAGTGTTATCCAAACTAACTAGGTATCAAAATAATTGTTGCTTTACACAAAATGGCACAAAAAAAATCCCCAAAAGAATGGGGTTGGCATCTGGACTAAGGAAAATCTTTGGTCTAAGTTCATGACTATTTTATACAAAAGAAGACTTCTTCAAAAAAATGATGAAATCAAGAAGTATTTTGGTGGATTTACAAACAAGAGACAAGAAAAGAAGCTTTGGTTCTGTTGAAAATTTAGATATTTAAATTAAGAAACATTCCCTAATGCTCTTAACTTACCATGTACTGCACTGTATCTAATGACAAATTAAACACTAGTTACAAGAAAAATAAACTGAAGCAGTCGAGCTACAATTCATGCCATTTGTCTATACTGTATGTATTATTATATTTATGCAACTATATATTTATCATTATCTACACACACAAGCTTTCATCAACACATGGCCAGTGGGCCCCTATCTCACTGTGACTGGTTCAAGAGCAAAATCATGTTACTGTACGTACTGTAGTACCTCATGATGATCGCAGACAGAACCAACCAAATTAAACCTAACATTCCGTGGGTAGGTTTGGTTAGGTTAATTGGTTCAGTAGGAATTATCTTGTATATGTAGTTTGCTTTCTAATCATGATGTGTGTCTCAACCAGCCACAGTGTGACTGACAGGTACTCTCTGGCCGCATCTCTCATCATTCAGTACTGCACTCAGCATGAACAGGTTTATGACTACGTACATTATTTTGAAACCTATTGGTACTTATATATTCATTTTAGATTTTTTATTTCTTATTACCAGTCTGTTTATATCTCGGTTCAAAATCAATTCCAAAATCTTTACTACAGAGGAATTATCTGAAACAGAAGGGGATGAGTAAGTGAAGTGATGTGTTAGGGGTTGGTCAAGTATTACAAGTACTGCACTGTAAAGGAGGATAATTCTTATAAATTAATTATGTCTTGTAAGAAAGGTCAAGTCTTGTGTGTCAGGTCTATTAAGTCAAGTTTATGAACCAAAGTCTTTGACAGAAAATACATAAACAGATAATGAATCTTTCCCTCCATAATAAGTAAAAGATAAATCCAACTATAATTATTTGAGCATTTCTATGTACGTAATATAAAACTCTAAAATATTGTAAATACATATAAATCAGTCGCCTAAAATGTCATGGGACAAAACAGTTATAATAAAAGATGACAAAGTATACTAGGCATTGATGAACACTGGTATGTAATTTTACAAATGCTTAAGAACTAGTCCTCTTCTCCAAAAGCAAAGTGATATTGGTTATTTCACCTTAAGTGAACAAAATATAGGATGAAATCGTGACACTTCACTTCTGACGATGCCATAATTATCTAGCCTGGAATGTTGAGTATCTAATATCTCTCATAAATTAGCAAATTTCCCTAAATTCATTCAAATCTAAATGAGAGCCACTGGTAATGGGGCAGTCCCCTGACAAAAAAAAAAAATGTGGCTATAACTCTAAATACAACTTAGTGGATAACAGGACTCTACAATCCCAAGCAAAAGTGAAATCATGGTGTCTACAAGAAATGCCATGCAAAGTGTCACAGATGGAAAGGAAAGCATTACACCTGTGTCCCCCAAAACTGTTTGTTGGGGAACTAATGAGGTTAAAAACTATTAAAATATATACACAGCTTTAACTGACAAAGAGGTTCAAGATTGTTGAAGGTTTTCAGAGTAAATATTCCATCCTAATGATTTTAATTTTCTTTTTTCTTTTCTTTTTGGGGACAAATAGGTTAGGGATGGCTCATTCACAATGTGGCCACATAAAATGAACACTCACAAATGAACCCACAGTGACAGCTACATGGGCCTACCAACACACAGGACAGGTGTATCTCCCCAAAACTGCCTGCTTATGACATGTGGTCAGTGAGTAGAATCCTAAGAAAACATGCCAAGTACTGTAGTATGGATCAGCTGCCAATAAATCTTCAAATGCATGTGAAAACAAATTTTCAATAATAATGGTAATTAACAATTATAGAACATACTGTACAGTGAATTTTCAATAACTATTACAAATTAGACCTTTAAATATTAATGGCTCCCATTAGCATAACAATGCATTTAAAATCTAACCTATATATATATATAATGTTTCCCAAATTGTCAAAATATACAGGTATCATACACTACCTGACAGCTAGGGGTTTGCAATACACACACAAGACTGCATTACTTATTTCTTAAACAAAATTGAAGACATGATTGCTACCATTCACAACTTAACATTAGACTTTACAGTGACCTCTACTAGTTTTTTTACCTCTATCAAGTGGATTATACTGGTTAGAGGGACTAAGTTGTACCATGTTAGAGGCAGTGGGGAATCCTGAGTGGTTTTCTGAATGTGGATGCACCCACTTTTCATTTTTTTAGCTGCATTAGCCAACTTCGTCAATATGTTTTCTGACTGGTGGACAGGGCGAGAAATGCTCCTCCCAGCCCACACTAATACCTGCACAGCTAAACTCTACCAATTGTGTCCCTTAATTTAATGTTTTTCTCTCCTAATTATTCTCAACTTTATTTAACTGAACTAACTTAATGACAGCTTAAAGGAATTTTTTCTACCCTCTAGCACATACAATTATTATAGTGCAAGCAAAGGAGAATATCAACTTAAATGAGTAACAAATATATCTGGGATTGAAGGCATCAAAACATCATATAGATAATAAGCTTAGGTGAGATGTATGTTAACTGGTAGTGAGACAACCATTAACAATTGTGGACTAAAACATCTCGTAGGAAAAAATGCCTGTTTAAATGCTTAGATTCAAATACAGTACTTTTGTTCTTAGAGGCAACATAAATATTTGGTTATTACAATAAAAATCCTTCATGAATATGTTTTCAGTAATGGATCCACAGCAGAGTTATACCACCACGCAATTACCATACAGTATACTATAACAGGATGGTGACTGATCATATAGGACTCTGCCATAACAGGCCTACACCTAACTTAAAGGGGTCAATTCTAATGGACCCCAATCCTAATGGCCAGGTTAAGTTTGGGTTTATTAGGACTGGAACTAATAGGATTTGCAACCAAGAGGGAAACACCAGAACAGGTTACCAGTATACGTATACCATAAGACTATTAAATCAAGACAAAAAATTTCCAGAGAAAAAGTCAAGAATTTTTTCCTTAGAAATTTTTACTCATTCTTCCACACAGGATGATAGAAGACATTATTGCTCTCCTGCATCTTATTACCACAACTGGAATATATTGTCTTAAAAGCTAGTTAATCACTGCAAACACCTTGGCTTCAGCTTATATTTAGGGACAAAACAAAATAGGGCCTTGAGACTCTTCAGCCCAGGTCATCCCACCTTATAGTGGAGTGAGGTGCTGGATATAAGATAAGAATACATTCATTTCCAAATGTCATATCAGGCCTGTAAGCTCCACACAGTAGTAATAAGGTAAATTATATTATCTATGTCCACCTTCTGCGAGCATGGGGAGGATTTTTCAAGGTCTTTTGGAGTAAAAATAAATAAAATAAATTGACACTCCAAGATTCACAAGAAAGGGTATATTGTATTGTGCTTTTTTTTTTACAATTTACAAGAGTAATACAGTACAGGTAGTCAGATTACTGTTAATTTGTTCATGAAATGCGATTTTTGTAGATTTTGGGATTTGCATATTTTTCTCAGAACCCAAATGAGTTTCATTACCGATACTGTACGGGTACTACTCAAAAATAAACCTTATGAGAAAAAAAAACTAAGTATGAGAACTCTATTTATAACACCTTACTAGCAGAATTATTACCTAAATTTTACTATAAATACAGTTTTTACCATCTAAAATAAGTAACACATAAGACAAACAACATAAACACACACAGTTCTGTATACAGAAAGTCCAATGAAATTTTTTCAATATTACATACTGTATATGTAAAAAGAAATTCTAAATAATCCTACCATTTTGTATCAAATTATATGAATACAGGAACCCCTCAAACTGAACTTTAACTACTGTACCAATAAATCTGTAAACATCAGACCCTATTTCTTAAATAGTGTATATGTACTCTTTGTTTTCTCAAAATCAGCTCCGTATACCAAGTAACTTCACATCAATGCTACAATGGTCCATTCAGACTCTACCCCGGGGATCCAAAAACACCACCGTCCCAGGTCAGTCTTGTGTTCTGCACACATCATATTCTAGTGGTCATATATGCTATTTATGTACAGTATATTTTTTGAGGATACCAAACCCCATTTCATCACCCTGGCAAGTGTAAATGGTAGTGACTAAGGTGTAAAGCCAAAAGGAGCATACAAGCAATGCTGATAAATTGTTAATAAGCAAACACCTCAGATGTAGAGACATCACATGACCAAGACATCAGCCATATCACCCCATCGTTCCCTATATCTTGGCTTTAGATAGAAGGGGAGGCAAACAGATGTCCAGTATTAGTAAAGGAGAAAAATGGAGAACTCAGAGAAAGCCTGCAATGATTACTAAGGTCACATTGGATTACACCTTTCTAACATCTGATCGGGATTGACCCCAGAACACACTGGTGAGAGACATCAACACCACTATAGTCTCTGATGATGAGTACAACCCTATTCTCTACTGTATATGTCTACCAATACACCTATTTTTCAGATATTGTACTGGGAGTCTTTTAATGTGCCTATTACAGTCATTACCTCAAAAAATAATAAGTATATTGAATATTAAGTTGATGAAACAAAATGCCATAATGGATAGTTTGTATGTCAACCAATAGACTGCAGCGCATAATTCTTTAAAATATGAACCTGTAAAGCCCTCTGTAGGAACAAAGATCATAGCACAATGGAAATCCTTTCAAAGAGATTCACAACAATAATTCCTTTCAGTGGAGAGTTCGTAAAGCAATTTCATCACGAAGTACATCGAGCAAGTTTGGTACAACATCCTCTTGCCTCCTCTGTTTTCGTAAAAGTTCAATTTTGCTTCTGATGTAAGTCTTATCCTTCCCTAACAGCCGCCACAGACTGTCACAAAACATTAGAAGTGGAAAATAAAGACCTTTACCTATCTTTCTGTTACTATGCGACTTAAATTTTTTAAGAGCAATCTGAGAGAACACATAAGCTCTATCGTAATTACTCACGGCGTGTAAGCAAACGATCAACTGGCAGAGTGTTCGGAGGATGAGTCCAGTGTCCCAGTGAAGGCTACTCAATAGTATATAAGTATTTTCTAGGATAGGACATGCTTCTTCAAACTGAGAATGGAGGAGGAGATTATTGCTTATCGTTACCTCTGGATGATACAGGAACTTGGAGAAAACAGCTGTACGACTCAGCACTCCCTCATCCTGTACAAAATTCATAAATCGAGCCAATCCTTTGCAACGCTCCGTAATCACGTCCATGCTGAAGTTACCTGAAAGAGGTGCAACTAATTAATAAATGAAACATAACATTCAGTGAGGAAACTTTATCTATTAAACCTCAAATAAAAATATATACAATAGCCAGTAAGCAGCATCAAGAAACAGATAATTTTAGAGGTGAAATTTGACATTATTAACTGAAATTAGTGTGGTGAAGGAACAACAGTTGACAAACAGCAAATTAAAGTTATTCTTATTGGTCTTCTAGTGTTTCTGTCCAAAAGAAATTCTTTTGGAACACAGTAGAAAGAACACAAAATTATTCGAGTACAACAGATCACAAGTGTTAAGATTACAAGTGAGCAACTGAGCATGACTTGGGATGTATAACTGTGTGTACTATTGATCTTGGGCAAACTGCATTAAGAAGGAAAAGGCTTGTATAATGAAAAAGAAAATATGAATTGATACATAAATATAATGTACACTGGTTTCCCTCAAACATAAGATGGACCTTAATTTACTACTCGCCTATAAGAACCTTCTTGGGGAAACCTTCAAATTCCTCCATGAGGGATCTATGAGAATCCATCAAAGCATTGTACACAGAGAGGAACTCGGAATATCTGCGTTCAAACGTAGCGCACTTCTTGAGTATGGGCTCATATGATACACCATCCTCCCCCTCGGAGTATTGTAGGAATCGCTGTGCCTCAACTGTGTACACCTGTGGATTGTACTCTCCTGTTACAATTGTATTGGAATTATTTCAGTGAATGTATTATCCTCTCTCCCTCTTTGTCTTAACTTTCATTCTGAATCAGATCCTGCAAATACTGTTTGAGTACCAGTTGAAGTTTTAAATAAAAAATACAGGTACTGTATAGTAATTTCCAAGTGGTGACAATGCAGTAAAGTTATACAGTAGTACGGAGCATAAAAGTATAATTCCTGTTCTGTTGCCAGTACAATATCATGTTTCTACCTGCAGGTTTTATCAATTTATCAACCACAAATAATAATGTTCAAAAGACTGAATAGGAAACAAGGTGGATTAAACAATATCCATCTATTTATGTCCCAAGTTTAGAAAAAACAATTTAGTTGTTATTGGGAAACTAAAGACATAAAATAAAAAGCATGGTTGTGTTCACTGCAGTAGATACTTTATGGGATGCTTCACACACACAATATGAAAATCATATTTCTCTATGTGGTTACACCTCCCACTTTTGTGTAGGGCATATCAAGGGGCACAGAAACCTCAGAGGGGACAAATACAGTACCGGCAATGTAGATATTTTTAAACAATTAGAAATGCTCACACAAATTTGCTAATACAGTATACAGTACTTTTAAAATAAAAACAAATCTTATAAAAATAAAATCTCCAGTTATTTTTATACTTGCTCAGTGAAAAACATATTGATCAGTTTGCATCTGAGGTGGTAAGAGTGGGTTTAAGTCTAGATTTACTTATACACAACTTTGTACCAACTTAACATACTGAGGAAATCATGGTAACACAGATAAGAATGAAGTCTGTAATCATAATCATAATTCACCTAATGAAATGTACTATGGATGTGTAGATGAATGGTAAAACATACACCACACAAACAAACGGTAATGGATTTGATTCCCAACAACATTGGAAGATTGGGCTTCTTCCCTTAACACTAGCCATTGTGGCAATAAAATGTGCATATTGCACTATCAAATGTGTTCGTCAATTTTGGAACAGCCTTTCAAAGGCTGTAATCTGAGCTAAGGGTAACCTACTAGTCACTAAAATCTAAGAATCATAGCAACAGTCTGGTTACCCTATATAACAGCAGGAGAAGGCTTGCAAGCATTAAGAGAAAAGATATGTTCAATAAACTTTTCCTCCTTTACTTACTTGAGGATATTTTGACCATAAACAAGGTCTTTAATCACTGTAGAATGGAAAGCTGTAAAATATATAAACCTGTCCATTTTATGGACAATTGGAGTATACTTTACTTTTCTACAGCTTTGTTGTTTGTGAATGTCACGCCTTATAGTGCTTGCCTCCTTTATTGATGTACATTTACTAGAATATAGCTGTGACTTTTATTGTTGATTGAGTATGGTTTAATTGTACAGAAAATATCTTGATTCTTACCACAAACTTTTCCTCTTTAGTTATCTGAGTACGTGCTGATTGGATAACATATCTGACGACAGTCCTGCACTCCCTCCTAGAAGCAGAGAAAGAGTAAGGTGGAGTCCTTGATGCTAGTGAAGTGACAGGATCATCTGTAATGTAATTAAAAATACAGAACACCTCTTAATAAGATTGAAATTAACCACTTGTCTTGTTATCAAGAATTTCTTTTTCATCATATTTAAATACAATACATGTGCAGGTATAATTGGCACCAGTCCTAATGGCTTTCAACTTAACCCAATCATGATATACAGGTCGCAGCCCATTTCAACAATATTTTTTAGTTATTGAAGGAGACTAAAAGCTCAAATAATTCAAATTGCCCCAAATAAGTGCTACTGTACCTTCATTGTCTGATGACAAAAGATCGTCTCGAGAAGTTGTTGAGCTCTGAGTGGGAGGGCATGATGGCTCTGAGTTGCAGGGTGAAGAACAAGTTGGTTCTGGGTTGTAGGAGGGATGTGACAGCTCTAATTCACATGATGGATTTGCATGGCACAAAAGTGCAACCTCTTCCTCCTCTTCCTCCAGTGCACTGATATCATCATCAGTGTCCATTCTACCAGTACGTTCTAAAAAGTATTGAACAGAGTTAGCTAAGTGACAAGAATAGTCTTAGCTATATTTATATTCCTAACTCAATTAAAGTGTTGGTGGTACAGCGGTAATGAATGTATCTCTCACCAACAGGTCAAGGGTTTGAATTCAGCTTGGTCCAGACACACATGAGAAGGGTGTTACCAGTGTGCTACTACCACACACCACAGGTCTCCCAGAACCCAGTTTCCTCCTGTACTAACACTGGATAGACCAACCGTCCGAAAAGTTAGTAAGCTGATAAGTGGTGAAAATCATAAAAAAAGAGCACAGAATTTGTGAAACTGTCATTACATAGGGACTGGTACTGTACCTGCACTTTATATATAAATAATTATGCTATACGGTTCTAGATATATGTCATACCTATAAGACACATTATCATAAGTTCATATTAATTTTGTTAATGATGTATAACTGGAAAGTAGTTACACAGTGTAAATTATTTATTATTTTATAATATTTCATAAAATGTCTTGGTCTTAACAAATGCTTCCCAGTGACCTTTCCATATCTTACCTTACCAAATCTATGTAACCTAACCAGCCTAACCTAAGCCAATTTGCCTAATTTAACCTTACCTAAATTAATGTGCTTCTATCCTAGGATAGGTAGGTTAGGACTTGGTTGTTCAGAATGAATAAATAGCCCAAGCGGCTAGCAAGCCGTTCAGTGGTAGCAGTCTCCTCATAAATTACCAAAATCAATATTCCAGGTACAGTATATGTATCATATTATCCTACTGATACCGACTAATAGATGTGGAAGGCAATATTTGGCTATTAAGGCTAACAGATAGAAAATAAATGCCCGATCATTACCTTCAGTATTAATATTTACTAACAGATTAGCTATCCTTCCAGCGTTCACTCGTGCTGTACAAATACCGTCAGTCTAGGAGCGTCTTTCTTCATTGTCCCAGATAAATAAGGCATGTCAAAAGTTCAAAGCTACATGAGATTCACTGTGAGATAAGACGTGAACGAGCTTGACCTGAGGAGGCTGGAGGTGGTGGGTGTGACGCCCTGCCAGGTGGTGTCCAGAGCTGTTTTGTTTACAAGTTTTCCCGGGAGATTTAAATACCTTAAACCATCTGTGTTTTAATCAGTTACTTCTTGAATATCCAGAAAATATCTATGTTTGGTTTTTTTTCAATTTTGTTTCTCTTTCTAAATGACCTCTCTATACCATAAATGACAGCAATTCTAAGTTTGTTTAAAATCATAAATGAAAGTTAAAGGGGACATATTTAGGGAACGGGTGTATTGCTGTAAGAATTAATAAATGACTCCATACAAATAAACAAACAATCCTTAACTCTCTGAAACACTTAAGAACATTTTGTTTTTAATAGGGAGTTTGTACGATTAGATACACCACGTTTACTAAGGTCATAAGCAAATGGTACTCATGCAAGGTCAAATTGGTTCAGCATGCGTACATAGACAATAAAGGTATACATTTGTAGATAGATATTTATTCAGTAAAATCATCATAGAAATTTACATTGATTCAGCATGTATATAGACAATACAATTATACACTCCAGTTTACATAGACAGTGCAGGTACACAAACGATATACAGTACATAGACAGTGCAGGTCTACAAACAATAATTGTAAAAAGTAAGGCAATGCGACCAAACATAAACAACTCAACCAAGAATTACCCAAGAAACCAATAGTGTTAAAAATTGTCTGCCAACATACTCCTGTCCTTGGGCGCTTGATGATACTCCCGTCTTCCAAAAACTTCCATAAACTCGTGAAATTTCATCAGCATGCAAACTTGAGCTCAAAAGTTGGTGATACTTGTCTAGAAAATTATCTTTAATACTTCACTTAACCTTTGGATTCCTTTACCGTTAAAAATGTCTTATAAAAAGATGCCCAAAATAACGAGTTTCCTTGTGGGGGGGGAGGGGGGGTTTAGAGGGCACCCCACATGTACAGGATAGAATAAAATGATTGAGAGATAGATAAAAGAAAGTAAAGATAGATAAATAAATTAATACTGTTACTTCAATAGAATCTTCCATCTCCACTATTCACCATCATCTTGTATCACCGCCACCGTCGCCCCATCACTCTGACCACTATCACCACCACCCTGACCATCACCACCATGACCATTACCACAATCACCACCACTATCCTGACCATCACCACCACCACTATCCTGACCATCACCACCACCGTCACCACCGTCACCAATCACCACCATCACCATCTTCACTACCACCATCACCATTATTTCTATCACCATCACCACCACTATACACCATTCTCTACTCGGTCTTCTTTTCTTCATCATCGCTGCTGCTGTCACTTGAATCATCATTATTCTTTACTTTCTTGTCATTGTTGCTTGAACCACCAGTGTCATTCTTCACTTTCTTGCAACAATAATAACAGCTGGTGACGAGGAGGAGGATCAGCATCAGAACGACGAAGATGGTAGCCACGTAGAGCAGGACGAGGAAGGGCAGGTCAAGGAGGACGATGACGGCGAGGGAGAAGATGTGGAGGGAGATGTTGCAAGAATCACCGGGGCAGAAGCTTCGTCTCTCCACCAACCAGACGTTACCTGTTCCACACCGGTGAGAGAGTTGAGTTAGGTTAGGTTGGGTTAGGTTAGGTTGGGTTAGGTTGGGTTAGGTTAGGTTGGGTTAGGTTAAGTTAGGTTAGGTTAGGTTAGATTAGGTGTGTTTTCATGCTTTAATAGACTATCTCCCTTAACTGTGAACTTTAATAATCTTGATATGATATAAATTGTACTGGGAAAAAATATTAATTTAGTAATTTAATGTTACAGTATTTTAGCTGTGTAGTGATTTACACGTGATGACAATATTAAAATGTTAAATGATTTAAATATATGAGGAGAAATGTGACAAGTGGTTGACGCCCGAGTCCATGATGGGGCGAGGAGCCTTGGGTGTGGGCTGGTGGGGGTGAGGAGCCTTGGGTGTGGGCTGGTGGGGGTGAGGAGCCTTGGGTGTGGGCTGGTGGGGGTGAGGAGCCTTGGGTGTGGGCTGGTGGGGGTGAGGAGCCTTGGGTGTGGGCTGGTGGGGGTGAGGAGCCTTGGGTGTGGGCTGGTGGGGGTGAGGAGCCTTGGGTGTGGGCTGGTGGGGGTGAGGAGCCTTGGGTGTGGGCTGGTGGGGGTGAGGAGCCTTGGGTGTGGGCTGGTGGGAGTGAGGAGCCTTGGGTGTGGGCTGGTGGGGGTGAAGAGCCTTGGGTGTGAGCTGGTGGGGGTGAGGAGCCTTGGGTGTGGGCTGGTGGGGGTGAGGAGCCTTGGGTGTGGGCTGGTGGGGGTGAGGAGCCTTGGGTGTGGGCTGGTGGGGGTGAGGAGCCTTGGGTGTGGGCTGGTGGGGGTGAAGAGCCTTGGGTGTGGGCTGGTGGGGGTGAGGAGCCTTGGGTGTGGGCTGGTGGGGGTGAGGAGCCTTGGGTGTGGGCTGGTGGGGGTGAGGAGCCTTGGGTGTGGGCTGGTGGGGGTGAGGAGCCTTGGGTGTGGGCTGGTGGGGGTTAGGGAGAGTCGGTGGCAGGAGGAGGAAGGTCGAAGTCAAATGATAAGGAACATAATGTCATGGCTCGCGTGTTTCCATTTCCACAGGCAGGGAGGATGTTTCCCTCAGTCAGTCAGTCAGAGAAGGCAATCAAAGAGCTTATTCATGTAACAAATAATCAAAACAAGAACTTACCGACACCAATCCAGGCGAACTGGAAGATAATAAGAGCGACAACTGGAGTGAAGATAATTATGGAAGCTGGTGGCCACGAGATAGCGATCCATTTGGGGAAGATCAGGTACCAACACACCTTCATTACTGTCACCAGCATCACGGTACCTGCAGGTATACACACTATCATTCAGTACCTGGTAATGTATCTTTGGTTAGAATATGACAAGCATCTTACGTGATATCTAGACCATTACAAATTCAATATATGAAAAAGGCTTTATCTTTTCTACACACATACACACACACGCTACTCCCTTCCATAGAGCGAGGGATAGGGTGACATACTAACCGAAGACGATAAGCCAAATTGATATCCACTCGAGGTCATTGCAGGGGCGTAGGTAGAGAGAGCCCATGACTATACTAGCTATGGCAAGCAACACGTACAGTACCACGCAGATGACACCCACCCACTCCTGCCAGCTGAGTCCTGAAGTAACAACACACAAGATAGGAAGATTAGATCAAGGTAAATATTTTAATTTGCTTAAGATTAGGTTAGGTTAGCTTAGGTTAGGTTGGGTTAGGTTGGGTTAAAATGAGTTTGGGTAGGATACGTTAGGTTAGATTTGGTTAAATTTGTTGTAATAAATGGTATATTGAAGGTTTTAAGTGTCATAGTGAAAGGTTGTGCGAGAGACATTGTTAAGGTGAGAGATTTTAGGGAGGTGAGAGAAACAGACACGTGAACAACAGAGACAGATACTGACGGTAAGTCCGGCCGGGGAGACAGCAGTAAGGGAACTTGTTGGTGTTGTCCTCAAGGTTCGACTCTTCCGTCTTGTTCTTAGTGATGCAGGCGGCGATGGACAGCGCCTGGGTGACACCATGAAACAGTTAACACACACACACACACATACATGTACATTATATATTTTCTTTATATACATATGCATTATTTAGTTATACATATTTTCATTTATGTGTAAGTTACTGGCTATGTATATCTGAAGAAATTGATTATATCTATAATTTTCAGTGAAGGAAATTATTAAAATATATCTTATTACATTTAATAACACTCACCAGGAAGAAGAAGGCGTAGAAGACGTCGAACACCACAACCACGGCCAGAGCGAAGTGTAGGAAGGGGTAGTTACACTCCTGGACGTATATGTTACTAGCTGATGAACTCTGGCAAGCAAGGTAGGCTCCAGCCACCGCCACGTTCCCTGCAGGTCAGGTTAGGTTTGGTTAGGTCAGGTTATATCTAAGAAAGTTAACTTCACTTAGGTTCAGAAAATGTTGCTAAATTATAAGATAGATAGATAGACATTTTCTAAGGTACACCAAACAGAAGAAATGAGAAGAAAAAAAACAATTCCATATTTCTTTTTTTAATATAATATTCACTAAATCATCCTATAGTTACATGTCTTGCTTTTAACACGAACTAACTATATAATGAAAACAACAATAGCTTTTAGAAGAGTTTAATCCTACCTGGCAGGCATGCAATATATACCAAGATATCATTATCACTAAGGCACGTGCAGTAGATCGAGCAGTAGGTGATAATAACAAGATATCAAGCAGTTTCGTAAGAGTGCAGGATATCGATATAAAATTCGTGCTCGTAGTTATGGTCATGCGTAAGATGATAACAGGATATCAACGTAGTGCTGCAGTGTAAAAGATGATAACAGGATATCGACTCACCGAGGACAAGCCAAATGAAGTTGATGACGAGGAGGGTGACAGCGAGGATGAGAGGTCCGTCTAACAGTCTCCCGTGAGCTAACTTGGCCCTCCATGCCAGGATCCCCACCAGAGCCCCCAGCGAGCTCACACCTGTACCACACCACACCTGTATACTACACCTGCACCACACCATACCTGTATACTACACTTGTACCACCACCCCACACCTGTATACTACACCTGTACCACCACACACCTGTATACTACACCTGTACCACACCACACTTGTTTACTTCACCTACACCATACCTGTACCACCACACACGTCAATACTACACCTTTATCGTTACATATCTGAATACCATAACCACTATATACCTGTAACTCTACCACATAGTAGTTATCACATGTGGTGTACATAACTGTGTGAGTGTCATGCTTGTACACACGTCTTAAGTGAGCGGTACACATGTTTACAAATGCATATATTTGAGTATGTGCTTCCCAAGTTGTAGTGGTTAGTTAAGTAGAAAAAGTAGGAAAAGTAATAGTAATAGTAGTAGTAGTAGTAGTATGAATATATCATTAACCATTATTATTATTATAATTATTATTATTATTATTATTTGTGTCATCATGAGTCATTATAAGTCAGTGAGTCAGGTAGAATAGCCTGACTCACCGTAATATGAGTCAGTAGCGAGACTCACCGTGAATGACGAGCCACAGGTCCAGGAGGTTGTCATACCAATAACACCGAGTCACGGGCACCACCACAGCCGCCAGGGACAGTAGACTCAACACTACACACGTGATGGACTGTAACACCTCCTCCGACCCACATCCTGCCGAGGTGTAACGCTATGTAACGTCCTGCCGTGCTATGTAACGTCCTGTCGTACTATGTAACATCCTATCGTGCTATGTAACATCCTGCTGTGCTATGTAACATCCTGCTGTGCTATGTAACATCCTGCTGTGCTATGTAACATCATGTCGTGCTATGTAACATCCTGTCGTGCTATGTAACATCCTCCTGTGCTATGTAACGTCCTGTCGTGCTGTGTAACATCCTACCGTGCTATGTAACATCCTGGCAAGGTATGAGTAACGCTATGTAACACTCCCACTGTGCAGTAGTTGTCAAGGAATGTATTTTTGTGATCTTATCTTTAATTAAAAATAATAATTCATTTAGTAATCTTAATTTAACATTATTTAAACAGATACAATAATAGTTACAAAATATAAAATACAGTATTATATTTATAAGGTGAATCATGACCGGTGGTGATCGTTGTGTGTTCTAGCTCAAGATTGAAGAAGCCGCAAGTCCAGAAAACTGTGAGGGCAAACTTTTTCGGAGTGGGAGTTGTAAACTCTTGGAACAATCTACCAGAGAGTGTTGTGACGGCACCGAGTGTGAGCTCTTTCAAGACAAGACTTGACCAACACTGGAGCGGGTTCAGGTACATTCAGGAGCCGGTGCATGCCCAGAACTTGCCAACAGTGCGTGACAGAGACGTGACCGATCGCCCAAGCGGCTAACGAGCCGATCATTTGGTGAAGAGGATAAAAGGAAACAAAAC
Organism: Homarus gammarus; assembly: GCA_958450375.1. NCBI lineage: Eukaryota > Metazoa > Arthropoda > Malacostraca > Decapoda > Nephropidae > Homarus > Homarus gammarus. Next base: position 1,146,166 of record CAUDMG010001490.1, read on the forward strand.
AGGGTTCGGAACCTAAATTTGAAAAAGTTGTTTGTGTTTTCCATAATTTCTTTTACCTGGGGAATATGTTTTCATCATCGAGTTTGGAAGATATGAGGGTAACTTAGATAAGGTGTTTATCTTGGTGAGTTGTAGTTAGGTGTACAGTAATACTTACTCCGTGAGGTGGGTGAAGGGGTGACCTCACTCTGAGCTGTAAATGGTAATGAAGACAGTGTTAGAGGTGGTTAGGTTAGGTTAGAAGATCGTGGGGTGGTAGCATTTGGGTTAAGTGAACACTAAACAAAATTATACCACGACACCAGGATGTGATAAATATCATATTATAAAAATAAACTAGAATATTGCTGATATTTATAAATGTATATGTGTTTATATGAATGTTTATGTACATGTTTATATTTATATGTATGTGTATAAATGTAGACAAAACAATGATCACTAAACTTACGCATCACTCTGGCAAAAGGCATCTCTCTCCCGGTGATGGTGACGACCCTCTCGCTCTTCACACCTGGGCAGCACTGTTCTCACCCAGTCCTCTTTGGGAGAAAAAGATACGTATACATAGATAAAGATAGATATACATACAGATACACTTAAGACACAGGCTGTCATAGAAGAAATTATTTTATGACGCTTTAATCCGAAACGGGGTGTTGGGCCTAAATTATACTTTGAAATTTTAAGAAATATGATCAAATATCCATGACTAACAATAATACTGTACTTACAGGTAACATGTTTATAATAAAAAAAATAATTAAAAGTCACATCAACGCTAATATCATATTTACGAAATTTTAAAACAGCTATATGAGAAAGAGTATGGAAAAAAAATATTCACCGACAAGGTTCGAACCCAAAGACTATCCTGAGATGAAATTACAAGCAGCAAAGACGTTAATTATTTACCTGAAGGAAGTGTGTGTGTGGATAGAAAACTCGGAAACAGGACTATGCTTCACACACCTTCACCACCACACCTGCCAGCACAATAACTCTCCCGGCACCTCACTGCTTCCTATCCCCTACCAGTGTACACACCCATTGACCTCATCTGATATAACTTCCCCCCTCCCCCTTGATCCAAATACATTCCTAAACACACGAGATTGAAATCGAAATGCTTGTGAAATCTCTTCTATTAACGTTGCGATCTGTGAGGCGGCTATAACAGTCAGACCCAGATTCCCGTAATAAAATCAATCGTGAGTTTGTCCAATTTGGGTTTGGTTAGATCTATCACGCACTTCATCGTAATTCAGATGATCTAATTCCGTTGCAGCTGAGAGGATGAGTAAAATTAATATCGAAGTAATCTGAAAAAAAATACATCAGCAACCAACGCTTATGGTGAGAACGACAATACTTACAAACTAATATACAGGAATAAACAGTATACCGATAACTACCTATGCTTGATCAAATATAAAAAAAATATGCAATTTAAAACATCATAAAAGTCAAATAAATAGAAATTCAGATATACTGGCGAATATAAACTAATTTGATATATTTAACATACAAATAAACAGTGACAATTTAAATTAAAAACAAAAAACAAGAAAATCATGTGGGGAAATTTGTATCGTTTTTGTCCCTGTGGCGTAAAGAAGTGCTTATTGTAGAAGCTTTTGTAGCGTAGAGAATCAATTTTGTAGACATACTGTAGTGGTATCATTATATCCCGTTAGTATCTTTCATAACCTCTACACTCACACACACACACACACACATACACACTGGAGGATAACTTTTAACTAAGATACATCACCTTTGAGGACGATGATTTAACTCTTTGTGGATGATGATTTAACCCTCTGAAGACGATGATTCACCCCTTTGAGGACGATGATTTAACCCTTTGTGGACGATGATTCACCCCTTTGTGGACGATGATTTAACCCATTGAGGACGAAATTTTAACCTTTTTATCCCCGAAGGATTAATTGGTAAAGGTTATGTGAGGGAGGTAGTGATAGCTGGGGGGAAGGAGGGGTAGGAGGGGTAGTCGTAATGTTGGTGAGGGGGAGGGGAGGGAGGGGGAGGGTGAAGGTAAGAGGAGGGACGAGCCATCAACAGTAGTAGAGGTGTGATAGTTGTACCGACGGCAGGTAGCAGCCAGCTCTCCTTCACCTCACCACGAATCACTACACTGACCAGGTATCTTCGTGACGCTACAATGACTTAGTTATGTAGTGACCATATATTCTTGGGATTATTTAAGTGAGGTAATGTTTGTGGCGTGACTGCTCTCAAACTTACATTGAAGTAGAAACATGTTTTTTTGCGAATATCTTAATACATTATTGATGTTAATCCTACATGAAGGCACCAGACGTGTGTTGAAGATCGTCAACATTACCGGGTGAAAGGATATGGCACTCGCCTCATTCACTAAGGGTCGCTGGTTCGATCGTGGGGCAATCCCAGATCACCCAGCTGTAGATGGGTATTTAACTTAACAAGATGGGAAGGTGAATGAGACTGAGTGCAGTACCGGCTATGCTGCCTCCTTGTGTACCGAAGGTTTACCACACAGTGTGATGTAACCACACTATCTCTAAAGGCGGCGGCACACTGGCCACTTTCCTCCAAACGTGCTTGACAAACACGGTCTGGTCAGCAAAACAAAGAGACTTTTTGCGTCACACTGGGGTGTCTTGTTGGCCCGTCTGCCCAACACAACGAAAACAACAACAAAGCGTCCATGCATCCTGTTGCTACAGTTGAGGCCTCGCAGGATTGTGCTATCGTTCTTCAATTGATGAAGAAAAGACAATGGTCGCGTCGAGAAGTTTGTTTAAAAGTGGCGGCCAGTGTGCCGCCACCTCAACGGGCCTTATGGGACCCATTTTCACCTTTACCGATATTAAAGTGGGTTTTTTTTTACCTTCCTATACATTCATACCTTTGTGTGTGTGTTTGTATATCTACATATATATGATGTATGTACGCCATATTTATAGATAGTTTCTAAGAGGATAATAATGTCATAGCTGTATCAAACTAAGATGACACAAGCGGGTTATTTCTGAAACTGATGTTATATTATGTTCTAAATATGGATGTATTTGTGAAGTAAGGTTATTATTATTATTATTATTATTTATTATTATTATTATTACATGCAGGTAGAGAGTGGACGTGTCGGAGTTCTCACCACCACACGCCTGCAGGCTGTAGAGTATCACCATGTCGATGCTGAGTGAGTACACCCTCTTTGAGTACTGTTAGCTTTTGTTTATTTTTCTATAATAAAATTTTATGAACATATTTATGCCACAAAACCCTGAAATAATTTGTTCTATAAATTTCCTCTATTCTGATTGACCGGCTGATTGACTGACTGATTGGATTATTGATTGACTGGTTGACTGAATGACTGACTGAATGACTGACTGACTGAATGACATCACTCAATAGCCATTTATTATCTTGTTTCAGCGTCGACCGATACTCAGAAATACTAATACATGTAAACATATTTACTCGTGCTATTATCTATCGTATTTTCAGGTGTATAAAGCCCCACCCCCCCCCACTCGTCGCCCCCTCCTTACTCTACCCCAGATAGATAGTAATCTCTCCTCCCCCCCCCCCACACTGACCTGCCTCTACCCCCTATAGATAAAGATCATCATTCACCACCTCCCTTTATTCCTCCCTGCCATCTCCCCCTCCCTGACCTCCATCTCTGGACACGTTCCCAACACTACCTGATTGATTGCTCTAATATAGAAACTGATAATAGGTCTTATTTGTGTTTTCTGGTAATTATGTGAATAACATTGACCCGTTGTACCAGATTCTCTCCCTCTCTTTCTCTCCTACCACCTTGATTCGCCTTAGCTTGGGTGAGAATCTGAGACAGCTACCTCGTTTGAGATACAGTCAGGTCATTGATCCTCGTTCGTGAATCTGGATCCGAATTCAAACCCGGGTACTTTACATAGAACGTCACAGTGCCTTAGTGCCAGTAACTCCTCCTTGGCATCACTAAGTTCACTAACACCTTGGTATCACTTGCAGTTCTTTAGCGCCATTAATTCCTCCTTGGGACTAGTAAATCCTCCTTAGCGCCACTAAAGCCTTCTTCCACGTCACTTAAACCTTCCTCAGCGTCACTAACCCCTATCCTGGAGTTAATAAGTCCTTCCTTGGCGCCATTATCACCTCTCTCTTGGTCGTGGCAGAAGTGACCTCCCTTCGATGGACGGTGTTCTTCCTCTATGGGGTGTTGGTATGCCTCTCCGTAGTGTCAGTGATCTTGGGTGCCCTCAGCGTCATCAGCTGTGCTCAAGAGACTTTTCTGGACTACTGGCTTCTAGTATTAGGTGAGTCATGCTACTACCCCTGGACTACTAAGGTTAGGTTAGGTTAGATTAATTTGAGTTTGGTTAGGTTAGTTTAGATTTGGTTAGATTATATTAACTTAGATTAAATTAGGTAAGATAATTTTGGTTAAGTTATGATAAACTTAATCTTCGATATTATTATAAATAACACCAAATTCTGACCTTAGGTATTACTACCCTGGGGTTCGTGGTGAGTTTTGTCGTGTGGCGCATCACTCCCTCCTGTGGCCGACTCATTAGTGGCACCAAACACCTCATGAGCTTCCTTCTCATCATCAACGCCGGCTGGCTTATCCTAGGTAAGGGCTGGTTCCAGTCTTTCAAAGATTCCGTTCCTTAAGTAACTACTTTTGGAGACAATGGATTATTGACTTATTACTGTATATACTGTATATAAATTATTATTATTATTATATTATTATTATTATTATTACAGGTAACGTCGCGGTGGCCATATCCTATCTCGAATGTCAAGGAATCGACGCCATCGACTTTTACGACACTGACTGCTCGTCCTCCCTCTTGCCTTACTCTCTGGCCATCGTCGTCATATTTGATATCTTCTACACCATTCTCTTCGTGGTATTGACTTCAAAGATGGCCAATGACTTATTTTTTTTTTAGATTTGTGAAAGGTTCTGTATATTACTTGTTCAACATTGATTACGATTTGATAGTCTTGTTACTGTTTTTTAGTGGAATTCTTATTTTTCTTCTTTCTACACAATACTGTATGTATCTACTTAACAATTATTCGACACCATGTCTTTTTCACATAACTTTTTTAAGAATTTTTGAATTTCATGAAGATCAGGAAATTCAGCTTATTTCACTTGATGACACAGCTAACCAAATTAACCTAACCCTTCCCCCGCTTAGTGTTAGGATGTTTCATCAAGTGAGATAAGCTGGGTTCCTGATCTTCATGAGATCCTTAAGTGCTCATAGTGGTAATGACTCGATCGGAACAGTGTGAAGTCTAAAGTAGTCTTTGTTTCCCCCAGACACTGTGCCTGAAATATGGCGGCTGCTGTGACTTTGAGCCCTCCGTATTCAACATCAAGAAAGGTTAGTAATATTATCCCTACTATGACAGCCATCTCAATAATTCATGAACAAGACGTCAGTTACTTCACTATCATGAAATACCTCTCAGTGGTTCATGAAGAAGACATCGGCAGTAAACTTGTCACTATAACAACAAAAGATGCTAGGCTGTACACTGGTTCTCTGTTCCCCTCAGTGAGTATCAAGATCTGGTGGGTCTATATACTAGTCTTGATTTTCTACGGAGTGTTGTCAGTTGCTAGTATAATCGTGGGCTCCATCTACCTTCGTCCTTGTTACGACGAAGACAAAATTCCTCTCTGGATCATCATTCACGGTCAGTAACCTTGTTTTGTATACTGTATAATCTACTTATATATTAATGTTTAGGTTTGTTACATCATGATTTTGTTTTGCTGTTTCTTGTCATCGAATTTAGAATCTGAATCTGGATCCGAAGAAACATAAATACCTTGGTGTTTTTGTTTCTGTTCTACTAGGGATACTTTTCCTGCATTCCATTTTACTCATCCCATACAGGTGCTCTGACGTTGTTGTGTCTGTTGCTGATAGCGTTCAAACTAAAAGGATACAACTACCTACAAGCCTCCTGGGTCCAGCCGACCTTCATGCTCGTGCTGCCACTCTTCACCGTTGTCTCCGTCAAGATAATCTCCCTCGCCTTTGGTTAGTGCCGTGGTGGTGTAGTTACTGTGGGGGGGGGGGGGGGAGGGGTAAGTTCTATTGATTAAGAAAGATAAAGTTTTTTGTTTCTTTAAAATTCTATGGCATAATTTTATCTAATATATTTGTTATTGTTTTAATACTTGTGAATGGGAACTTAGCTGACGATACTCATAGATAGATAGATGTTTATTATTGCTCTTGTGTTATAATATTTGTGTTTTGTTTGATGCACAGGTAACTTGTGGCTGTACAGGGTTGGCGTTGATTCCTGCTCAGATTACCACAACGTCTGTGATGAAACTCTATACACCTTCACTATCGTCGCCATTATCCTCTTCGATCTGCCACTCGTTGTGCTCTTCTACGTGTCTCTTGCTATGATTATCCTGATGGCGTTCTTGTTCAACCTCACCTGCTGCTACTACTGCTGTGATGGTGACGAGGTGGAGGAGGATCTTGTAGAAAAGGAGGCTGAGTGTAGGATGTCTGGGTAGATGTGTGGTGGTGATGGTGTTGTGTGATGCATGTTGTGACAGTGGGACGCGCTGTGTGACGTTTGTGGTGGCAGTTTGACGTTGTAATGACAGTGGTGGTGAAGGTGTGGTTTTGTCTGACGTAAGTAATGGTGGTGGTGATTTTGTTTATAGTGATGGTGAGTATGGTGGTGGAGGTGGTGATGGAGGTAGTGGTGTGACGAAAAAATGATGGCGGTGGCAGTAGTGTTGGTGATGGTGGTGGTGATGGTGGTGGTGATAATAATGGTGGTGTAACATCATAATCATAAACAGAACATTGGTATGGTGACAGTATTCAATCTTGTCGGATTCCAGCTTATAGATTTAAACCTTTCTTAAAACATTATTTTATCACATCAGTTTAATAACCTACTTGACTTACCGGAAAAATAAGACATTTACAGGAATAAGTTGGTGTCGTATCCGGAGAATTATGGAAGTTCCAATATTCAAGACATGAATAGTTATTTTAAGTGTCCTCGTCATTAAAAATTACGGAGCAAAAAATTATAAGATCGGAGAAGAATTAGAATCAATTTTTAAAGATATTGTACAAGAAAGTGAAGTTTCAACATCCAAAAATCCATGTCTGCTGATTTTATTAAATTATTCAAGAAAATGTAGAGTTAAACAGATTACAATGAAGACTTTAATGTGTTTATTGGTGAGTCGTAATAAGTCCTGACGTATAATTCATCTCCGAGTATAATGATGTCATTTACCAAACTGAAGTTGATTATAAGAAACACCTGCTTGGTGTACGTGGATAATGAAATGCAGTTCTCTGGTCGTTGTGAGGTGACCCTTGGTACATAAGTTACTGGGATTGCAGGTTAAAGGGGCCCTAACTTAACCTAACATAACCTAGGTATATATTAGATTTGAATTTCATACAAGTTTACCTGGATTCAGCATGTTTATAGACTGCAGGCTTATCAATAATGTACTTAGACACCATGGATATACATACAGTTGTAAACAATATGTCGATTTGACCAACGAAAACTAACAAAGTCATCAGATTCTTATTTCTAGTTGAGTCCTTTGCTTAGGCAGAGTATCTTATTATGGTTTGGTTAGGTTAGTTTGAGGGCTCAAGGTACTACTTGACTAGTCCACTTCTTAGTACTGCACTGTATGTTGTTCAGAAAATACATCTTAGTTACCATTTTATGTATGCGCATTTTACACCCTACATAATATTACATAATTACTGCACATGTAACATTTTTCAGTCTTACCTTTAATCATATCTGGTTAATCAAAAGGTAATTATCATACAGGTATATATGTTTTCTTGATATATTTATGAATTCCTAAGTGTTGGTCTTATTTCCGGTTGTTAATTCTGTCATCGGCTCACCAGTTTCTCGTGGCAGTTTTAAAGCTTGAAAATAAAAATGATTTCCAGAATGTAGTTTTATTTCCAGACACCATTCAAGGGAAGTTTAGAATTATGTGTTAATATTTAAAATCTGGGTCATACTTATGTGGATTCGAATTTATAAGTATCATATATTGCACCTACTTGTTGACAGCGTCGTATTGCAGGGAAATTACAATGGGATGAGGGAAGAGATGTCAATGTCAGGAAGTGTAAGAGGATGCACCTGGGGCGTACCAACGGTAAGGAGGCGTATCATATGTCCCAACGGGATGAAGAAACTGCACTAGTTGAGACTGTGTGTGAGAAGGACCTAGGTGTGTATGTTGACAATGAGCTGAAGTTCTCGGGCCATTGCGAGAAGAAGGTAAATCAGGCAAATAAATTATTGGGTCTTATAAGAAGGTCGTTCAGATATCTAGACGGTCCGTCCCTCGTAACGATCTTCAGGAGTGAAGTGCTTCCCCATCTGGAGTACTGTCACCCCATCTGGTCCCCGAGATATGCTAGGGACTGTCAATTGGTTAAAAATGTTCAAAGGAGGGCCACCAGACTGGTGCCTGCACTTTGGCACCTCAGCTACCCTGAGAGATTGGAGCGCCTGAACTTGCCTAGCTTATACTACAGACGGGCAAGGGGGGACCTAGTTGAGGTGTATAAGCATCTCAGGGGGCACTACTCAGTTGAGTGTCCTTAATTGGAGCTGGCGGACGCTCGCCCCACAAGGGGTCACAGCTCAAGATTAAAGAAGCCGCAAGTCCAGAAAACTGTGAGGGCAAACTTTTTCGGAGTGAGGGTTGTAAACTCTTGGAACAATCTACCAGAGAGTGTTGTGACGGCACCGAGTGTGAGCTCTTTCAAGACAAGACTTGACCAACACTGGAGCGGGTTCAGGTACATTCAGGAGCCGGTGCATGCCCAGTACTTGCCAACAGTGCGTGACAGAGACGTGACCGATCACCCAAGCGGCTAACGAGCCGATCAGTGGTGAAGAGGATAAAAGAAAAAGAAAAGAAGTAAAGTTATTAATGTAATGATAAATGGAAAATAATTTACTATTCACATACCAAAATGTTAAAGGACAGATATATATTTATGAAGGTAGATAGCAATGGTAATTATTTGTGGAAAGTACCTGCTAAATTATAGTTAGGAAATGCGTAAAGGAAAATTTAGTTGCTGCGACTGTCAAAGAAAACTAAACAGACAGAAATAGACGAATTATAATGTTAAAATAATGCAGCGAGCAGAGCAGTTAGTAATTGCTTAATTTTTAGAATTTATAAGTCATTTTAGTCTCAAAACAACTACATAAATATTATTAAATTATTTAAGATATATTACATATTTTTAAATGTAAAACTATATAAATAAAGTTAAATTCCTCTCTAGATTTTTATAGATGTAGTTTAACATTGGCTGTTTAGTGACGTCACGAGGACCACGACAATAACAAACCCAGACTGGGACTCATTACATCAGACTCGGGAACAGTTGGGCCAATTGGGTAGTTAGAGTACTTGTTATCAACACTTGTGGCGTATTATGGATTGGTTAAGAAGATTTATTGGCTTTCATGATAGGTAAGGAAGTCTTGATATATTAGTGAATGAACATTATTATGAGTAGCACTTACTAAGGTAAAGGCTTACTAAACACCTATCACCATCTGGCTAGTGGCTACCCTATATTATCCTAAGAGAATAATTTATAATGAAATAGATATAACCTAACTGTACATTATTTGCACCTGAAGCCTCACCAAACCAGCTTAAGCTAACCTAACTGTACATGAAGCCTGACCTGACTTAACCTAACCATGTTTCCTTCTTATGTTTATGCAGGTTTGCTTATATGATTGTATGTCCATCATGCTTTGAAACCATTGATGTTTTACAGATCCCAACAAGATGCCAACCCACTTAGGAACCCTACGTGGGAGGAGATTAGAAGATCTGAAAGGTAAGACCATACAGTATTAAGAAGGAGAAGTGTGTGAATATCTTACAAGGTTAGGGAGAGATATAATTGCTTCCCCCTTTTATAATATGACATTCTATCTTAGAGGATTCAGGGATGATAGTAAAGAATAAATTATACATTACAACAGAATCTTAATGTCTTTGGCTAAACAGTCATCAGAATGAAAACAATTTCAACTTAAAGAATAATTTAGAGTTAACATTATCATGATCATGTCCCCTCCAAAATGGTGCATAAAGGCCAGTTCTACAGATGGTCACGTGCTGTGTTTAGCAGGAGTGGAAAATGGTTGGGAAGATCAAAGAATTGGTAGAAGTTTGGGTAAAAGAGAAAGTTAGGTAATAGAACATCAAGTACAGTATGAATGAAATTGTATGACAGTATCTGTAGATAAAAAAAATAGAGGGAACCTGCAGTTATTTAGTAGTGCAGTTCTTAAAATAGTAGATTGAATTTTCTTATAGAAATGGGTAAATTAATGATAGCTTGATTTTACAGGCTTATTTTTACTGATATCTTTTTCCCTTTAACAGGACACCACCTTCAGATGGTCCATTTGTGGGTGGTGATGACGATTTTACCCCCTTTAAAGATTTTGAAAGCTCCTACTCCTCATTATTTAATCAAATGGATAACATGCTCAGGCAGTTCAATATGATGATGGAAGATTTTCAACATCATCCTGGCCAGGTCATCACGAAGCTGCCAGGTTAGTGTTCATTTATGTTCACCATTTTTGTAAATATATTTGTATGTATAGGATTAATGTGGTATTTCCTGTATTTTCCCACCCTGTAATAAGTGCTGTTCACATTAAGTGTACTGTATATACAGTGTTTTTTAAAAATTTTAAATATCCTCAAAAACTTTAACTTCTTTTTTGTGCTGTACATAATCTTAAATGTACACTTACTTTTCAGTGTAAATATATTTAATCCTGAAAGGAGGAGGAAATAATAGGGGTGAGTGTACATGTCCACGTGTAGAAAGTAACATGAAAGGGCCGAGACGAGAAGTTGAAATGAGGGGCAGCCTTCGTGAGGTATCTCATCATCTCATAAATTTACTGTGTGGCGTATGGACAAAGAATGTACTGTAGCCAAAAGTGTCCTGAATCTGATTGTCATATATTGCTTAATACCATAAAGGAAGTGGAAACCCTACATATCCTTATGGAAACAAAATCGTATGAAATTCCTATTCATGTACAGTAATAACTCGCCATTTAGTCGAGAGCATGATATGGCTTATTCCTCCTCGATTAAGTGCCAAACACACAGTAGGATTCTAGCCACATGACCACACTTGGCCAATCACCAAACTGCACCATCCTCTCAGGCTGTATTAAACGCCCGAGAACCTGTGGGATTGTGTATCTTCCGACGCTGTTTCCTCATATTTTTGTTTGGGGTGATTGGACACCTCTACAAGCTGAATACCCACTCATACTTGTTTATATTCTCAACTTGTATACAGAACTTTCAAAATGAAGCCTTAACTGCCAAATTAATTCACAGGGCTTCATAAATCACTTCACTTTTATCTGCTGAATAATGTGGAATGATATTTCATATACGTACTCTCTTAGCTGGATAACTTGCTCACATCCTCAAATTGGACACAGGACATACGAGGTGAATCCTTAGCTTCTATGTTAATTCACAATGTTTCATGTCACTTCACTATGCATACAAAGTGACATGAAGTGATATGATTCTTACCACATTACCTTGTTCCTAAGCTTTCAGTTGTTGAAGTAAAGTGTTCTGAAAATATTGCTGTAGCCTTCCAATACAATACGGTACTGTAGTTCATTTAGGATCTCATTTTATTAATTTACTATTTTATTTCAGCAATTGATGAAGATCCGTCAGATCATAAGTCACCTCGTGATTTCCTACTGAAAGAGCCAGACAGCGAACCATCCGAAGATTTCAATAATCCACCTGATGGACACACTCCTCATCACCCATATTCTCCCTACTTTGGACCCACTCATCCTTACTCTGGGTAAAGTTACTTTCTCTTTACTCACATTATAAAATGCTTCAAAGAAAAAATTATGTTTCTTGTATAGTATGCACAAAGTTGTACTGTATAGTGTTCTTTTCTTTGGCAGGGTTATCTTTTGAACTCACTGGAGTACTGTAAGGCTGTTACTTTAGCAAGGGTTTATGTTCTAATCCTTAATATTCAAGTTAGATTTATAATAGACCATATGATGTTGGTGTGAACTGACTAAGTAGATCAGACTAATGTTGTGGTAAATCAAAATGTGTCGGAATTTCAATTTTGTTTTTCACAAAGAGATACAGACAGGCCAGATAGGGTCAAATCTGTCCAGTTTTCCATTTTAACAAAGTCCAGTTTATATGGGTAACATGAAACTCTATGTGGGCAACTCTATGGAAAAAAATATTTATTTACCCCAAAATTTTGAATTACAAATATCAAATTAGTGATGATACTGTACAGTATAGTTAGCTATAAATCTGAGTACATTAATAATGTACAGTAATTCACCAAGCAGGGTTACTGCGCATCAAATTGCTATGCCATGTTCCTAAGTCTAGACAAGATTTTGGGGGAGAGAAATTACAGTATACTGTAATGTGCAGAGTTGTTTATAAAATGATATTTTGAAGGAATTTAATCCAATAATCACACATGGTATACAATACAATACTTAGAAACAACAAATCACCATCCTGGAATACTGTACTGTTGGCTAATGCATTTACACAGTACCTACAGTAGGCATGGCAGTAGAAGCTCGAAGAGGTTATGACCTTGTTTGGAAAGAATTTTTTTCTTCTTATTTCTTCTTGTTACAATTTGTAGTGTTGTATATATTGCTGATGTAACAGTCAGCATGATTGCCTCACAAGTGAGTGCACCCATGTTTGATCCCCAGGCAGCAGGATTTGGATGCTAATCAATTTGCGGATCGTGTTCTGGAGTAATGGTTATCCAGTGCAATCGGAGAGTTGTCCGGTCTTCTTGGATTATTCCTTGACATTGGCTCACACAGCTCATTAATGTAGGGTGTGGTTGTTGTTTTGGTGACAGCTTCTACACCTTAAACAAATTCACACCTAGGAGGCCCAAGGGCCAGTCATCATCAATCATGAAGGGGCATCTTTACTTGCATGCACAGTGCTGTTGAGAAAAACTAACTTTAAATATTAAATTGTCACAAATCATGATTGTGATTGGTTGTACTGTATCTCAAAGGGCGCAGAATTGTAATTTAGTGATATGTCAGGTTTTTGCTGTATACGTCCCTCTCTTTGCAACATTTACATTATTACCAAAGTATATTAATTTCTACGGTAGGATTACTTTGGAACTCATTACAGTACCGTATATTTTTTTCCTTGGTGAAATGTACTGTACGCTGTAACGTAATATCGGACAGTATTGTAAACAGTATTGTCTTCAGGCTGACGTAATAGAGTTCCTAATAACAAATACAGTAATACTGTACTGTATTTCCATTGGCTGGAATCCCTCAAACCCGGAACTCTCCGATAGCCGGAATTTGAATTTTCTCGGAAAATCGTTCCCATATCTGGAATTTTATGAAAAGTTCCAACTTTGGGAATGATTTTCCGAGGGGCACATTTTCCGGAAAATTCAGAGAAAATTTTTGTGGTACCCGGAAAATTCCTGGGAAGGGGAATTTTTTTTCCGGGTTCAAGAGATGATGTAATGGGCAATTTCTGGAACTTCCAAGAACATTTTTCCATTATCCGTCTTGTTACCTGTAAATCTCTCATTCCTGGAAGTGCTCTGCATCAATTGTTCTGGCTTATGGAGATATCACTGTACAGTAGGTAATTTCATGAACTGTGGAATTGTTTATTTTTGTAAAATTATAGGTTTTTCACTGTTTTTCTGTGTTCAATTTTAAACTTTATATTAAAAGACTTATTGTTAATCATTTTTTCTAAACAGCCCAGCAGATGATGATGATGATGGGGAGAATGATGGCTACCATGATGAATTCCACAGGTTTGGTGGAGGATTTGGTATACAGGTATTTGACCCACATCGTATGATTGATGATTTCTTCAAGGACTTTGGTGGATGGAACTTTGGAGAGATGCAGCCTTTTGGAGAAAATCCAGGTGAGTATGGCATTATTATTATTAATTTAGAATTAAATGTGTTTTATCAGTGTGTAGTGATGAAATAGAATGGTTCATATATCCACATATCTCTCCACACCTCTCAACAAAGAGTGAAACAGTTAGTGCAGGATATAGACTAGATCACTTTACCTTAGTGCAAAGTCATTGGATATCAACTTTTGCTCTTCTTATTTTTTAACCCCTAACATATGGCCAACGTACATATACATGACCGTAGGATGTTGTGGCTAACATATATGTATGCCGTTCTTGCCTGCCATGATTTTTAAAAGCCTATTCCCTTCCCACGTTACCAATTTTTACATCTCAAGTTATGGCGAGGACAGGTAACACATGGGTGTGTATGTGTACAAGTATTTCATCTCATATTCTCTACTGTAAATAAATAACCTATTTTTGTTACACACAAAGGACTTGTGTATGAGTTTGTCTGTATGTCTGTGTATTTCATAGTGTATGATGTGAGATGTACACAATAGGTCTAGGAGCACAGCTTATGAGAAGTAAACACACAGCTTTGTATGGAGCTTGAAAAAAATAAATCAGTCTGTGGTAGTGTACAGTATATTATTTTTACAGATATTGATGTACCATAAATAGCATAGATAGTATTGTATGTCAAAGAAGTTCAAAATTATTATACAGTACAATATTATGGGCTACTATTCGTGTTATTTCAAGAATAACACCCAGGAAAACATAATGACGCAACTAAAAACTGTACAGTATTTGCCTCCCAGTTGCCAATATGCACCTTCTTTTTTACCGTATTACAGTATATCACTCTCTATGGCTCTTTATTATATCATATAAAAAAATAAGTCTTGAAAAACGCCATATTTTTGCACATATAGTGTGTAGCGAAGTTTCGGATGTCTGTTCATTAGGGGTTAAACTATACTGTATCTACATATGCACACTTAATTCTCATCAAAAATGTTCAGTTCTTCATTTTACATAGTTCATCAATTACCATACTTCTCTTTTTTAACAGATCCTCATGCCTTGCCTGGGCCTGGAACAGACTCTGGCGGACACAGTAGAGAGACTCTCATAAAGAAAGAGGACACGGACCTTGATGACAGGTATCTTCAGAATTTGGGAGTATCTTTCATTATTTGTTTACAGTACAGCACATACCTTTACATTACAGTACATTACATTACATTACATTACAGTACATTACAGTAAGGATAAGAAATATATAACTCAAGGTAATAGAAACAAGAGACTTACTGAAAAAATTACATACTACTTCCTGAAGAATATTGAGGAATAATTAAAGAAAGGTTTACAGGTATAGGCATGAATCACTCCTAAGTTCTTATACACAGGAGAGTTAGATAGATTAATTAAAACACAAAACCAGAACAGAGTTGATGAATAAGCTCATGAAATTTCTAAAGGGTTTGTGCATCTGCTCCCTTGAATTTAATTATAAATTTAATTACTGTACTACAGTTCAATGTTAGGTATGTTGATGAGTTAGCTTCGGTTAGTTTTATAGATATGTAGACAATTAGGTTAGCTTAGAGGTAAATATATGAACAGTTAGTTTTGGTGAAAATATTTTAGTATCTGTCTCCAGTTTGGTTTGATTCACTAGTTTACACTTTTTCTGCACTATCTTACAGCAGCAAGTCATTGTATTAGATATCATTTAAAACTCAACCCCTTAGATGTTTATGAAATGTCTTGTAGATAAGATTTCTAGATAGGATTGTTTTTATTGTGATGTAGAATTGGTCATAACACTGGATGTACTAGACAGCTTTTGTCATTTTGAAATTAAACTTTTTTTCCCCTGTGTCTGTCGCTCAAAAGGATTACAGGAGGCCTTTCTCAGCTGTTGAAAGAGGAAAAGGGACCCAGTTACTCCTATGATGCCCCACCAACAAGTCCAGATTCAAGTGTTCCAAACGTTATTCAACCAGAGACAGACCGATCTCAACCAGGAATTAGAGGGAGTTACAGGTCAACATCTATTGTTAGAATTCGACGGTCTGACGGAGTGAGTGACAATGTCCTGTTTATGTTTTTTATATTTTATAGGGTGAAAGTAAAGGCAAAATATGCAGTCCTTGATAAGTTCTTTGTCTGTGGACCGGTCCAAGGGTTCTGCTATTTCACATGCAATCACATAGCTAGCTCTCACAACTGTCCTGGATTGGTTTTTGAAAAAAGTCCTGCCCTTTTATGAGATTCGTTATGAGTTCTTTCTTACTCTCTGTAATAGCATGTCTGGATTCAAAGTGATGTTTCAGGTTGTAAACTTTTGGGATGGCCATAGATTCTTTAAAGACAAGACACAAGGGTTTACCATGAACCTATACAAACGAGAACTTTGAGGCTTATTCTTCTTGAAAGAGGCGTGTGTTATCCCAGTTTCATTTAGCAGCCATATTGATGATGATGATCATCATCATCTCCAACTTTCCCCATCACCACTATCACCTCCAACACCACCACCACAATCTCTATCACCTCCAACCACCACTAACACCGCCACTATCACCAACTATCAGCACCATCACCTTCAGCCACTGCCAGCACCCACCTTAATATATTACCACCACCACTCTCACCATATTCCAAGAAATCACAGATATTTGTACTTGAAACTTGAAAACTCTCACATCCATCTAACTGTCAACACTACCAATTATTATCTCCTTCAGCAATCAATACCGACCTTAATGCCTTTATTGCCACTCTTCCACTCACTACCTGCTACCATAACCACTGATGTCAAATACTGCTACATTATAAGCAAGTAGCTGTACGAGTAGCAGATATATGAGGATGTCGGACTAATGTGAACTCTTTATACTTTATTGCCTCCAACCTTTCTTCTGTACTAGTTGGCTTTATGTACATGAGTTGCCTGATTCATGTGAAAGCAGTAAATGAGGGATTGATCCTGGTATTACTTTTTATAATTGAGTATGGACTGGGCAGCTTAGATCTTTCCCCTCTTACTTATTTGATCCGTAACTGAGCGGGTTGATATTGTTGTCCATTTTCGAACCAACAAATTTTGATATTGGAGAACATTTATGGCAATGACAGCTGGAGCTCCAATACTCCCATTAGTTAAAGGGATTAGGGTTGTGTTTGGAAAAATTGGCAGTATTTTCAAATTTATTTCTGGACTTCAATCTCAGCCAGACAAATCAGGGGTTCTGACAACTCTGCTTTTTAAAATAATGTAAACTGTTGACTTGTTGCTTGTACTGTACGTGAATTGCTTAATTCTTGATATGTTTTAAAATGCCATTTCAGGATCAGTCTCTAATTTTCCTGTTTGAAGGATAGGACTAAGTTAGGACTTCAAGTAAGTCACATTTTGAGAAGTCCTTTCATAAATGAGATTTACAGTCAGAAAGCTTAGAATGTCATCTGGCTTGACTTCAGAGATTCAGCGGTCAGGAGCTTTTATAGAGGACTGAAATTTAAATTTATGAAGATTCCTTTGGTTTTGCAGAAGTTGAGGCTAACTACATTTTATAGCGACCCCATGGTGGTCTGAATTTAACTTTCAGGCACACCAATGCCCCTGTCGAAACACCCAGTATTTTGGTGCTACCATTACTATTATAAAATATGCATGTACAGGATTTAGCAGTGTTACCTGCAAAAAAAATTTTCAGACCATTGAGGAGACTAAAAGGTACACAGACAGCAGCGGTCGTGAAGAGGTGATAGTGACACACTCACAGCCAGATAATGGTAGTGGATCTGGTCCTCTTCAACAACCTGGTAAGTTAACATTACCTTTTACATAGTCTTTTGCCAATTGGCTCTCCTTTAGTTTGGTAAGTCACCTTAATCTGTTATTAATTCTTTGACCATGTGGTATTAGGGACAGTGATAACATCTTTGATCCTGTTTTTCAGTCCTGTAAGTCAACCTTACTTCTTATTAATACTTCGATTCTATGGCATTAGGAACAACAGTGAATATTCTCACCCCTTTGAAATTCTTTTTGCAAATTATCACATGTATTTTTTTATTCACTATAGCAGAACACTATTTAGTATTTTGTCAATCTAATGTTAGTTTTCTTATTCTCGTTTAGCTTCGTAAGTCCTCACTGTTTAGATACACCTTCGTCACCTCCCTCACTTTGTTTACTTTGGTTGCATGAAACAAGTTTTATCCAACATTTTTCATTAGATCAAATGATTCAAAAGTGTACATTCAAGAAGGCTTCACCTCTCCTTTTAGAAACCCTCTGTAACACTCCTCCCTTCCCTATAGATTGATAACTATTTTCATCTGCTGTTGATGCTCTTACCAATACAAAAATTATGTTGGAGTGGATAATATTGACGCTATTGTTGATTAAATTTATATACACATTATACCTGTATTTTATTTTCACAGGTGAACTAGAAGGAGCCAATAGCCATGATGGATACTGGCCTTTCATCTTCTCCAAGATCTTTACACGATAGATACTGAGTTTTTGCTAAGATCCAGCTGCCAACAAAAGTGATCGATTTAACTGTTGGTGTGGGCTGGTCCAAATTGCTTCTTGAATAAATCTTTTCAGATATACACCTAATTTCATTAATTACTAAGCATAGTCATCACTTTGAGTCACTGTAGTTTGTCCTCTTTGTTTTTGTGATATGCAGCTTCATATATCTTTGCTGGGCTTCCTACTTGAACATTTATGAAGACTTTGTTAATGAACTGTTGGATCATTGTCTCTTGTCGAGCATAAATCTTCTTATTTCTAGGATGATGCTGTACTGCACTGGGTCTTGTGTGTGTGGTGTCATTTTTCAAGAATCTCCATAAGTCATTTAAACAGTCATGATTAAAACTTTTTATTCTACATGTGCTGAAAGGTGTTTGCTTTGTGTCCAACATAAATTTTAAAGTCAAGATATTTGGTGAAGAGTCATTGGACAATGTGTTCTTTAAGGAGTATGGTATAGTTCATGAAACAAGTGTTAATGAATATAGCAACTTTATACTGGATATCCTTTATATGGTAATAGTCTTTAAAAAGATTAAATGTATTTACTTTTGAGAAATTTAAGGAATCATCACAAAGATCATGTTTGAGGTCATTAGTCCTCTTACATAAGCAGCTGTTTAGCCAAGTTGTATCTGGATTTTGCAAAAGTTTCAGAATATATTGTTCTGTAAATAACTTTCCATCGACTTCTTTTGTCTGGTGTGTTTGTACATAAACATGTATTATACATTATATGTATGGATTACTATGAAGCAGTTTACAAAACTGATTAAATAATAAAGTTGTTATGATTTAGGATGAATATGTCACAGTACAGTACTGCCTTAGCTAAAACCTTTTCATTTGCCAGATATTCTTGCACAATATGATGTAGACCTTTGTTGTGGGGGGCTCTAAATTATCATTATTATAATATGTGAAAGCTATTGGAAATGTTTGGAAAGATTCTTTTGTGTTGGAATTATACTTTTCATATTTGTATGCCCTGTACTGTACCATCATATTTACAGTCATTGTGCATGTGGTGGTGTCCAGCATTTGTTAACTTTTAACTTCTTTGTTTATATGCAATAATTTTTTTTAAATATATTTTTTTTTAATATTAGAAGAAATTTACTGTAGAAAAAAAGAGAGGTAATTTTACCTTTTTTATTGTGTTAGCTTTTATGGTTCCAGGATTGTACATCGTAGATTAAAAAGAAATCTTTATTATGGTTTCCAACAGATGGTGAGCTTTCTTGCTCCAGTTGGTAAGGATATCGTATTTATTGTTTAATTTAGCTACAGTGGTCCCTCGTTTTGCGTGGGCGTAACGCTCCCGATATTACCGCGAAAGAGCAAAACCGTCAATACTATAACCATGAATACTATTTTCTGGATTTTCACTTACCATGTAATACTCAATATTATAACCTATAACCTTCCCCGATCACTTGTGTGGCCTTAAATGTGTTCCTAATGATCTGTAAACCTCTTTCCCTCTCACACATCATTAAATAACATGTAAAGACAACATAATAAAGATGCAAATAAAAATAAACATTATTTTATATATGATGTGCCTAAAAAAAATACCTGTACAACGCATATGGAATACTGTACTGTACTGACCAGCCCAGTTATGGTGTTCTGTCCTCTTGATCTTCCCTCCCAACTCTTCCCTGATACATCACAGCAGATGATGAATGAATGACGATGATGATGAATAATCTATCGCAAACTGTTGGTTCGTTCACCCTATATTCCCTAGTGCATGCCGCATAGCTCATGCTGCTCTCAAGTTTCTTTATTACTTTGACTACTAAAATCAACACTTTTCCATCTCTCTTGGGTTTCTTTGGTGTGTTACTGCCCTTGTCACCACCTTTAGAAGGACGTTTTGGAGCCATGATGGGATTTATGAGTACAAAACACGGGTCACAGTGAGATGTATAAACAGTATGGCGAGGGGAGGCGGGAAGCTGTGCTCTGCGGTACTGATGCCTGGAGGTTTCTTACGGAAATCCGTTTGAGTGCGCAATTCATCCGCATAGGAAATCGGTAATACCTGTTACAATGAAAATTATTTTTTTATAAAAATCTGCAAAATCAAAACCACAAAAACGAGGGTGCACTGTATTATGGACTGTGATTTTTCTTGTTACTTTATATTTTGTGTAACTTAACAAGCTGTCTTCTGCTTGGCTGCTGATATAGAAAGCTTTAAAGTATTTACTAAGACTTATTGTGTGAGACTGCTGGGGTACGCTCTAATTGCAGTACTGTAATAATCATGGCAGGAAGGTGAAATAAGAAAACAATTATTAATGACTGCTTGTACAACAACAACGTTTTTTTTTTACACTTATGTTCATTAATGAATGATGATACCAGTTAATTACGCTTAATACCACTTTAAGGCCACGTTTGTTAAGTATACAGTATCAACATTTATCAGTACATAATTGCAAACACATTATAAAACTTGTTTTTACTTCAACTTATGTTATCAGAGTAGAATAAAAGTGTAGTAATTCCTGTTTTCATTGAGGCTCAGTTCTTGCAGAATACTTTGGACATTTAGTTTTGAATTTCTGCCCCCAGCCCACTAAATCGTAACTATATCCCAATACCTGTAAAGTAAAGATTAAGACCAATATAGAATGTTTTAAGAGAAAATCATACTGTATATACTACAATAATACATGCATGGACATATGTGTGGAAGGATCACTCATCTAATTCTTTAAGTCTTATAATTTACACCTTATTGATTGTGGAGGCACTTTGGCCTTTCTGTCCCCTGAGGCAGACAGGTGTACAGGAGGTATCTTAACTTATTTAGAAGCCCTTGTAGCATGTATTGATAATGTTGCAGGGTGACATAAGATAATGGAGTCACACTAGCAGGTGCAGAGGTAGATGCTGATTTTAATGAAGGATGAATTTTCTAGCATTACAGTTACATGGAAATGAGAAGCTTTTTCTTATGTATTTATATAGTTTCCTATTTTTTTGTTCTGGGGTAATTATTTTTGTAGTCTATGTATTTAACCCTTTCCTGAGTACTTTTGGCCACAAGTATAGTAATGCTGACATTTATCCTCTTACTGACAGTTGTACTGTATTGTATCACCTCAGGAGTAATTTAGTTGCAGCTGATGCTAGTTCATTATCCCCTTACCAGTACTGTTAGCTACAACCATTACCAATTTTTCAAAACTTCAAACCCCTTCATAACTGCAGGTGGCCAAGTCATATCATACCTACTTTGTCCCCACTTGAGACTGTTATTCTTCATCATATAAAGTATCTGATTAGATGGCAAAGGTGTCAGATTTGTGCTCTTGACACAGGTGTTGCCCACTCCCACACTGCCAGCAAAGTGTGAGAATGCACTTGATCCCTTATCGTATTTTCATCACATTTTCCTTTAATTACACAATCAACGAGGAAGAAAGAAACCTTACATTGGCAGTTTCATCTGCAGCATCACCAAAACAAAGTGGCAACAATGCATACAAACTCAGGTGTGAGATGAGCCTGGAGAAAAGGTTATGACTCTTGACTATACAGGAGTTCATAATGAAGTTGCTTTATGGTTCCCATGATGTTGTTTTTAGGTTGTTTACTCCCCAAAAAATTTCAGGTAACATGTCAGGGCTAAGGGAACTTATTTATAAAAGAATTATTTACAGTAATTTAATTTTCCTGTGATGTTATTTATGGTACAGTTGCAGAAATGTGTTCCTACAACCCCTGTGGTAATCTGTGTCTCCAAACGGCACCATCACAGTAATAGTATTACTATTTATGAATGAATGGGTATTGGTCGTGTAACGATGGACGTGATTGGTGAATTGGTTTGCTATAGGTCATATAGGTTAGTCGTTTGGAGACACGGGTTACCGTAGGGGGAGTTGGAGCACACTTCCGCAACTGTACAGTATTTTTCTGAAAAAGATGATATACCTGTACTGTATTATATTCACCCATAACTCCCACCATTGTCTGAAGTATCGTGAATGGGGTACCATAAATATGAAAATGGCAGTATAAGTTTGCTTGTCACAATACAGCAAAATCATGATCTGTGTGGCTGTAAAAATTAAGGGCTAACTCAAATATAAATATCTTCATTGAATTCTTTATAGTAGAATGTACACAATCCAGATGAGTTGCTCGTAAAATGGGTGTAAATTTTAATAATAATACAGTACCCACTTATGTTGGATACCTTTTTATCCTAACCACTAAGATTTGAGGACTTGGTTCAGATTATATTAGGCAAGGATTTAGCCTAATATTATTGTGGCTAATTTAACCAGTACTATGCCATTTAATTTTATGTTCCACACACACTCATGGTATACTGTATACACAAATTTACTGCTATACTTTCTTGTACTGTATCTAAATAAAATATAGTATTAAAAGTAATAAACTTATTTTTTGTGTTTGTGGATTTCCTCAGTACCATTCTGTGTTTAATTTTGAAAAAAGTGTTGACCATTTAAAATCTAGCCGGCAGTTCTGGAATGTGCACAGCCATCTCATACTGAATACTGTTTATGCATTACAACGTTGTCAACTTAACACTTGTTCAACTTTTAGCACTGGCATGGAGACCCAGCAGTCATTCATCACCCAGCACTAGCATGGAGATCCAGCAGTCATCACCCAGCTCTAGTATGGAGACCAGCAGCCATCCATCACCTAGCACTAGTATGGAGATCCAGCAGTCATCACCCAGCTCTAGTATGGAGATCCAGCGGTCATCACCCAGCTCTAGTATGGAGATCCAGCAGTCATCACCCAGCTCTAGTATGGAGATCCAGCAGTCATCACCCAGCTCTAGTATGGAGATCCAGCAGTCATCACCCAGCTCTAGTATGGAGATCCAGCAGCCCTCCATCACCTAGCACTATCATGGAGACCCAGCAGCCATTTAACACCCAGCACTATCATGGAGACCCAGCTGTCATTCATCACCTAGCACTAGCATGGAGATCCAGCAGTCATCACCCAGCTCTAGTATGGAGACCAGCAGCCATTTAACACCCAGCATGGACGCTAAATTCCTCCGGTAGATGGAAGGCATTTCAGTAATTATTTTAAGAGGCGCTGCTCTCAGTGGACACTCAAGCAACTGTCAGAACACCATCCACCTCAAGCTATGATGAATGACAACAAGGGCAGCTGGTAACACCTCACCCAGCCATCCGACGACTGAGAGAGAAATGAAATACATGTACAATGAGAGATAGAGAGAGAGAGAGAATGAGATACTTGTATAGAGAGAAGAGTGTATAATGAGAGCAAGTGTGAAATACAGGCACAGAAAAAGAGAAATGTACAACGAGGGAGATAGATAAATACATGTTGAACGAGAGAGATATAAATAGAGAGGAAACTAACTAAATACATTGAGAGAGTGAAACAGGAAGAGAAATTACAATATAGCAAGGAAGGAGAATTCATCGTCGACAGAGAGGTACAAGTCATGGAGGAGCCGAGGTGGACAGTGGTGGCTTGACTCTTTATTAATTCATCATCCATTGCCAGATAGATACTGACGCCGAGCTGCTATAGCGCTACGAGACCCGCCCACCACCAGGCAAAGTGGCCAGTGTGGACGAAACTACTGTACTGTACCACGAAAGAGATTCTTCTAACAGTCTATGATATAAATCTTTACTCGATACCATGAAGATGTATTTTATGTGGCTGAAGATCCAGTATTTTCTTGGAGAGGTAGAGTATACGTGGCCAGGATGTTGATTCATACATTTACTGTAATTGCGCAGTAATTCAATTTCACACGGATATGTATTTAGCAGTGTTCAAACGTTTGTGCTTCTCTTCTCTGCTCTTCCAGTCTTCTCTTTTTCTCCCACTCCTCATCTTTCCCCTTCCTTTTCTTTCCTTTTCATTTCCTTATATGTCTCATTTCCTCTACCCTTTCGCAACTTTCTCTTTCCATGTTCACCTTTCTACTTTCGTCCTCTTTCCCTATCCCTACTTTCTCCCTCCTTCCCCATGCTCCATTTTTTTATAATTTCCTTTCTAGAACTGTTTTACCCACTCTATTGCACTTAATGTTGACTACAGAGGTCCTGTAGCGCTGATGTAGTGACTTAGAACCACTA
The DNA here is from genome assembly GCA_958450375.1 of Homarus gammarus. Lineage (NCBI taxonomy): Eukaryota > Metazoa > Arthropoda > Malacostraca > Decapoda > Nephropidae > Homarus > Homarus gammarus. Next base: position 1,170,914 of record CAUDMG010001490.1, read on the forward strand.
GAGGGAACCACAAGATGGGCTCAGTAAGGTGAGGTAGACGACCACACGAGACACATTACTTCCTTATAAGTTCCTGGAGACCAGCAGCAGAACCAGGAGATATATTGCTTCAGGCTACCGTGCCCCACCACAGTTCACATATTAACTCTGCCTTATGAGCGACTAAATGACAGACTGAGAGAACCATTTGCCTTGCCCTCGCTGACGTAGTTTATAAGCAGTTCTTGCTTATTGTTCTCTGGGATGAGTTATCTGTACTCGTCAAAAAATGAGGTGCATTAGGCGAATGGGATGTTTTACCTTTCTTCCAGGTTTGAAGGACTTCATTTGTGCATGTCTGAAACATAACTATTGACGAAAGAACGAACGGGAGGGCGGAAGGAAAAAGTCCTAACCACTAGAATGAAGCAAAAGACGGGAAGCTCCAGTATGTGGCTCTGACGATGATCCGGTTGATGTAAGTAGCTCAAATGCTCCGGGGCGTGTCCTCTTGTTCATTGTGTGTACAACAGTACTGCCAAATTGTCCAGTACTGTAGTTCATAAGCGAACCTCTTTAACACATTAAGTAAACTTATATGGAGAATCTAACCAGATGTCATACATATTTTACCTAGATACAGTTGGTGAATTTATCGGTTTTCGAGGGAGTTGGGATGATCAGCTAGTTCGCCGAAGGATCTAGTTTATGTTTAAAATCCTCTCTGGTAAAGCCAGAGAGGATAATCCGTTTGTCACTCGCTGCCCAGCCCAGCTACAGGGAAGGTACTCTCCACACACAGTCCACCCATGGCTGTACAATACTGAGGTAATAGAGTGCGACAGAAGCTCTACAATTAATCTACAGAAGACACTGAACACGACCCGCTGCCGCTGGGTTCAATAACGTGGTCCAGAAAAAAAAAAGGTGTAATGATTGATGTAATTTTGAGTGTCAAAGGCATTACCCATCTGATTAAAGTAACACGTCGAATATTGGTCGGTAAATTATGCAACGCCGTGTGCTGGCAGAATAAACAAAATAACCAGGTGTTGTAAGAAGTGACTCATTGATGCCTCTCCGTGGTTACAGTTGATGGATTGATGATTTATCGTCTATATGGGTTGAGGCAGGAGATGACGGGAGGGAAGGGGGTGTTGTTGTTTAATGCCGTCGGCAGTTGTAACGGGACTGCACAATAGAGGGTCTTCGTGTTGCGTGTCAGTCCAGGCGTGAACCAGGCGGAGAGAGAGAGAGGGAGAAAGAGAGAGAGAGAGAGAGAGACAGCATGAGAGGCAGACAGAGAAATTGAGAGAGAGAGAGAGAGAGAGAGAGAGAGTGCCGGATTTAGACCTGTGGAGGCCCATGGGCAGCCTCTTTGTGGAGGCCCCCCTCATTATAACTACCCAAGAGGGTGGGGTGGCGAGTGAAGTGAGCCTAAACATCTGTGAGTTCCGGGGGGCGCTGTAAGCCCCCCGGGAAAATTTAGAAATTTGAACACTTCTTTGGAGAATTTTGAAACCATATGCAGTTATAATGAGGAAATTAGAACATAATGTAATATGTGGAGGCCCCCAGATTGTGGAGGCCCCTGGGCAGCTGCCCACTTTGCCCACTCCTGAATCCGGCCCTGCCAAAATAACAATATATGTAGTATGATTTAGCAGAACTAACTATTGTACATCATTCATTGGTGCTTCAGTGCTCTAGTGTGGCTCGTTTTGGTTCGTTAAAAGTACGGAGGCCATATAGTAATTTTCATGTCGTTTTTTAAGTAATTTTTTCCTACCCACAACCATAATGAAGTTCGGAGTATTTCTAGACATTAACCACATCTTTTTGTAAGTTGAAGTGTCTGTAATACTAGACTGCATATCATTATCAGGGTCGTGTACAAGTACTTAGGAAAGAAGGGGTCAACTCATAATACCAATTCACCCAGTTCCTTCTCCCAGCCAACTTATGGTAGGTTTGATTAGGTTAAGCTAGGTTACAATTAATGCTAGTAAATTCATTTTTATTATGAATAGGAGAGTCCGATTTTATTTAATTCTCAGGATTTGGGTGACTTTAATGCTAACTAGCAGTGAAGTGAGACACGACTGAACAAACTGGAGGTTGAATATCTCGTATCTGCACTAATAATATGTACTGCAAGGTCACCTATGGAATGTCTGTATTTTAGCATTATTTATTATAAACATGATCCTTTTTCATAACAAGAGGAGATTGTAAGAGAAGGGGCGGGGGGCGGGGGGTTTAAACCACATCATACATCTGCCAACACTGACCACTCCTACCAGTCCATCTCTTTCTACACTTTCCCTACATCATTATCCTTCATAGTTTTCCCTTCCTTTCTTGAGCTGTCTGTTAACTTTGATCCACCGCCATACAGAATGTGACAGAGGAGGAAGGCCCACAGATAGACAGATTAAACGGGGGTAACGAGTCAGGAATTGGTCAGTGGCTGATTTAACCTCTCTGCTTAGGTTAAAACAAATATATTATAGGTCACTCACTCAGACAGAAAGGTTTCGGTGAATTGGATAACGAAGTGAACAACGTGAGGAGGAAGACTTGAGGCCTCGGAGGACCAACAGGTAGAGAGAGGACGTCGTGCAAGATTAGACCACCTGGCCCCCTCTCGCCTCCCAGGTATGGTGCCACTCAATAGATGAATCAATAAAGGGAAGGAGGGTATGGAGGAAGTGGGGGTAGTGGAGGGAATGGAGGGAGTGGATGGGATGGAGGGAGTGGAGGGGATAGAGGGGGGAGTTTTTGATGTTGGCCTATCCTGTAGAGGAAGCAGCAGGAGAACGAGATGGGGGCGTGGTTCAGGTGGTGAGGGAGGGAGCTGGTGGGTGAATGGGGGTGAGGGCTATTTTAGAGTCCATTCCAGTGGTTATGGTGAGGGTGTCCACACACACACTACGTACTCATCCCAGTGGCGTCATCCTGTACCTTGTGATTGTTAAGGCATACAAGGATCACTGTTGAATACCTTCCATACACAGGTAGATCCCAAACTAGTTCTGAAAGATTGTGTGTGTGTGGGGGGGGGGGGGGGTTGGATGTAGAGGGTGTACACTGTGCTTGATAAGTTGTGAGAGGGAGATGTTAATTCGTTCGTGTGTTCTTCCGTCCTTGGTTGTGGAGGTAGTGTTGGTGGCGTTAGTGGTGGTGGTGGTGGTGGTGATGGTGGTGTTAGTGTTGGTGGCGTTAGTGGTGGTGGTGGTGGTGATGATGGTGGTGTTAGTGTTGGTGGCGGTAGTGGTGGTGGTGGTGGTGATGATGGTGGTGTTAGTGTTGGTGGTGGTGGTGATGTTGGTGGCGTTAGTGGTGGTGTTGGTGGTGATGTTGGTGGCGTTAGTGGTGGTGGTGGTGGTGATGATGGTGGTGTTAGTGTTGGTGGCGTTAGTGGTGGTGGGGGTGGTGATGATGGTGGTGTTAGTGTTGGTGGCGGTAGTGGTGGTGATGGGGGTGTTGGTGCTGGAAGCGGCAGGAGATGAACACCATGTACTGGAATACCCGCACTTGTGGCCTGCACGAGTTGCCAGGTTCCCCAGTTGGGTGTCTAAATTATGCAACTTCCCAGAACGGGATTGACGGCCCCATCTGGTTCGGCAGTGCGCCCCTCTGGCGATATATTAATGTTTACATTATGTGGCGTCGAATATGTTATGTTGATTACTGTGATGGGAATATCCTGCCTTGGGAACCTTCTGGCAGCTTGAATTTCTTTATTTTTATAGAGGTTCATGCATTCCTTAATAGGTGTTAATAGTTATATAGGGAATAATTATATACTGCATTTATGCTACCCGTATGCTGGTAGAGCTCAGTGGTCGCTTATTAAGTTTAATTTGCATGGACAAACACAAGAAAGAAGTGAACGCTGGACTTGCATTACGGTAATCTACATTCATTGTTGGACGTGTAGTTTTAAATTAACTTTTTCTCAACCTCAACGCAGAGTCTCTATTCACTTCCAAAGATAACAGAGCGTCAGGCGGGAAAACTCTTGAGCTGTCAATACACAGAAGAAAGACTTGACGAGGTCAACTCAAGCCACAAAACTTGAAGCTGTGCAAACATACAGGTATAAGTTTGTATTACTCTTCATGTATATTTCTTCCGCATAGCCGACAGAGTGGGCAAGGATGTTAACCAATGGAGGGAAGTGAGAGTAAAATAAGGAAAAACTGAAAAAAATACAGGTTACAAAATGTTAAAGGATATAAGATTTTTTTAGAAGATAATTTAAACAAAATCCAATGCACAAACCCGCCACAATTCCCCAACACTCTCATCCTTTACTACGTGGATCTATCCTTTAATATTGAAATTGTGCTGAAGGTAAGAAGATTTATTTCACGTAAGATTAGTTATTGTTAAGAGATGTTACTTAAAGTAGGAGTGAGTGATATTAGGTCACGACCCACTACCACCGCCACCACCATGACCCCACCAGCATCACGACCCACTACCACCGCCACCACCATGACCTCACCAGCATCACGACCCACTACCATCCACACCATGACCTACTACCAACACCACAACTATGATCTTCAGCATCACGACCCACCAGCATCACTGCCCACCAGTATCACGACCCACCAGCATCACGGCCCACCAGCATCACGACCCACCAGCATCACGGCCCACCAGCATCACGACCCACCAGCATCACGGCCCACCAGCATCACGGCCCACCAGCATCACGACCCACCAGCATCACGGCCCACCAGCATCACGACCCACCAGCATCACGGCCCACCAGCATCACGACCCACCAGCATCACGGCCCACCAGCATCACGGCCCACCAGCATCACGACCCACCAGCATCACGACCCACTACCATCAACACCATGACCTACTACCACCATCAACACCACGACCAACCACCACCAGCACCACGACCAACCACCACCAGCACCACGACCAACCACCACCAGCACCACGACCTACTAACACTGTCGCAGCTACACAGCCTCGGGTGCCAGGCGTCGTAACTTAGCTGGGCCGCCAGACAGTCGCCATGGCATCGTCCTGCTTTACTGCCTGGCCACTCACCCCTTCCTGCTGCTGCTGCTGTGCCTCCTGCAGTGTGGGGCGTCAAGCTGTTCCTCCTGCAGTGTGGGGCGTCAAGCTGTTCCTCCTGCAGTGTGGGGCATCAAGCTGTACCTCCTGCAGTGTGGGGCGTCAAGCTGTTCCTCCTGCAGTGTGGGGCGTCAAGCTGTTCCCCCTGCAGTGTGGGGCATCAAGCTGTACCTCCTGCAGTGTGGGGAGTCAAGCTGTTCCTCCTGCAGTGTGGGGCGTCAAGCTGTTCTTCCTGCAGTGTGGGGCGTCAAGCTGTTCTTCCTGCAGTGTGGGGCGTCAAGCTGTACCTCCTGCAGTGTGGGGCGTCAAGCTGTTCTTCCTGCAGTGTGGGACGTCAAGCTGTACCTCCTGCAGTGTGGGGCTGAAGCTGTTGTAAGATAAGGATGATAAGAGTTCCCACGCTCACAAGAAAGTTCCCACGATCACAAGAAAGTTCCCACGCTCACAAGAAAGTTCCCACGCTCACAAGAAAGTTCCCACGCTCACAAAAAAGTTCCCACGCTTACAAGAAAGTTCCCACGACTGAAAATGACCCGATATGACTTGACCTCGTATGACTTCGATAGAGTAGTGATGTCGTTAACTAGTTAATAATATTATGTTTGTTTTACGATGGCAATTTTGTTTATTCCCCATTATTTATTTATTTAATTTATTTTTTTGCTCTCCCGCGATTATTTTCACCGATGGAGCATTTTTTTGGCGCTCACCGGTGTAAATAACTCGTCACCTCCCCGTGTACTTTCGGCTCTGACCATACGTAATTTTGTGTCGTCTTCCTCCTCACTGATGAACTTATTAATATATGTTACCAGTGTTACTGATTATATGAAGGACTTCCAATGTTTTTTTTTATATTAACATTTACCTGAATTTTTATATGTTTTTTTTTTAGGTAGTTGTATGTTAGTTTTTTCTCAGGTGTTTAGTTTTTTTTCATTTATTGATGTTCTTTGGATTTTTATATATTGTTTTGAGTGACTGAACTTTTAGAGACAGACATACAGACAGACAGACTATAAATGCACATGCCAGATAGCTACTGATATGGTTTCTCTATCTAAAAATTCTATAATTGTTACATAAAATTTCTACCTTCACGCACTCACATTCTTAAGTCCCTGAAGGCGTCAACTCACGAGGGACCTACATATGTGGTCACGGTAAGCTAAGATGCCGTCGTTACAGTCAGGTAATATAGGAAAACACGTTATTTATTTGTTTTGGTGCGCACCTTAGATTGTAGAGATGGCCTAGAGGGGTATACCTGTCTGTCCTTCTGTCCCATCTCCCGTCCGCCAGTCCACCCGTCCTCTCCACTGCCTTACTGCTCCACTACCTGTCATCTCCACCTCCCGTTTATCTGTCTCCTCCACCACCCGTCCACCCGACTCTCCGTCCGTATATGATGCAGATTTCTTTCACAGATTGAAATGAAATGTTTTATGCTACTTTCTCAGTACTATAAACACTCGCCTTTGATAACCAGAGTGTTCCATCTTGTTACTTATCGAAGGAAGTGAGTTAGATACCACCACCTTAGTGTTTGAAGTAAGAGGCTAAGATATTACTCAGTGTTTAAAGGTAACGGTGTGAGATATTGCCAAATATTTGCCCAAACTGAGGAAGATATTGCTGTACGTGTTTGGGCTAAGGAGGGATCTCTCTCTCTCTCTGTCTCTCTCTCTCTCTCTGGTAGGGTGATGTGGCCAAGCACCGGAAGAATGAATAACGAGTATTTATTTAATTAAACGAATTGATTAAATATCCCGGAATATCAGCCGGGTTAAGAGTGTCATAACTCCGGGTTACACAAGTGCGAAATATTGCAAGAATTGTATGTTGAAAATGGATAACATTCGTAAGCGTTGGGGGAATTTGCTATATTTTTGTATTGTTGCGTAATGTTGAATGTTTGGTTGCACGTTAAATGGGGCCTCAGTCACATTAAGCCCCTAATCTAGTCATTAAGATTGGGGCCCCATGAGGACTGGGTTCCGTAGGTTGAGATTCGCTTAACCAGTCATTAGAGATGTGACATCGCGTGGTTCTGGTGTTACTCTTGTACTTAATGGTTTGTTATTGCTCTACCATGACAGGGATCCCAACATGGTGATAAACATTAAGAAAAGTCGAGTATTTGACCACGTTGAAAGCATTCTGACAACTCACGCTCAAGAAATCTCTGACATTGCTAACGCTGCAGGAATTTGATAAGTGTTTACGTTGAGGAATTTCGGTGTAGCGTCAACGAGCCTAAAGACTTTCATCGGTATCGTAGTGAAATGTTTACTATCACTACAACAGCAAGAACCTGGTGGTGTAAAAGGTCCCTAGATGTCCTTATTTAGTTAGCCGGTAATGTTGTTGTCACAAGATGGTGAGAAATATGTACTTGACTGTCTCACTCTCTCTCTTGTCTTTGTTGTGAGGGAGTTTTTCAAATGTCCTTCGTGAGGATAATAGGATTAAATAGTATGATGTTAGCGTAGTGTGTGTGTGAGAGGGGGGGGGTGAGGGGGAGCGTGAGTGAGTGAGTGTTAGGGATGGTGTGGGGGGGGGGGGGGTGAGGGTTTCAGCACTAAGGCTCCGTGGCAGTGTGGTGGGTCTTCACAGCGGCCAGGGCTGATGCTGAGGGGGCTGCAGGAAGGCCCTCTTCATCCCTGTGGCCATCACGTCCACTACAACTGTGTCAAACAGGTCGCGCCGCGTGGAAACTCCTGCCTGTCTCCCGGCCGAACGCTCACAGCCCGCCACGTATCGACCCCGTGCGCCGCCCCGCCGCCCTAACTGCGCACGCGTCTGCTGGCTGCGTACAGAGACACCCCAATTTAGCATTTATTTTTGCTAGTGATTGATAAGGGATGCAGGATAAATGAGTAATTAAACGGGATCTTATAGTATCACTTATACATGTGTGTGTGGCGAGAGCGGTGTGATGTCATGAATGAAGATGCGAATGTGACAGGTGTCGTGCTTGTGCTTGGCCGGCGTGCATGCTGTCCTGCATGTCAGAGGAAATGGAAAAAAGGTGTGCACGTATGTGAGAGCTGTAGAAGGTAGCTTTGTGTGATGGGTATTGTCGGAGACTGGTAGGTGGGTAAGATGAGGGTGGGCAGTAAGATGTGGTGGCGGAACTAGGAGAAGGAGGAGAAGGAGGGGGGTGCGCGGGGTACGGGTGTTGGTGTGCGTGGTGGAGGGTGGAGGGTGGCGGGCCAGGCGGGGCGCAGTGCGTGCGTGAGTGAGTGGCCGGAGCCCGCGTGTGGGGTAGCTCACGCCCCGGACAGCACTGTCACACTCTCCCTACCTGACGGCGGTGGTGTGTGTCCAGCGGAGTGTGTGAGTGTGTGCCGCCGCGTGATCCTTGTGCCCCCCTCTACCCCTGACCTCTTGCCACCACTAATACCTCGGTGTGGTGCGCCGCTCCCCTCCTCCTCCCTCCCTTGTGCCGCCGCTGCTACTACTACCAACATTTCCTCCTCTACCACCTTCACCTCTGGTCCTCGGGGAGGCTACCACGGCTGTACTCTGGAGGTAGTGAGGCTGGCAGCAGCAGTGATGATGATGGCGTGACAACACCAGCATCGATCCACCCCCGCACACTCACGCACACCAGCGCTACACACACGCGTGTACACTAGCACCAGCAGGAGTGGTAGTAGTCGCGTGCGGCGGTGGTGGCTGCTGCTGCATACACCACCTGTGAGAGACGCCGCCGCTGTCATGATGCCGCTTTCCGGCCCTACAGCAGGAGGCCGGTGGGCAGGTAGAGAGCAGGTGACTCCTCCTACTCCGCCTGCTGCTAGTGTGAGCCTGCTGATGCCTGCTGCTCGTGTGTGGCTGGTGTTGCCTGCTAGCTTGTGCCATCCGCCCCGCCTCTGTGACCCGACACACTACTACACAGGCTGGAGGAGCGTGGCGTGAGAGTACCGGCGACGACTTCATCACTGCGTGTGTGTGTGGCGTGATCTTAGGCCACCAGAGGAGTGCAGTAATGTTGTGTGTCTTCCCACACTTACTGGTGCGCTCGCGGCTTCATACTTGATACATGTAGAAATATAAGCAAAATATATAAAGATATACACACATATATATATATAACTTGGAAATTACACAAAAAAGCACATCAAATTCAAAATATATTACCCAACTACCTCAAGTCATCGTATTTGGCAAGGATTTTGGCCCACCCCAAATTGTTTTCAGTATGTTACGAAATTATTAGTGCCACAGTTAAGCGTCATCTTACGACAGTGTATTTTGATGGAGTTTATCCGAGTGTTACAATAGAGAATACTGAGATCATCGGAGTGTAGTGAGTGTTGGAAGGGCCCCCACATTTTTGGCCAAAGAGCGGGTGTGGGCCCCCTCCCAGCATGCTCGGATCCGCCCGCGCCCACGACCCCCACCAACACCACACCCCCCAGCCTCCACCCCGACACTCGGGAGCCAATTTATGATTTGTGTCAGGTGAGTAAAACCCTTTCTGGTCCAACACCTACCTGTTCATGTACACCTGTAGATGGTAGGGAGTCATGTTGCTAGGTTACCTGAACCACCCAAGCCACCACCTGTGAACCCTGCAGCTGGTGGCGGTGTTGCCAGGTTACCTACACCACCTGTAATGCCACCTGTGAGCCCTACAGGTGGCGCTGTTCCATGTTACCTACACCACCTGTGAGTCTTGCCAGATTACCTTCGCCTACAGCATCACCGCTGCAACCTGTGACGTCTGCAGGTGGTGTTGTTGCCGGGCTGTCTTCACTACCTGAGTCCTGTTGCGAGTGTTACTTTGTGTTGCTAGTGTTACTTTGTGTTGTTAGTGTTACTTTGTGTTGCTAGTGTTACTTTGTGTTGCTAGTGTTACTTTGTGTTGTTAGTGTTACTTTGTGTTGCTAGTTTTACTTTGTGTTGCGAGTGTTACTTTGTGTTGTTAGTGTTACTTCGTGTTGTTAGTGATGCTTTGTGTTGCTAGTGTTACTTTGTGTTGTTAGTGTTACTTCGTGTTGTTATTGTTACTTCCTGATATTACTGTTACTTCCCGTTGTTATTATTATTCCAGTCGATACTATTAGTAATATCATAAGCTATTGATGGTGTTACGTAACTTTTGGTTATATTATGTCACGTTACTTATCCAAATATCAACCTGTGAGAGGAAAAAAAAAACAGATAAGAAGCAAAATAAAATAAATGAAAGAAATAATCTGAAATGTTTAGTAAGAGAGGAAGACTTGGAAGACATAAAGGAGGCATCAGGAAGGGTGGACAGTCAGGAAACAGCAATGTATGTGTGTGTGTGTGTGTGTGGTTAGAGAAGGAGGAGGCGCGCATCCAGTGGTTAGTGAGGGATAGGGAGGGGGGGGAGGGGAGATAGGGGGAACACGTACGGGATAGAAGGAAAGTAAATTGTCTTCTTGACCTCCCTCCCCCCTCTCTTGATGTTGGTCACTGTAAAACAATATCCCGATAAGACTTACTGAGATAATTGATAATAAAAAAGATCTATGTTATATTCTTCAAAGGTTACATTGAGTTATAGTGTTATAATGAGAACTTTCTGTTATAATTGTAATTTTATATCTTAATTATTATTTTTCTTTATGTTACTGTTTTGTTACTCGTTAGATTATTATTGTTACTTGTGACGTAGTTTAGTTTATACTCAGAGTGTTACATCATTAACTTCATTTGACAGTTATATGTGTGTTATAAAGATTAGTTACCAACACTTAGATATGTTTGTCTCACGAGGTAGCGGCCACAGTTACGGAACACAACAACGCATTGAAATCTCGGAACGTTACGTGAAGGTGGGGTTAAGTTACAATGTTACCGAGTTATAGTGTTACCGAGTTATAATGTTACTGAGTTACAATGTTGCCGAGTTACAGTGTTACCGAGTTACAATGTTGCCGAGTTACAGTGTTACCGAGTTACAATGTTGCCGAGTTACAGTGTTACCGAGTTATAATGTTTTAAGTAGAGTATCATTAACTTGCAATGCTCCCAAGTTAGGATTCCACTAAGTCGCAATGCTTCGAGGTTACAATGTTACTAAGGTACAACACTCTCAATTTACAGTGTAACCCAGAGGCAATGGTTCCAAGTTGCAATGGTGCTTAGACACATTGATTCTAAATTACAGTGTCACTAAGTCGCTATGTTACTAAGTTGCAATGTTACTAAGTTGCAATATTACTAAGTTCTAATGTTACTAAGTTCTAATGTTTCTTAGCGGCGATGTTACTTAGTTACAACATTGTTACTTAGTTACAGTGTTACTTAATTACAGTATTACTTAATTACAGTGTTACAAGTCGTTTCTTAGACCTGTGACATGACAGTCCTGGGACATGTTACTCATGACAACAGAGTTATAAACGTAAGACAATGGTTAGGGGTTGACAGCTAACTGAAAGTCTTAATCGTCGAATTGAAAGACAGTTGACAATCTGTATCCACAAGTTGACAGTGTTTTTATATCATATTGGCCACTTATCAGCTTACCAGCCGTTTGGGCGGTTTATTCAGGAGGAAACTGGGGACCGGGAAACCTGTGGTGTTTGGTAGTGAGGGTCACACTGGATAACACGAAATGACAGTATAGGTCCACGAAATGACAGTATTGTACACGTAATGACAGTATCGGTCCACGTAATGACAATACCGGTCCACGTAATGACAGTGCCCAGTGTGCAACAGACCGCCACCTGATCGATTACATTCACCATCGTATAAAGGAGTGAGAACTACCTAACGCATACATACAACGTCACACCTGGTGTAGGACTCTGGTCTAAGGGCTCGTTAACCCTTATACCTGGACCTGAACCACACCGCAGGTAACTTAACTTAATCTACCTCTACCTTATCTTAAACTAATCTAACCTAACGTATCCTAAACTAACCTAATTCTTACCTAACCTTTAATCTAACCCCCCCAAAACACACAATAACTTATCCTAGCTTAACCTAATCAACCCCTGACTTAACCCATTCAATTTACAACCTAACCTAACCTAACCTCTTAAAGATGTAACACCGATTCTGACCCAAGTATTAATTTAATGAATGAAATGACAGTAGTAAAAATTACGTCGACATTACGAACATTCCTCTCCAGTCACGGGAAGCTTTGAGAATCCTTCCCCTCGGCTGTAGTGTCTAACGTTACCGACCCGCCAACGATAATACTCTCTGGCCTTACCTCCTTGGGGTCTGGTGGCCTCCTCTCTCAGCGTCTCAGTTCAGCTACTATAGTCGTGCAGTGATCGACGTGTCTTTCATATGCTAACCTAGTTTGCTATGACAACCTCTGGTAAGTGACAGGTGGAGGGTGTAAGAGGGGCGCCTCCAGTCGTTTCCTCTGCGGGCTTCCGGCTTTACGGGTGGAGGGTGCGGGTGGAGGGTGCGGGAGGGGAGGTGGTCTTCACTGCTCGATTCTCTTCTCTCCATGGAAGTCTCTCTCCCCCTCTTTTACCGTCCCCTCTGATGTGCCTCTCTCCCTCCCTCCTCTCGTCACTTCCTCAGCTACCGTCTATACCTACCTCCGTCCTCTCCCCTCCTACGTGGCCTCCCTCGCCCCCTAGAGGCCGTATAATGTGCTGCTCTGACACACAACACCACTGCCTTGACGCTCTTCTCCACCCATAAGCCTTCCACCCCGCCACCTCCTGCCCGTGGTCGTAGCTCCTTGTTGCTTGTGGTCGTTTCACCTGCAGCGACCATAATGACGACCACGTGAACTGTTGTCGTTGCTCAATGATCGCTGGAATAGAGCTCGAACCCAGACGTAGAGAGAGAGAGAGAGAGAGAGAGAGAGAGAGAGAGAGAGAGGTAAACAAACTTGGGGAGGAACACACGTGCACCAGGTGAGGACCAACACCACCATCACGTGACGACATGTCATACACGCGCCACACGATCACCACTCACGCACATGACACACACACACACACACACACATACACCGATACAGCCATACACGTGCTTATGTACTATGCTGACGATACGTACATAACAGATTGTGGGGTCACACAAAACACACACACACACACACACACGCCAGGTGCACACGTCAATGGAAATTAGTGCATCCGTCACGGTGAGTTGGTGTACTGTGTGTTAATTCAACAGTCTCACTACTGGAGCACCCGTCACACTACTGGAGCACCCGTCACACTACTGGAGCACCCGTCACACTACTGGAGCACCCGTCACACTACTGGAGCACCCGTCACACTATTGGAGCAGCCGTCACACTATTGGAGCACCCGTCACACTATATTGGAGCAGCCGTCACACTATATTGGAGCACCCGTCACTGTATTGGAGCAGCCGTCACACTAGTGGAGCACCCATCACACAATATTGGGCCACCCGTCACACTATAATGGAGCACCCGTCACGCTGTATTGGAGCAGCCGTCACACTATTGGAGCACCCGTCACACTATATTGGGCCACCCGTCACATTGTATTGGGCCACCCATCACACTATATTAAGCCACCCGTCACACTATATTGGAGCACCCGTCACACTGTATTGGAACAGCCGTCACACTAGTGGAGCACCCGTCACACATTGTATTGGAGCACCCGTCACACTATATTGGGCCACCCGTCACACTATATTGAACCACCCGTCACACTATATTGAGCCACCCGTCACACTGTATTGGAACAGCCGTCACACTAGTGGAGCACCCGTCACACATTGTATTGGAGCACCCGTCACACTATATTGGGCCACCCGTCACACTATATTGAACCACCCGTCACACTATATTGAGCCACCCGTCACACTGTATTGGAGCAACCGTCACACATTGTATTGGGCCACCCGTCACACTATATTGAGCCACCCGTCACACATTGTATTGGGCCACCCGTCACACTATATTGAGCCACCCGTCACACTGTATTGGAGCAACCGTCACACTAGTGGAGCACCCGTCACACGCTGCTTCACCGCCCCCCCCCCCTCATATACGCCACTATCATTGTACGCAACCTGACACCGAGTCTCGCCTGAACCACTACGCGCGCTGGTGTCCCCCCCCTACCCCCAACACCATACGCCACGCCCCTACGCACTCTACGCCGCGCCACACCTTACAATACGCCACGCCCCTACGCACTCTACGCCGCGCCACACCTTACAATACGCCACGCCCCTACGCACTCTACGCCGCGCCACACCTTACAATACGCCACGCCCCTACACACTCTACGCCGCGCCACACCTTACAATACGCCACGCCCCTACACGCCTCACCTTCGCTCTACGCCCGTCAAACTCTTAACACAATTACACACATACGTTCCACAATTCCTGGCGTAAATTACACTCACCTACACCAAGCCACTGGAGCACCACAACACGAGAGAGAGAGAGAGAGAGAGAGAGAGAGACGAACAAAATATATGAAATCTTTCGTTGTATTATGAATGATGGAGAACGTCTAAAGAACGACCGTCGTTCATTGTTACCGCGAGCTGGACTGTGTACCCAAGCTTAAGGCGACCATTTTGAATATTTGTTGCAGATTAAACTATGCATTTGCTTCACTTATTGTATAAAACACTTCAATTGTATTCAAATCACTTTTGTAACTCCAGTAATCATAGTACCGTAAACATTGAGAATTGGATCAATGTTTGTAGAATATTTTTGACAGAAAATGACCTGAAGCTAAACTCCTGAGGCACTGACATCCTATTAGCTGATCTATTCTCATATTTAGGTTAAAAAAAGTCAGAGGTTAAGTTCACATCTCACTAAATCAATACCCGTATGTGTGTCTGTCCATAGCCTAACTCTAGAGCTGAAAAGTGATAAATTAATCACGCTTGATACACGTATTTCACATAATAACACTTACCCTCATGTGTTTATTGCTGCCAGAAGGTCAGAGGTCAAGATTGCATACCCTGGGACATGTTGCCACACCAGAGTGAGTTAGCAATGCCCTCGAGTGAAACCTTATTTATATTTTGCTATCCCAGGTTGGGTACTGAGGGTGACGTAACCTTGGTGGCGTTTGCGCATGCTTGGGGGAAACAGATATAAACAAACCTCGATATTGTGTCAGCTATATTAGTTATTATTCCTTCAGACGCCGATCATAATATGCTGTTTGGTGTTGGATTCTGAACTATATAAGAGATTATTTATTATTTTGTCTGTAAACGAGGAGAGATAAACGTATTAATTGGTGATGGTGGTGGTGATGGTGGTGGTGGTGGTGATGATGGTGGTAGTAGTAGTAATGTGGAGTTGTGTTATTGTTATTGATGTTGTTGATGAAAGAGTTGTTACGATGAAGGGCAAGGAACCGAGTGTGGGTGGGGGTGGGTGTATGGGTAGTGTTGGTAGGGTAGGTAGGGTGGGAAAGGTGGAGGTGTCTCAGTAGCTGTTCCGTAATACTCGATGGTAATCTGGCACGTGTTAAATTAATTAAGTGGCCAATTTTGAGATTAGGTAAAATTGGTCAGTTTCAGGTATTTTGTAATCGAGTGGTGAACCTACATGTTACATTAATGAACAAATGTGACGGATTCACTGTATGTGTGTGTGTGTGTGTGTGTGTGCGTGTGTGTGTGTGTGTGTGTGTGTGTGTGTAATATTTTTCCCTGTGTAAAAGTATGTTGGTGAGAGTTATTCGTGGCTACAGTTTAAGTTCTTTCTCTTTCACTTTCTAAACTTTCCTTCAATCACTTTCTGTCTCTCTGTTTTCTTTCCTTTCTCGAGTTGTTTTATCTCTTACACCTCACCGAGACACAGGGGGAGGGGGGAGGGATACATGGTTGGGGAGTTGATTATATATGGTACTATTTAATTCCTTGATTACGACGACTTAACCCCTTGATTACGACGACTTAACCCCTTGAGTACGACGACTTAACCCCTTGAGTACGATGACTTAACCCCTTGAGTACGACGACTTAACCCCTTGAGTACGATGACTTAACCCCTTGAGTACGACGACTTAACCCCTTGAGTACGACGACTTAACCCCTTGAGTACGACGACTTAACCCCTTGTATTGTGAGGATATTTAACGATATATAAAATCCCCGTCATCATTCTGAACACTCTTTCTGGAAACATTGTCTTGAGTTCATCTCGTTGTGGTCTATCCTCCCTCCTTGATCGCTCTAAAGTGGACAGTTATGAGTCTTTACGTTTAGTCGTGTTTACAACTAGCAGGTGGACGGACAATGCCCACATGGTCACTGAGTATGAATTACTAAGTGGCCCCGGGGGATGGTGGGAGCGGTGAGAGAGAGAGAGAGAGAGAGAGAGAGAGAGAGAGAGAGAGAGAGAGCAGTTGTTGTTCATGGCAGGACAGACGAAAGTAATACCGTCCACACAACGATCACATACGCGAAATGATATGGCGATTAATACGTAGTTAAGGTGATGTTATGGTAGCGAGGAGGAAGGAGGCCATCGGGTCATTTAAAAGGTCATGATTAGGAAATGGTGAGGAAGGTGATGTGCCCTCTACCGCCACCCCCAACCTCCCTCTCTCCCTCTCCCACTCTCCCTCTGTGCCTCTCTCTCCCTCTCCCTCCCTCTCCGTCCCCCTCTCAGAAAGTATTATACAATGGGTCATCTGTGCGTGTGTTATGATGATGGCCGTGCACCAAGTCTTAGGTTCGATCTATCCAAGAATCGTAAAAAGAGTTTGGAGTGACATGTTTCTTCCGGTGAACACACACACGCACACACACACACACACACAAACACACACACCAGGTTTTCTAAGAGAGAAGTTAACAGTAACTCTCTCTGATCTGGGCTTGACGCCATCTTATCATTATTATTATTATTATTATTATTCAATCAAACAATGAATTAAATCAAGGTTGTGGAGGCTTGGGGGGGGGGGGGTGACTTAAGCTGTCTGTAGAGTAAAACAAATCCTTAACACCAACACACACCAGCTGACACTCGACCTATATAACAGGTCTCTCATCCTTCACTCTCGTCAGGAAGAAGAAGAAGGAGAAAATGATGATGAAGAGGAGGAGGAGTAGGAGGAAAAAGAGGGGAAGTAGGGTAAAGAAGAGGGGGATTAGTAGCAGTAGAACAGGAGAAGAAATAGAAGAAAGAAGAGAAGAGGAAGAAGATGAGTAACTAAGTCCTTTTCGGATTCCACCAGATTATAACATTATTTACCACCGACCCCCCACCCCCCCCCCCCTCTCCTCTCCTCTCCCTCTCTCCTCTCTGATCCTCAACAAGTGGATCACGTGAGAAGTGAAAGAAAAAAAAAGTCGTAACACGATTGGAATGAGTGGATCACCTTTTGCCACAGGAGGGAAGATCAGGCGCATCACAGGAGGGGGAGTGGAGGAGGATGAAATGGTCTGAAGAGGGGATGGAGGGGTCAGGAGAGGGGATGGAGGGGTGAGGAGAGGGGATGGAGGGGTGGATGGGTAGAGAGGAGGCATGGGTGGTATGTTAAGTGGATTTGAGAACACTGTAGTAAAGGTGATCTCGGTCTTAAGGTTCCTCGAGTCAACACTACAGTTTGTTGTGTCAGCCGATGTGTCCACCTTCAGCCTCCCAGACTTGGGGTAATGCCTGCCTTCTGTCGGTCCAGGTAAATGTGATCTCAGATTTTACCCGACTGATTGACTGACTGGAGGACTGATTGACTGGACTAGAGGATTGACTGGCTGGAGGACTGATTGACTGACTGGAGGACTGGTTGACTGAATTGATGACTGATTAACTGACTGGAAGACTGATTAACTGGCTGTAGGATTGATTGATTGACTGGAAAGCTGATTGACTGACTGACTGACTGACTAACTGACTGACTGAGTAAAGGACTGACGAGTTGAAGGACTGATTGAATGACTGACTGATAGATTGACTGAAGGCTCAACTGAAGGACTAACTGGCACACTAACTAACTGAGACACCTTTTCACCACTCACTTCTTTAACAGGACGGGGGTGACAAAGGTCCTTAACTAATGACCCCCACCACTATACCCCCTCCTTTTCTTCACTCCCCGTTTTTTCCCCTTTTCCGCTTCTTTCTCTTTCTTCCTCCTTTTCCCTCTGTCTTTCTCCTCTTCTTCCCTATTTCTCCAGCTTCCTTCCCATCTTCTCCCTCTTTCCCAGGTATTCCTTCTTCTTCCCCCCCTCTTCCCCCTTTCCTTCTCGCCATCCCTCTCTTTTCTACCTATTTCTTCATCTTCCTCCCTATTCCTCCCTCTTTGCCCCCTCTTCCCCCTATTTTCACCCTCTTACCACCTAAAAAAACCTGATAATTGGAAGATGGGAAATGAACAAACGAAAGATGTCATTTTAAGGAGATACAAAATAAGTTACTTAAAACAACAGATCAAAAGCAGAACACATAGAGGCATATATATGACTGAATGATGTAAGCATTGGGTAGTAAACAGATAAACAGGTAACGTTATTAATAATGTTTAGATGGAAATATTACCTGTTGTATTATAGTTACCTGTATATGCATGTCCTTCCGATATACTCAGGTGTTGCAGGTAACGAGTAATTAATATTTATTTAGTCATTTACACTTGATGAGATAATATTAACATCAATAATTACAGTAATGAGTTTGTAATGTGTTATTTAGTCTCAGGTTAGTCTCTGTATTTATGTAATGATATAATGTGTGTTGATCAGTTAGTGTGGTAACCATGGCAAGTAGTTGTAGGTGTGTGTTCGTTTTATTTCAGGTTATGACACAAGTTTTATAACACTGTCACTACGAGGGAGTTATTGTACCTCTGTTGTGTACCTGTACCTGTACCTGTACCTGTACCTGTGTTGTGTACCTGTACCTGTACCTGTACCTGTACCGGTGCCTGTGTTGTGTACCTGTACCTGTACCTGTACCTGTGTTATGCGTCCATCTCTCAAGCTTCAACTTGTTACTGGTATTTCACTTCATAATCTCAATGTCCATCCCTACCTGAGCATATCTTGATGTGTGTGTGTGTGTGTGTGTGTGTGTGTGACCTGGTGGAGGTGTGGATCAGACATGTGTAGGAGGGGTGAGTCACCAGGCAGGTTAGGCCAGACGGAACTCATCTGGCCACACCAGAAGCCAGGTTGTGGGGAGGGGGGGGGGGGCAGGAGGCAGGTTGGGGGGGTGGCCAGGAGGCAGGTTGGGGGGGTGGCCAGGAGGCAGGTTGGGGGGGGGGTGGCCAGGAGGCAGGTTGGGGGGGGGGGGTGGCCAGGAGGCAGGTCTAGGCGGCCACACGTGACCACTC
Source organism: Homarus gammarus (assembly GCA_958450375.1). Taxonomy (NCBI): domain Eukaryota; kingdom Metazoa; phylum Arthropoda; class Malacostraca; order Decapoda; family Nephropidae; genus Homarus; species Homarus gammarus. Next base: position 1,190,270 of record CAUDMG010001490.1, read on the forward strand.
TTTCCTTACCCTGCCACCACTGTTGTCCTTGTGCTGCTCTGATATCCTCCACAGAAATAGATTTAATGGTGATATTAAAAAAATCTAATGACATTTTATAACAACAACCACAAAAACAACTACATCAACAACAACAACACTCCACCCTTATCTTCATCCCCCACCTCCCCCACCCATTCCACCGCCCCCCACCCACCCACCCCTCCACACACGCCCTCAACAGTAGACCAAGTGACGACCCATGATCTACCACACTGATTACAACACTTCACTTCGCTCTCTACAATATATCGAGGCGTCAGGATTTTTCTCTTAAATTACTGAGCCATTTAACTCCATTTACCTGTACCTGTTAAATTACTGAGCCATTTCACCCCATTTACCTGTACCTGTTAAATTACTGAGCCATTTAACTCCATTTACCTGTACCTGTTAAATTACTGATCCATTTAACCCCTTTTACCTGTACCTGTGCATCTGGCCATGCTACTAACAGTCGTGTCTCTTCTTCAGGTACGTCCTGCCGCTGCCCTCCCGATGTCTCGTCTCAGCTTATTGTGTTGAGTACCATAAGTGGTGAGTGGCTAGAAGAGTCATGCATCTAGTGGACCCTAACCTAACCTAAACTAACCCACAAGAGGTTCTAATCGTAATGGTTAACTCAGGTTAGTTAGGTTCGGGTCCTATTAGGTACAGGGTCCATTAGTACCGTACACGCACACACACACACACACACACACCTTCATTTGGACTACACAGTTATATCCACATGTGTACGTAGTTATATCCACATGTGTACGTAGTTATATCCACATGTGTACGTAGTTGTAAATAAAAATGTATACATGGCATGAGAGAGATATATTCAAACCTAAGGTGACGTACAGTAGGTATAAGAGGTACTACAGTACGTACAAGTGTAGTTAGCAGTAGGTGTTGTCTCTGTACCAATACGCGTGTTTGGTTTATCAGAACACCTCGACAGATGACCAAAACACTCACTCTACTACACCCACTAGGGGGCTACGGAGACTTGATTTTGTGTTTATATAAGTATTTGACTCGTGGCTGATGTAAACACGACAGCCCCTCTGGTTCTTCCTGTAGAGTTATGGAAAGACACGCGTAAACTTGCTGTGGTCGTAGATGATAGCTTGGTCGCGCCCTGTAGACGTTCATAATCTCAGCAGAAGGAGGAAGATTTGTATATCCATAAGCTCTTGCCAACGTAGAGTAAAGGGATGTATTCTTTGCGTTCAAGTTGACCCAGGTTAACGTCACAGTAATCAAGGTCAAAGCCAGAGTGAGAGGTCAAAAGAATACGCCAGAGTTGTGTGTTAGTGAACTTCCAGGTATATTTCTGGCTAAAGTTACATTGGTTCGAAATTCATCTGAAGTAAGTTTTGTTTTAATTGAATCAGCGTAATGAAGTTTGTTTCATGTAATACACACACTTGTTGCAGCTACTCTTTTTTCCATGCAGTTAAAGTTTGTTTAGATTAATTTTCTTATTATGACTTACCGAAGGGGTGCGGTGGACGAGTGGATACAACAGTCGCTTCCTGTCCTAAGGGTCACTGGTTCGATCACGGGGGCATTCCTACCTTTCCTTCACTGTAAGCGTGTACCTAACTTTACAATTGGTGAAGTGAAAGCGGCCGAGTGCAGTGTCTTCCTGTGTATTGAAAGGCTTAGTATACTCTGTGCTGTGACCATATTGACCCTTATGGACAGTCATGTGTGTGTGTGTGTTACGCTATTTAGTGAAAAATGTTCGTTTCATCCTAAGAACTGACTCAACCATATCGAAGTAACTTTGTTTTTATTGCTTAGTCTAATGGAAATCTGCTCTGTTTCGTGTTTAGACCTCGCAGCATCACCAAACTATCCTTAAATTAGGTTAAGTTAGGTTAGTTAGGCAAGCAATGATGCTATTAGTGGAGAAAGTTTGTATGGTCGTCCCTATACCCAGACCAGTTCGAATAATACTTTATATGATTATCGCTATTTAGTAATTATATATATCAACTATAGGAGATATAAAATTCGCCATGACATCTTCTATAGCTTATATATTTATGGTGTGAGAAGGTGAAAGGTTAGGTTAGGTTAGGTTAGGTTAGGTTAGCAGGTATTTATTAGGACTGGTAGCCCCCATTTGACCAGTCACCGATGAAGTTTGGTTGTAATGCAGTTTAGGTGAGTTTGTGGGAGGGCTGCCAAGTTTATACGAGTTTACGTAGTTAAAGTGAATTTCCCAGTTTTTATGTAGGTAATAAACTATTTTGTGTTTATCTGTTTTTTATGACCTCTCTCCCTCCCCCCATCGCTACCCCCACCCATCATCCCACCCCCATCACCCCAACACCACCCCCCTACCTGACCGAAAAGGTGCGTGAGGGATATAAGCATAATGGTGTCCGTCCGTCTTTCCGTCCGTCCTTCTGTCCGTGTGTCCGTCCGTCTGTCCGTGCGTCCGTCCGTATGTCCGTCCGTCCGTCGAGAAATTTTTAAGTGTCCATCTAGTAACTGAATTTCTTTCGATCGTGTTGTGAGGAAACTTCAACACATGAGATTCTTATACCGAGTTGATGGAACCAATTGATTTTGGTCTAGGTCGGGGAAGGGAGGGTAGGGAGGGTAGGGAAGGTAGGGAGGGTAGGTAGGTGGGGAGGGTAGGGAGGGTAGGGAAGGTAGGGAGGGTAGGGAGGGTAGGGAAGGTAGGGAGGGTAGGTAGGTAGGGAGGGTAGGGAAGGTAGGGAGGGTAGGGAGGTAGGGAAGGTAGGTAGGGTAGGTAGGTGGGGAGGGTAGGGAGGGTAGGGAGGGTAGGTAGGTGGGGAGGGTAGGGAGAGTAGGGAGGTAGGGAGGTAGGGAGGGTAGGGAGGTAGGGAAGGTAGGTAGGGTAGGTAGGTGGGGAGGGTAGGGAGGGTAGGGAGGGTAGGTAGGTGGGGAGGGTAGGGAGAGTAGGGAGGTAGGGAGGTAGGGAGGGTAGGGAGGTAGGGAGGGTAGGGAGGGTAGGTAGGTAGGGAGGGTAGGGAGGTAGGGAAGGTAGGGAGGGTAGGTAGGGTAGGTAGGTAGGTAGGGTAGGGAGGGTAGGGAGGGTAGGGAGGTAGGGAGGGTAGGGAGGGTGGGAAGAAGGTGCTCAGAAAGTCTATTAATGAATCTTTTAAAAAATTTCCTCAAGTGAGACAGTTTGTTTACAGTCTCTTTTGATGTCTTAAATTACCGGTAGACTTCCCAGGTTGTGTTAATATTTACCTGTTATAGATCATAGATTGTTATTTACCTGTACAAGATGTCATACACTGATACAGTCATACACCAGGTTTATCACACACTGGTACTAGCATCTGAGTGGTTCATTTAAACTGTTACACAAAGATGGTGATCAAAATGGCGTCTGGATTACACTGAGACTTTACCCCGTAGTTGAATACCACCACCACCACCACAACCACCACCACCACCACAACAACCACCACCACCACCACAACCACAACAACCACCACCACCACAACCACAACAACCACCACAACAACCACCACCACCACCACCACCACCACCACAACAACCACAACCACCACCACAACAACCACCACCACCACAACCACAACAACCACCACCACCACAACCACAACAACCACCACAACAACCACCACCACCACCACCACAACAACCACCACCACCACAACAACAACCACCACCACCACCACCACCACAACAACCACCACCACCACCACAACACCACCACCACAACAACCACCACCACCACAACAACCACCACCACCACCACCACCACAACCACCACCACCACCACCACCACAACCACCACCACAACAACCACCACCACCACCACCACAACAACCACCACCACCACAACCACCACTACTACCATCGTCTCTACTACCAGTACTACCACCACCAGAGTACTCTCTTTCTCTCTCACCTCTCATCCCCTCTCTCTCACTCCCCCCCCTTCCCCCTCTCTCTCACTCCCCCCCCCTCCTTCCCCCTCTTCTCCCCGTTCCTCTCTGACGCAGTGGGTGTAAACTTGTACTTTTAGCGGCACTATATCTTGGCGGTGGTCAAGGCGTGGCCTCTCGCTAAATTTAGTGACTTGAGTTTCACCTCACCAAGTGGGTTCCCTGTTCACCAAATTTTCTTCTCCTCGGTGTGTGTGTGTGTGTGTGTGTGTGTGTGTGTGTGTGTGTGTGTGTGTGTCGTATTCTATTTTATGTGTCACTGCAGCACTGTGTCTGTGTGTCTCTTATGTGTCTCAGTGTCTGTCTCATGTGTCGGTGCCTCTCATGTGTCTCTCAGTGTCTCCCATGTGTCTATATCCCACATGTGTCTTATTGTGATTTCTCTGTTACATTTAGTCAGCTCTATGAATGTCGACCCTGACCTTACTGACTCGCTGGTGGAAGAGTCAGGTAAGAGATAAGGTGAGGAGGGGAATAATTAGAGACCAGGTGATAACTCTGTACCGCTGATAGAGACATATTATTATACCCCGCCATCCAGGTGTGTCTGTCTGTCCGTCTGTGTGGTAGAGAGGGTGAAAACACAACGACAAACTGAATAAAAACATCAATGGATTCTAACTTGGCTTATGATTACTTAACAACAAGATCTATGATTATTTGTCCATTCATATCAATAATTATGAATCCTTGAACAGTGTAATTCCGTGCCCAGGAAGACCGGACAACTCACTTAGCTTCACTGGCTACCCCATTACCCAAGAAACACGTCCCAATGAGCTATTTACTTCCATGTTCTTAATTACTCTTGAGTGCACTAAGGCAAAGAGGGAAAGTTGGCGCTAGATCTTTTTAGGGATCGAATTGAAGACGTTGTTGCCTTTGACTGTGTTGTTTGTATACCTCTTCAGTAGCAGGTTAATTAATTCAGAAATATATTGATTCCTTTGTCTATATATCAGTCTAGATACATAGTTGTGATCCTCGACAAGAAGAAGAAGAAAACATCAATATTTATAACAGTGAGCAGGGGACCCGGAGGCTGTGTGTGTGTGTGTGTGTGTGTGTGTGTGTGTGTGTATGAGCGTGTGTGTAAACTGTTTAAACACCCAAACTGCCAAAACTCTGACACAATAACATAAGACAAGAGTTTCACTTCACACATCAGTACACATTTCATACCAGATGGTCTTGCCGTCTGGTGGTGTGCCCAAAAGTTGTATTGAAGATTACCTCTCACAAACTTGGTGACGTCCTCGGGATATTCTGCACGTCGTGATGTTGGTTGTTGAGATAGAGTGCCAAGGGTCAGTGTGTTTTCTTTTTTTTTATAGGAGACGAATCGAGAGAATGATAAAATTTTACTCTCTCTTCAGCATAGACTCGTAGCTAAACTCTCATGACGTGTGCTTGTGTTGACGCCATTGCTATAAATTCTTAGGGATGTACAAGACTAAAATCACACATATAATTATCTTATTATACCAGATAACTAGCCTAAGTTACTAACGATCATTAACTGGATATTATAAGATTATTTAGAAACGTTGGTCACCTTTTGTAAGCATCACCAGGGAAGAGCGTTGACTGATGTGCTGTCCAAGATGGAGTTCATGGCTGTGTGTGTGTGTGTGTGAGTGAGTCAGGGACTGAGCAACCATGGCCCGGTACACAGGCTCTTGAGTCACCCAAAGAGGAGGTCACACTTTTGCAGCTTAGGTCAGTGTTTCAGGGTGTGTTTTTTTTCCTCCTCTGGTGAGACTTGGAATGTGGGGTGTCTGTTCATTCACCTGTCTGTTGGGTTAGGTTAGGTTAATAAGATACTTCATGAGGGGGTTAAACACAGTCCGTCAGATTCTCACTTTAGCTTCATCTAGTCAGCCTTTCAGAACGAGTGTGAGGAGGAGTACACTTGACCTACTCTTGACGGTCTTGTGGTCATTATTGATAAAATGGGTTGAGGGTTGTGGCGCTGGTGTTGATGGTGTCACCTCACCTCAACTAACTTGGCCACACGGAGGGAGACAGTCACAATAATATCATCTCCCACAACAATCTTTCGTCCGATGCTTGTAACAGACACTTTGAGTTTATCACTGTGTACTTGACTCACAGATGAACATATTTAGGTGTTCCTGAAGACTTATAGAACCTGTGACACTAAACAGGAGACACTGATACAATATTCTGGCCATAGATGCTTCAGATTCATAAGTCTCAATCCTTACGTTCGTGATAATGAAGAAAAATATACTACTACTACTACTAATGATAATAATACTAACAACAATAATAATAATAATAATAAATCCTAATACCATAGAAACTAACCTAACCTAACCAATAAAACAATGACCCACATACAGTATACTGCCTTACAGTATTGTAGGGAATGTATCGAGAAAAAATATTGGCCCGCCCTCTGGCTAACCCCAATTTTACCGCGGGGTCCAAGTTATTTTTTCCTGATCAGTGATACGCCACGTTCACGCACCCTAATGATGTGTTTTCTCTCCTCTTTTCTGTTCCTTATAAGTTGAGAAAAGAATTAACGTATTAGACTGTCTTTTGTTTTAGTGTTTATAAATTTTTCCGAGTTTATTTCTTTTGTTTTTCATAACTTTAGAAAGAATTAAATAACTTGATTGTCCTTTTTTTTGTCTTTGTTCTCTTTTTTATTTTTGTCACAGTGTATTATCACATAAAATATTAATAAATAAAGGCAAGTTGATTATTCGGAAGATATTGACTGATTGGATATGACCACATGAAAGGTATGGGTGTGGGTATAGGTGGTGGGTGTAGGGAGTAGGTGGTGGGTGTAGGGTGTAGGTGGTGGGTGTAGGGTGTAGGTGGTGGGTGTAGGTGTAGGGTGTAGGTGGTGGGTGTAGGGTGTAGGTGGTGGTTGTACAGTAGGTGGTAGGTGGGTGTAGGGTGTAGGTGGTGGGTGTAGGGAGTAGGTGGTGGGTGTAGGGTGTAGGTGGTGGGTGTAGGTGTAGGGTGTAGGTGGTGGGTGTAGGGTGTAGGTGGTGGTTGTACAGTAGGTGGTAGGTGGGTGTAGGGTGTAGGTGGTGGGTGTAGGTGGTGGGTGGTGGGTGTAGGTGGTATGGCTGGGTGGGCAGTAAGTATATTGATCTCTATGGCAGCGGACCCAGTAGGACTCCTCCCACTGCTACTCTCTGCCACTTCCCTCTGCCACTTCCCTCCGCCACTACTCTCTACTGCCAATGCTCTCTGCCACTACTCTTTGCCGCTACACTACTCTCTACTCTATTCCACTACTGTCTGTCATTGTTGCCTGTCACTATCCCTGTCTACCACTACTGTCTTCCACTATCTGCCACTACTTACTACCACTACCTTATTCTACCACCGTCTACTTCTACCGTCTACCGCCACTGTCTACTGTCTACTGTTAACAATATTCTCTCTCAAGTCGTCCCCCTTCACCACTAGTTGCAGCTTACACAACTTGCGGTAGACAGGGGCCTTGTGAGCGTGTTTCTAAATCACCTTAAACACACCAAGCTCTTGCTCTGCCTTTAGTGGTAAGACCGACTGTTCAGATGCCTCCCCTCCTTGTGTCCAACTGGGCCCCTTAAAGAAGTCTTAAATGGACTTCTCTCTCTCTAGTCTTAAGTGGTCTTAGTTCTAAAAGTCCCCAGTCTTAGCGGTCCTCACACTTAATTGGCCTCAATGGGCTCAATTTCCTAATAGACCCAATCAAAATGGGAAGATTACTAATGGGGTCTTGTTCAAATAGGCCGTAGTCTTAATAGGCTCTGTTCTCAAATGGGCCCCACTCGAGTAGAGTCCAGCTCTAATCGTTCTAATCTTTCTGGGCCCCAAACTAATCTAGCTAGTACGACCCGGGCCCAGTAGGATTCTTGACCCTAGGACTGCGGGGGTCATTGCTACTGGGGCCCATTAGGACTGGAATCACCCCTAATTGTTAAATGAAGGGTGTTAAGGGTCAGTGGGACTTTGACCTAAAAGAATTGAGTTCCATTGAACCATTGGCCAGAACACAAGAGGTGCAGTACTCGAGCAAGGTGGTAGACTCATGACGGGCGATACGTTTTTCTAAATTACTAACCTTAATTCTTGACCTTTTGACCCTAACAGCCATAATAGCTTTGATAGTTGCCCTGATGAACACACAGGTCAAGTATGAACACTGTAGCGCTGTCCGTTCTCGTGTTACTTGCTGCCGAGTTAGTTAATAGTGAAGTATGGCTGGCAGTGACCGCTCTACTCACGCCACCACTCTAGTGTATGAGTAATACTGTTGATCGCTCATGTTAAACGTCTCAGCTTTCACGAAGGATTATTCCGGAATCCCTGACTGGAGTGTTGATGTATGGTAACCCTGAACAGTTTATTTCCTTCATGTTATTTATGTTGAAATATTCTGTAAGCATCATCTTAAAGTTTATCATTCGGATCTAAGAAAGTTAATGATTTTCTTATGAAGTTTAGTAGCCGGGGTGGACCTTGGGACATGTGTATCCATCCACTGAGTACGTGATATGTTGCTGAGGGTCTGTTGCCGTATATGGTGGCTTCTCAGACGAGTAACCAATCATTGTCATCATTGTTACGGGGAGTTGTAGGTGCCTGCCTAGTTTAATTAAATACTCTAAATCTCTTAAGCACAAGGCATGATTTAAATAAAGGTTACACGTATAATAGTATCCTTAATAACTCATATCATTGTATCATAGCTGGATGATCGTCATACTCGATTTTAGTGACAGCACAGTAGTAGTAGTATGAAAGCCTAATAAGCCCCACCTTAACTACCTGAACTAGTAAGACCCATTAGGACTGGACTTCAAGGCTTATAGTTAGGTTAGGTCAAGCTAAGTTAGGTTAGGATGGGAACGCATTTACGCTGTTACCTTTAAATATTGCTTGAATAATGATTGATTAAAAATTTAATAATAAACAGTATAATCCATCATCATATCGACACTCTAACCGAGCAGTAGCAAGTGGTAGTGGCCTCGGGCGGTAGAGCCACCACTCGCCCTCCTGCTCGTTCATGTGGATAACTCGGCTACCAGTGGCCTTCATCCCTAGAAATTTAAGAAAAATTCAACTACGATGTTTTCAGAGCGTTCCTTCTCTCCCTCCTGCTGCCGCCGTCAGGGTGAGGGGCGTGGAGGTGGTGGCAGTGTGGGTCCGCTGGAGGACTCTTCCCCCGGGTCAGTAACCGGCAGCTTGGGGAGGCTAGGACCTGCTGGGTCTGAGGGGAGTGGGAGGCGTGGTGGGTCGTGGGAGGCGTGGTGGGTCGTGGGAGGCGTGGGGGAGGCGTGGGGGGAGAACTGCATAAGTGTACCGTCTAGACACGCCCCCGACCCCCCTTCCGCCCCGACACCCCGCACCCCGCACCCTAGGGAGCGCAGGATGGAGGCAGAAGGAGTGATGGTGCCCACGTGGAAAGGCGGCCTCAGCCACCTCCAATACCTCCACCTTTACCTCCATCACTACCTCCAATACCTCCACCTTTACCTCCACCACTACCTCCAATACCTCCACCACTATCAGAACCACTACCGTCACTACCTCCACCACTACCACCACCACCACCACCACTACCACCACTACTACCTCCACCGCTACCTCCACCACTACCACCACTACCATTACTACTACCTCCACCACTACCACCACCACTACCACCACCACCACCACCACTACCACCACTACTACCTCCACCACCACCACCACTACCACCACTACTAC